>OX276337.1:73911956-74250137 GCA_946251815.1 Dasysyrphus albostriatus
AGATCTATCGGAATTGACATGCGAAAAGAAGAGAACTCAGCATTTTAAAAATGTATCGCTCTCTCACCTCGAAGGATTAGTTTTGGAAAGATTGCTTCGCGTTTCGAATCACGCGCGATTGTTTTAGAGTAGCTAGGAGAATGCCTAGAAGAAACTTTTTCTCCATTTTAGTTCTTTTAAATTTTTTTTGAAAAAGTTAGTTGAAAGGGGCCTGAACTTGGCCATTTGGACTCGGCAAGTTTTGGAAAGACATCCAACAACTTGCTGAATTATTGAATGTGTGTCTGAGAGTAAAGTTTCGATGAGATTCGACAACGGAGGAACGGGGGTTTTCGAGGAGAGAACGTAGCTTGCCAGGAAGCCGTGATCCCATGACTAAGGATCTCAAAAAGGATTGGCTGGTTGCATGAATGTGTGAGAGACTGGAATGGCCGAGTTAGACAATAGGTTTAGCAAGGAAATTTCACTCTTTGGAGAATTATTCAAGTGAAAAGTAATACTTTGAAACTGGAGGAAAACTTATAAGGAGATAAGATTGAGAAAAAGTTATATACTTTTTTTTGGTTTGAGTTTCGAGGAGTTTTGAAGAAAAGTATTAAGGATTGATTCGAGGTGTAAAGCAGTTTTGAGGAAACTGAGAAAAATCAAGGTGATAGCAGGAAAGAGGCGGATTGGAGATCCACAGACATATTAATAAGATAAGTAGAGTCTTTGTGTTTTTTTTTGGTTTACAGTTTTATTTCCTTTTATCAATTCTTTATCCAAATTATTTGTGGGACGCGGCCCATTTTGACTACCTTTTCCTTTCTTTGCTTTCGACTTTACATTTCACCGTAAGCCCTTTCAACTTACTGTTTATACATATTAATATCTTGAAAAAAATGTTGGGTTTTAGTCCCTGGGTTTCGGCTCAAAGGTTTCCCAAATAAAAACAATTGAAGTCCCCATCTGGGCAAATAAATCTTGTGATTTATTTTTGCTTGTTTCATATTCTTCTCTTCGCTTAAAAAATTAGTTTTTGAATTCACAAATTCTCATTTCCTAAAAGAATTCCTGGCGCCCACTTTAAGTACAAGTACACCCTGAATTCATACTTAAACTTTTATTAATTTTTTAGTTCTTTTTATTAATCGCATTTTCGATTAATACAATTGGTTTTACTGTTGAACCCAGTCCATTGCTGAGCTACTGGGTGGCAGCACTATTACTACGTTTACTGTTCATTAGTTCGTTGTCTTGCCACGGCGCGGCGCACGCATATTTCGTGCAGTTGAGTCTTTTAATTATTTTACTTAATTATTTCGTTCGTTTGAAATTATTGAAATCCATTGAGTTTGCGAACTGAAGTTTCGCCATCATAAAGTTAAAATTCGCGAAGTTACAAATGAATACACAACACGGCATTCATCATTTTCCACTGATTTTGTCAGATGCGCAGAACTTAACAAAAATGAAAACGCTTAAGCGTGGTACACATTATCAAACCTGAGTGTCAGGTGTGTTGGATATCAAACAGAACTGGGAATGTGTACATTCTGAATGATGGGTTGACACTCATAACCTGCTGCTCATAAAATTTTTTGATACTGCCTGACAACCCTCGGTTTGTAGGGTGGTTGATCGATGATGTGTTCACAATTTTATTCATGAGTCTTCATTCAAGGAAAAAAATAAGAATTATTTGCGCGAATTAGTGGGAAAAGTACAAACAAATATGAAAAAGCTGGTGTGTGTGATGTAAAAAAAAATAAGACGATTCGTGGTGAAAATAACCTCGAAATAAGAAAAAAACAACTTTCTGAGAATAGTGGAACTGCTTTACCTGACAGCCAACACAGCTGATAAAAAATGTAAAATAAACAAAAGAGAAAGATTTTCTGCTTGACCAGAATAGAGTGCTGCAACTGGAGCTGGAGCTGCAACTGGAGTAGCTGTCAAAAAATGCTGTACGCGATTTTTTTACTCGCCAACAATGTGCTTTACAGCTCTCTGACATTTTTGGCATTTCAAGTCAGCTGTGCGAACTTAATTCAACACAAAAATAAAAATTAACATGAATAATGATGAAATGGAAGCAAAAATTACTTTATGTCTTTATCAGATATTAAAAAGAGTTTGAAACTCTGTTTAACCCTCATGTGATAACTTGGTTGCGCTCACAATATTGAAACGTCAAAAAAGCTGCATGCAAAAGTTAAAAGTTCGCCAACTTGTCCAGCTGCGTTTGCAGCTCCGTATGGAGCTGCGTCGTGTTCTGTTCGTATCATTGGATTTGTGTGTTTGACAGCTATTTCAGTTGCAGCTCCGTCTCCATTCTGTTCAGCCAGTTAATTTGCAAGCGTTTGTTTGTATTTATTCTTTCACAACTTTATTAGAATTAGAGCCAAATACTCATACGCACCCAACTCTCAGCCGCTTTTTATTCATTGACAGTACCTATACTGAAAAAACAAAATTCCTTAATTTCTTGGCTCCCTCCAACTCTTATATAAAAGTATATTGCTCTCTCATTTTTGTTATTATTATATTTTATTGTGTACACACTTAGTTAGGCTCAACACCTGTAATTTCATATGCCGACGCTAGGTGCGTGCCAGTCGCTCGTCACCCATGATAGCTTTGTATACATAAATTATTTATATATTATGATTAACATATATATACAAAGATGATAGTACTATAGATTCTATATACAATGATTTGGGTAAGTAAGTATTTTAATACATCCTAATATATACTTCTAGATATGTTTATTATACATACTATAATATACTTTTAACTTTAGCATGCGAATTTAACATAAACACATAATTAATTAACATGGCTTTTAAAAGCGAAGTCTTTATTGAAAGTGATTGTTCTCGCAAAACACCAGATCGTATAGCTAACAATTAGGTACTATATAAAGAGATTTAAATATTATGTTATGTACATAAGCAAACTGCATTTTATGTCATTCGATAAACCAGCGATAAAAGTAAATAAGAAATAAGTAACGGAGAGATGATATATTAATAATGTGTACATGCTAAGCTTAGAGTATAGGGTGGTCAGGATTATTTTAATAAAGTTAACAATAATAATATAACAATATTAATAGTACATTTCAATATAACGGGTGATTTTTTAGCTGGTTTGGTTTTGGCAACACTGGTTTTGACAGCTACGTGTCTTTAGTACCTTGTGTCATTGTCAAACAGCTTCAGTTTGGTTTGCAATTTAATCATGGATCGTCTTACAAATGAACAACGCTTGCAAATTATTGAATTTTACTATCAAAATTCGTGCTCGGTTCGAAATGTGAAAAAAAAATTGTGTTCAGCGATGAGGCTCATTTTTGGTTGAATGGGTACGTAAATAAGCATAATTACCGCATTTGGAGTGAAGATCAGCCAGAAGCATTGCAACAGCTACCAATGCATCCTGAAAAATCCACTGTTTGGTGCGGTTTATGGGCCGGCGGCATTATTGGGCCATATTTCTTCAAAGATGATGCGAATCGCAGCGTTACTGTCAATGGTGAACGCTACCGAGCGATGATAACAAACTTTTTTTTGCCCGAAATGGAAGTTCTTGACTTGCATGATATGTGCTTTCAACAAGACGGTGCCACATGCCACACAGCACGCGAAACAATGGCGCAATTGCGAGGCGAGTTTGGTGAATAGTTAATTTCACGTTTCGGGCCGGTCAATTGGCCGCCTAGATCGTGCGATTTGACACCATTAGATTATTTTTTGTGGGGGTATGTCAAGGCTAATGTCTATAGGGACAGGCCCGCTTCGATTGACGCACTGGAAGCCAACATCCATGCATTCATTCGTGAGATACCGGCCGATATGTGTGAAAGAGTATGCCAAAATTGGACTCAGCGGATGGGCTACCTGAGACGCAGCCGCGGTCAACATTTGCATGAAATTATCTTTAAACATTAAATTGCAAGGTTCAAACTATCGATTCAAATAAATATTGCATTCATTTTTTCGAAGTTTTTGTGTTTTTTTTTTTAAAGTTCTAAGCCTCTTAAAAAATCACCCGTTATTAGATCTCTACCTATACCTATACCTAAAGTAATGTGTAAAGTATACATATCCACTTACTCTTAGATCAGAGAAAAAAAGTACAAACAAAAAATGTTGTCCCATTATTTTTTTTTCATCCACATGCTGTGGTATAAATAAATATTTACAAAGGTCATTTTTTGATCAACCTCCGCGTGAGTAAAGTACTTTTGGTTTAATAAAAATTGTGGCTAAACACCCAATGAAATGTTAGTCTACCTCCTTGTGGGGCATTCTGGGTAGCGCAACGCCTAACGACTTACTGACTCTGTCCAATTAATATCTACTTGCAGTACATGGAAGATAGGGTATTTTCCTTCCTCTCTCACTATAATGGATTTCAATAAGCTGTCTTTAATTTAAAGCTCTAACAGGGTTGACGTAGTGAGAATTATAAACTGCGTTATATCTCACAAAAGTATCGATAGGGTTACCATCTGTTTATTAATATTTCAAGGTTAAAAATATTGATAACCGCAATAAAGGGATGTTCCTAACACACCACTAATTATTGTTTAGATTCTGTTTTTTAAGAGATTTCCCAGAAGGTTTATCCTTTTTAAGGAACTCACATAACTTTGCACTTATCATATTTGTTTTTCTTTTTGGTGGTGAGTTGTGACCTTTGAATTTACAGCCCTATTCTGGCGTTGTGAGGTCTCACAAGTCAATAGCTCTTGTGAGGTATTCCCTGTGTAGTTTGTTGTGATTCGATAACATTTTCGGTATTTTGGGAAAATTCCCACAAGAAACCTCACAAGAAACTCACCACAGTAAATGGGCACATTCAAGCATGTCAGATTTTCATGATTTCTTGATTTCTTGGGCTCTGATTGGCTGACTGTCATAAAAAAAAATATAAGTGAAATTAATAATTTTCTAGATTTATGTTGAAAGCACCTATTTACTACGAAAGAAGAAACATATGATTTGTTAGATTATTTTTTTTTTCATAATAGTAAGCTAAAATCAAATAATACATGCATGCATGTTTATTTTTCAATGAGTTATATTATTTAAAGTGAAAGTAACTAGAAATAAACACAAATGAACATGTTAATGGTGTTATATAAGAAATCAGAGGTATTTATTTTTAGTTGTGACCTCCTCTGAGGGAGATCACAGTTTCGATAGTATTTGTGAGGATCACAACTTGTGATGTTGCTGCCAGAATACGAAAACCTCACAAAACCAAATTAACCTCACCTTATGAGGTTGTTGTGATTTGTGAGGGATCAGTGAGGTTTGCCAGAATAGGGTTGTTAGATTCCTTAAACAGTTATTTACTGCTTCGGTTTAATACAGAAAAACAACCGCTATTTTTCAATAGCTTCTGGTCCTATATTTAACAAGGTTTTAAAGTCGGTTGGTTGCTTGAACGATCTCTTGCTTTTTAATGCACATGTGTCCTTCGAAGAACTTTAAATCAACTTTACGCATCACAGAAATAATAGCTCCTCAAATCTCGAATCAAAATTTTAAATGCACTGCTTTGTATGCTATCACACACGTAAACCTTCTTTTTTAAATGTATTTTCATATAATTTGTTTTTATAAACCAAAAAACTATGTCCTCTTCGAAATCAGAATTGCATTTAATTATTGATTTCCAGTTATAAACAAGAAAAAAATATGAAAACAGAAAAACGCCAAGTGTCAACACCTTTTTCTCTAAAATTAAAATATTTGCTCTCAAAAGCTCTTAAAAAGCTTAGTGGGGTCTATATGGATCAACATTGTTTCCATTATTGCATGATGGAATCCAAACAAGTTTTAATTTTGTTTACGTTTGAATGATCTAACATCGGTGGCTCCCAACAATGTTGAACAATATTTTGATCCATGTAACCCTAATCATAAAAACATTTCGTGGTTCGTCTTTTTGACACATATGGTAAGGGGTGTAGAAATATAGGGGGGATGGAAAAAACGTTAGCACGTATGAAAGTTTTAAGATTTTTTCTGTTGGAACTTTGACGTATATGATTTGACAAAGGAGTAGAGGCGAGGGATGCTTATAAACTTTTAACAATGAGCTGCAATATTGTTTTTCGTGTTTAAATAAATATAAGATTGAAAAAGAAGTGATTTAAAAATATATTTACTATTATTTCTGTCTATTTTCAAATAAATGAACCTCTTATTTTTTCAACTTCAGAAAAACGAATGGAATTTTTTGGCTGTGTTTAATCTCGAAGGTACGTACCTGTCAAAAAGACGAAAAACGAAACGAACGAAAAAAACGAATCGTGTAATCAAGATCAAAATGAAAAATTGCAATTTTAAGTGTTTTGACAGATTAGCACTTTCAATTCATGTCTGTCGAGGAGATGAATTAGAAATGGTTACAAAGTTTAACATTCTGACATTTCAACATTGAGCTTAGGAACGATTTTATGACTTCATAATGTTATACTTTATAACAAATTTGGAATAGATAAACGATCAGTGTTAACAATTGTTAACATTGTAGCGAAACGGAAGGGACCACAGTGTCCTTGGTCTCTCAATGCACCAAAAACAAATACAAAATTAAAACCAACTCCTCAGGAAGAAAAAAAATCTGAAAATCTACATACCTAACTACTCACAAAAGCTTAATTTCTCCTATAGTAATTTTGGTGGGTTAATGAGAGAAATTCTCCTGTCATTTGTTTTTGTGTTTATGAAAAAAGTATCCAAATTGTTTTCCATGTTGATCTCTTCTCTTATTATAAAAGTTCATTCTTCTCAAGAAATCTAATTTGAATTCATTTTGTCTGCTGGAAAAATTTTTGAGGACAGAATTTTTATGGAAGTGAGACATCTGTACATAATTATTTGTGGTTTTATATAATGAAATAAAATAATTAAATAATACGAAACTACCCAATGTTTCTTTTTATTTAAACTACAAAGTTGTTCAAAAGCATTGGGGCATGGCTTGATTAAAAATATGCAATAGCATCATTGGTGGGTATCACCTTTTCCTACTCCGACAGTGTTTTATCACGAATATGTGCGCCACCAGCACTGAGTTTTTATGGATTTTTGTGACATAAACAAAATAGATAATTTGTATCCAAGAACATCGCTTATCGAAGCTCCAAATTCAACACTACGTGTGTGTTCCTTTGCTTTGAATTTCTGTGATTTTTAGTCCAAATTTGTTTACAAAATTTTTTTTTACTTTGACAGAAATTTGGAGTAAAATGCTCATAAATGCACAGAAAACCGCAGAAATTCAAAGTAAAGGAACAGACCTTACATAAGGGTGTGTTTATGATGGATAAACGATTCGAGCAACGACGTGACTAGAGCTTCGAAACTGTGTCCATTGGTTTTCCTATTAATGTTCATTTGGATCTTCGAAAAACGATTCGAGCTGTGATCCTAGCAAAGAAAATCATCGATTATATTTTCGAAGCTCTTATGGAAGATAGGTGCTAAGCATTTTATGGTGAAATAAAATGATTTGAAACAAAATCATTTATTTTAGAAAACATCATTCATCGAAGATCCAATAAGAGCTGCGACTCAAATTTCCAAAAGCGATGTTTTCTAAAATACCATTTCAACGATATATATCGTCGCTGTGGATCGAATCGTATCCCAATTTTATTGTCCCAGTTAACCATAAAAAAGTGTCGACGATGTACACGGGCATCCGCTTCGCACTTTGGATTGTTTTTCACCGGGAAACTCGAGCCGAGCAAACACCTTTGCACTCGGTCTGTACGGGAACTGCTACTCAGCAGTATTAGGCTATGTAATGAAATGTATTTATGATCATTTATTTTTTTATTATTCTTATTTTTAACTTGAAAGAGCGCAGTCGCACTAGAATAAATACTTTTATAAAGATTTCAATTTTCGTGTTTGATTGGGACCAGACCTGTGCCGAGGTCCTATCACATTATATATTTTGTATACAAGGATCGCTGAACGCTGATCCGATACTGGCGCCCGTGCAGGGACCCGGCCATACTGTTAAATAAGATTATATAACCTCTAAAATTATTCTAAAAAAAGTGAAACATTTTTTCTAGTCAAAAATTAAAAAATTTAATTGGAGCGAATGTGACGAGAACAAAATAAAACCTGAAAAAAGTGAATATTTTCTAACCAAAACTACATAGAAGCGAATATGACCAGAACAAATTAAATCACGAAGAAATGAAATGAACTAAGTGAAAGAAAGAAAGTGATTTGCCATAGCTAAAAATTTAAAAAAATTAATTAAGGAAATATATTTTTGAAACTGTAACACTGTGCTGAAATATCCGAGATACAAATACAACTATATGAAGGTGAAAACTAAAACCAACTGTAAAAATCAACTTTAAAAATCAACCAAAAAAAAATCCACTTTGAAAACCAACTTTTAAAGCGAAGGAAAAGGTGCTGTTATTTCTTATGTAAGAATAAGTAGTAACAATTATTACATATATCGGGTTTTCAATAAGAGCGCTACAAATGTTTTTTTTAAATAAAACAAAAACGGTTTTGGATATCAATGAAATTCTTTATTCCTGTGAAAGTACGTTTGATGCCATTATGTATGAAACTCGATTTCTTTTGCATGGTCACCACGGGCACGCTTACAGAAGTCCAGACGCTGAACCCAATTTTCGACGGTTTTCAAGCATAAATCGGCCGATACTACTACAATTTCATCGCTGGCTTGTTGGCATAGACCCTGGACTTGACGTAGCCCCACAGGAAATAGTCTAACGGCGTCAAATCGCACGACCGAGGCGGACAAGCGACTGGACCATTTCGTGAGATAACACGTTCTCCAAACTAGGTTTCCAATAAATTGATTTTGACATATGCTGTGTGGCTTGTGGCGTCGTCCAGTTCGAACCACATGTCCTCCAAGTCCATATCATCCAATTGGGGCTACAAATTTTCGGTTATATATAACCATAAACCACACCAAACCGTATTTTTTTCGGGATGCAATGATGACTCATGGAGTACGTGTTGATTGCTGCCTGACCAATACCGCATATTTTGATTATTGACGAAGCCATTCAGCCAGAAATGAGCCTCATCGCTGAAGATGATTTTTCGATGAAAATCCGAATCATTTTCAAGTTGTTGTTCAGCCCAATTCACGAACATACGACGCTTCTGGTGGTCAAGCTTTTGTAAGAATGTAGGCCCAGATCTTTTCGCAAAATTCACCACAACGACGTCACAGAGATGCCCAACGCTTGAGAACGACGTATGAGAGACACATTTGGGCTTTCTGCAACTGAAGCCTCAGCGGCAGCAATATTCTCGACACTACGGGCACTTCTTTGTCTTACTGACACGGAAACATTTTGTACTGTGCCTGTGGATTCAAATTTTCCCACTAGACGCACAATTGTTGATCTGCAAGGACGATTATGACGACCATAAATTGGACGTAGCACTCTTAACGTTGAGGCCACTGACTCCGAATTTCGGTAATAAATTTTAATAATTTCGACTCGTTCTTGGCTCGTATATCTTTCCAGCATGGAATGGCAAATCTTACTGAAGAGAAATGTCAAAAGAGGGGCAAGAAATATGGCGTCGTTTGCTGTCCCTGTCGTTCTACTTTTGTAGAGTCCCTGTTGAAAAACCCTTTATTATGTGTCATTTACACCTATACTTTTTTAACTAAATTTATTTTAAACATTCACTTAACGTAACATTCGTACGAATTTTTAAACAATAACTCGAAAAACTACTACTAAAAGGCAAACATATTTTATTTGAGCATGAAAGCCATCGCTGAGGCTCAAGTTATGTATCTAACATTTTTTTGATTCCTTTTTATAGTTTTTAAGATACAACCTTTCAAAGTGGCTGATAACGTTACATGTTCTCGGAAGTCGATTTTAACGTTGCTACACTGTGTAGCCTACACATATTGTTAAAAATCTGCGAATCTAGGGTACCGATTCAATTTTTTTGTTTGAGGGATTTGAGGTTAATATTCATATTATAGATGAACGTTATTTTTACACGGTAAACAAATATTTTTTTGTCGGATTTTGGACTAAAATTGGTGTCTGATAACGTTACAAAAACAAATTCTAGTAACGTTACCGTTCGAATTTCTGAATGATTAATGGGGAAATATAATTGATTTGATAGTGGAAAAAAGAAATATTGTGTATAAGTTACTATAAAACCGCGAAATATTGAAATTCTGGAATTAACCAGTCAAACTTAGAATCGTCAGCAGCATTGGTAACAGTTCTAAATGATTTGTTGTGATAATTCATTTCGAAGCCTTTTCAACAATTTTCTTCGACAACATTAACTTGCGTGGTCACTTCACGAGATTATATGGTTTTAGTCTCTTTTTGGGTCCTCTTTTTATCAAGGCTGAACTTTTTCTTTTCAGCGAGCGTGGGAGTCCTTCCTTTCCTCCCACTACTTCTGTGTCGTCATTTGCATACCATTTTTATTGCAATTTATTCACATAGTGTAAATAAATAAAACCAATTTGATATTGTTTTTTGAGACTTCTTATTTACAAACTCTAACTATGCCATCCAAATGCGGAAATCCAATCTGTGTCAACATCGATTCCAATGCTGAGTGGAACCATCTTGGAAAAAGGGGTTCAAATAGTTTTATGGTTTATCTGACGAACTATGGGGGTTACTAAAAAATTAATTAACAGTTTTTGTTGCAAGTAAGATTATCTAAAACTTTTGTTAAGTGACTTTTAGTTGTAGAACCAAAAATAAAAATTTGATATCTAACAAACAAAATTGCGTCCTCTGACAAATATACGCAAGCCCAAAAAAAAAATAAAAATAACGGACTTAAGAAGTGTTGGTTTCATTTTGATCTTTTTTATTTTATTCCGCAGGTTTGCACATTTGCGAGTTGCAACACGGAGTTAAATGATATGATACTTATAAAAATTGTATCGATCAAATGGTTTCAGCGTCTGCGTTCTTCTTTTTAAGATAATAGTTAGTTTGGCTTACTGCCTATTTTTTGCTACTTCTCCCTATTTTGGAGTGGTTTGAGCGTTGCTCAGTAGTTTCTCAGATAAAATATCGAGTTAAAAGTTAGACATCCTTATCTCATCCATTTTAATAGAGAAAAGTCTTATAACGTTACACTACTTTGATTAACGTTGTAGCTAAGAGACTCAGTAAATTCAAACAATTTTTTTTAAACATAAAGTAGATGAAAAATACTCAAAAGAAATTTAACAGGTACAAGTTTATAGTACGTTTTATTATGCGTAAAAAAACTTTTTACACATTTTGTCTCCTAACGCTACACACAAATTGAAGTGTGTTTGTAATATCAAACATGTAGTAAATTAATTATTTTCGGTTGAAAAACTGATGTGTTTAGCTGAAGGTACTCATATTCTATCGAAACAAATGAAAAACATAGCAATAAAAGTGAAATAAGGAAGAATAATGAATTTTGTTAAAGAAATGTACAAGCAAGCATTTCCGATCAGCAGAACAAACAATTTAACGTGTGGCTGAGATTCAAACCATAAAAGCTTCTTACTGTTTAAAATTTGTGTTACTCGTTACTTTTTGATGTCCCCTTTCTAAATAATAGCTAAATATTGGCATAAATAAATGGTCGTGGCCACGACCATATATATACAATATACATATCACTAATTAAATTTTTACAAGATCTTCCGAAATTCAAATTGAATCGAACAAAAAAGTACTGTTGGGGGGATTCCACTCTTGAATCCCAATTGTAATAAAGATGAAGATTTATTTCTCGGCTGCGCTGCTTTGGGTGGATGATGATAGGGGAAGCGTTATGGGTAGGCGACTTCGTACAAAAAACATCTCCAGCAAAACCAAGTAACCGTATGTGCTGTGGAATAAAATTTCCTGCAGTACCAAACTTATAAAAAGAGAAACAGTTTTATTACCCCTTTTTTTTTTATTTTAATTTATTTTTATTTAATGATATAATTATGACCTTCTTTAAGTGATATGAGTGAGGAACTAACTTAAAAAGTTATATAATAATTCAATTGCACCGACCGCCTAGCTCGGTGGTGAAAGCTTAGCAAAAATATATGATGTGGTGAGTTGCTTAATTATTGAGTTACTAATATTAAACTTAATAATTAAGTTTAATGCTAGTCACTCACTAAATTCTAAAACAGATGTTTATGTTGCGCCTAAAAGTAGGCTATTAAATTTCGTGGTGTTGATCTCGATGATCTGCAGCTTGAATTTCGGCGTCAACATTCCGGCCTCCCTTTGCAGGAATGCAAAGAGTCAAATCCACATCGTTGAAAAAAGTTTAGATTGGATAATGTAAGTCCAACGGTGGAGGTATTTTTATAGAAGCGCCTCGATTCGCTACTCAGGAAAAAAAAATTATTAGTAAATCCATCGGTGAGGGTTGATTTAAGAGTGCCCTTACTCACTCAGACATGTTAATAGAAAAAAAAATAATTTTTTAAAGCTAATAAAAAAAGGAAATTTAAAGGTTTAAATTCATAAGGTACTGTGCATTTAGAACCATTTTAAATAAATAATAATAACTTCAAAATGTTCAAAGCAAAATTATATGAAAAAACAAGCAAAATTATTCAATCTTTTGTAAAGCAAGATAGACCCGGAACAATTCCTGATCGACGGGCAAAAGACATAGTTTTGCTACAGGGCGCAAAATATTACCCTGTTGAGTTTTAACAGTAGCAACGCGAACCTTTCCATCTTTCCCTGGGTGAACATCAACAACCTTTCCTAGCCACCAGAGATTGGGTGGCAGATTTTCATTTCGTATTACTACCACATCTCCAATTTGAGCATTTCTTTTTGGATATTTCCACCTTGTTCTTCGTTGAAGATCGGTCAAATATTCCTCCTTCCATCTTTTCGAGAAAGACTGAAATAGCTGTTGGACTCTCTCCCAATTCTTTAGGGTAGTACTTTCAATAACCTGACCTTCAGGTAGGGAAAGCAAGGGTGCACCTTTCAAGAAATGACCCGGTGTCAGCGGAAGTGGTTCAAGAGGGTTTTCGGATAGAGACGAAATAGGTCGAGAGTTCAAACACGACTCAATTTTGACAAGCAATGTTGAAAACTCTTCAAAAGTTAGTTTTGAGTTCCCTACAACCTTTTTAAAATGGTTTTTAAAAGACTTTATACCGGCCTCCCAAAGACCACCCATATGAGGGGAACCTGGTGGAATAAAATTCCATTTTAAATCCTTAGGCAAATAAGACTTTTCAGCTTCCGAGGTTGCATCTGCCAAGGCCTTTCGAATCTCTTTTGTGAGCACTTTACTAGCACCCACAAAATTGGTGCCATTATCAGAAAACAGTTGTTGGGGGACGCCCCTACGCCCAACAAACCTATCAAAAGCTGCTAAAAACGATTCTGTAGAAAGACTTCCAACTGCTTCTAAATGTACAGCTTTTGTACAAAAACATATAAAAAGACAAGTATAGCCTTTTATGGCTTGATAAAACCGACCCTTTTGAACCTTTAGTTCGAAGGGGCCAGCGAAATCAAGCCCAACATGAGTGAATGGAAATGAAAAGTTAACTCTTTCCGGTGGTAGGCTACCCATTAACTGAGTTTGACATTCCATTTTGTGCAAGACGCACACGTTGCAATTGTTTAGAATAGTTTTAATCAAATTTTTAAGCTTGGGAATCCAATAAGTTTTTCTCATTAAATACAAAACTTGCTGATTCCCACCATGAAGGGAAATTTTATGAACAAAATCCACCAACAGTTTTGCTAATGGACATGAATAGGGTAAAATAATAGGGTATTTTTCATTATAACTCAAATTTGCATTTGTAAGACGACCATTTACTCTCATAATTTTTTGAGCGTCTAGACAAGGATTCAGAGATAAAATTGAGCTCTTTTTACACGATTGTTTCGAATTATAAAGAGCCTTGTAATCCTCATTAAAATAAAGTCTTTGTGCTAGTATAACTAGCCGATTTTTCACAAAAACTTTTTCATGTTGAGTTAAAGTTGTAGTAAAATATCTATAGGGATAAAACCTTTTTCTTTTACGAGAAGCTAAATTGATAAATCTAAACAAGTACGATATAACTTTTATGGCACGAGCGTAGCATGAAAACCTTCTTAAAACATCATAAGTTGTATTTATATTCACTAAGAAGCTTTTAATTTTCCTTGTTTCGAGGTTCCAACTGGGATCCTTTTGAATATTGGTTACTGGCCAAGTTTCTTTTGAAGACAACAACCACTTTGGACCATACCACCACTGGGAATTAGTTATCAAATCTTGAGGCATGACACTTCGAGAAGCGATGTCAGCAGGATTATGTTCAGAGGGAACATGTTTCCAAATACTACCTGGAGGACCGTCAGTTTGTATTTTTGAGACTCTATTTCTGACGAATGTTTCAAGTCGAGATGGGCAATCATGAATCCAGTATAATACAATCATTGAGTCCGTCCAAAGGAAGACAGAATAGTTTTTAAGGCGTAGACTACTTAGTACAGCGTTCACTAACCTTGTTAGCAAAACAGCTCCACAAAGTTCTAGCCGAGGGATCGAAATTGCTTTTAGGGGTGCCACTTTCGTTTTTGAGCAAAGCAGGTGAGTGTTAATATTTCCAGATGAATCTGAAATCCTGGAATATATGGCAGCAGCATATGCATTGAGAGATGCATCACAAAAGCCATGGATTTCTATACTCATCTCTGGGGTATAATTAATCCATCTCTGGATCTTTATATCCTTTATAATCGGAAAAGAGTTCACAAATTCCTGCCAAGTTTTTAAATGATTAGAGTTTATGGGAGCATCCCAATCAATTTTGTCCTTCCAGACATCCTGCATCAATATTTTTAACACAACTGTTGTTGGCGCTAACCAACCAATAGGGTCATATATTTTCGATATGTTTGAAAATAGTTCACGTTTTGTCATTTGCGATTCTGGACAAGGAAACATTTTACATCGAATATAGAAACAATCTTCCCTTGCATTCCACCCTACGCCTAGAACTTTCGAATGCGAAGACTCTTCAAACATAAGAAAGTGTTGATCTAAAACATCCCCTTTAGGAATGTTTTCCAACAAGCGAGGGTGGTTTGCAGTCCATTTCTTTAAACAAAATCCTCCCGAGAAAAGGAGTGCATTTAACTGTTCCTGAATTTAAATAACATCGTCCAAATTGAAGCCACCCGAAAAAACGTCATCAACGTAAAAGTCTGACAGCACCACATTCTTAGCTAAGGGATATTTGTTTCCTTCATCAAAAGCAAGCTGATGCAATGTGCGGATTGCCAAATATGGAGCACAGTTTACTCCAAAAGTTACGCGATTTATTTCAAAATCAGCCAAATCTGATTCTGAATCTAAAGATCGGAATACGATTCTTTGGAATCTGTGATGATCTGGGTGAACATGTATTTGGCGATACATTTTTTCAATATCGCTATTGAAAACATACGGATACTGTCGCCATCTAAGTAAAATTGCTTGCAGATCGTTTTGGAGAGCAGGACCCCTGTATAAAAAGTCGTTGAGACTCCTGCCTTTGCTTGTAGAAGCGCTGGCATTAAAAACAACTCTTACTTTCGTTGACGCGCTATCTGGCTTTACCACTGCATGGTGCGGTAAATAAAAATGTGGCCTAGAAAAGTTTGAACTGCCTTTTGGTAGAAGATTCATATGGTTCAACAAAACGTATTCGTTTAGAACCTTGCTATATTCTTCTTTTAGTGATATATCGCTAAGTAGACGCTTTTCTTGGCGCAGATACTGGGAAACTGCACTACTTTTTGAAAAACCTAAATCCATGATGTTTAAGTGAGGATTAAATGGGAGTTTCACTATATAACGACCATCTGGATTTCGAGTAGTTGTATCTGCATATAATTTTTCACAAAATTTATCTTCGTTAGATAAGGGTTGAATATCCTGAACTTCTTCAAGTTCCCAAAATTTCTGTATTTGTTTTTCTAAACAAATGTCACTAAAAAACGTGTGAAGCGTTGGTTTACTTATAACTTCGTCACATGGTCCTGAAAGGACCCACCCAAAAACCGTATTTTGAGCAATCGGACATAAATCTCTTTCTCTTTTAATACCTTCACATAAGATGAAGGGGTAAATATCTGCTCCAATTAATATATCTATTGAAGCGGGTTTATCAAAGTTCGGATCTGCCAATCGCAAACTTTTGAGCTCAACCAAGTTTGATGCGTCAACAGTTTGTGATGGCAAGTTACCTGTCAGCTTTTTCAAAACAACAGCTGAAACTGGAATATGTACATCAGGGTTGATGCGAGATTGGAGAGTGAGAGGACACACACTCGTTGAATATTCACTGTGAACTTGTCCAATACCATAAATAGATGCATTCGATGAGCGAGTGAAAAGCTTGAATCGGCTCACTACAGATTGTAAGATATATGTAGCTTCAGAACCAGGGTCGATTAATGCTCTCAAGAGAAATGTTTGATTATGAGCAGTAATTTTGACCAAAGCTGTAGCTAATAAAATATTCTTTTTCTGGCTAACAAGAAAACTTTGAATTGTTGGAGAGTCAGATGGATTATCTGATTCTAATTCAATTGTTGGTTGTTGTTTAGAAGTGGACTGTATTGGGGTAGAATTTAAGGAAGTATGGGGTTGTGAAAGAGATCTTGTGTCATGAGAGACGGGCTTTGAAGGAGTAAAGTGTAGTAAACTGTGGTGTCGTTTACCACACTGATCACAAGACACTTTACTTTTACACTCATACACCGAATGTGTAAGTGCAAGACAGTTGTAGCAGTACTTCTGGATTTGTACTAACTTACGTCGGGATGTGACATCCATATCTAAAAATTTCTTGCATAAGCGCAAAGGGTGGTTGGTTTTGCATATCTTACAACAAAACTGCTTTTGTTCGATATGAAACGAGTTTATTTTTTTTGATTTTGGGTTTGATAACTGATAAGAGCTTTGACGGGGACACTGTTTGACTTCTTCAACAGATTCAAGAATTTTATATCTAGAAGCTAGAAAATCTTCTAAGGATTTCCAAGTAGGGATTTCATTTTCTTTGGGAAGACTTTGTTCAAAAAGAAACAAAGTAGTTTCAGGAATTTTCTGAGAAATTATGAAAATTAGAATCGGATCCCAATTGTCTGTTTTCACTTTGTAGCTTGAAAGGACTCCTAAGCAATCGCACACGGTTCTGTGAAGCTTTCTTAAAGCTGAACCACTTTCAGTTGAGATCGATGGTATTGAAAATAAAGCTTTAAGTTGCGTATTTATAAGGATGCGTTTATTTTCGTATTGAGATTTTAATGCATCCCAAGCAAGACTAAAATTATCTGCGGTAAGTGGAAATTTATCGACAATATCATGAGCTTCTTTTTTTGTTTTTAATCGTAAGTGGTAAAGTTTCTCTACATTACTTAACCGTGGATGAGCTATATAAATCGAAGTGAACATGTCACGAAAAGTAGGCCAGGATTTGTAATCACCTTCGAAGCATTCCGCATCGCAAGGTGGAACTTTGATTCCAAATTCTGGTTCAGATCTATGTTTCATCTGAGAAAGAACTAAATTTTCTTTTGTTTCCTTGGCTGCATCGTTTTTAATCAAATCTATGATGCTACCTACTGTAGTGAAATAACTACCAGAAACCGAAACGTATTTAGCTTTGATGGCTAATAACTTTGTATCGTCTAGACTTTTGTCTTCATTTCTTAGACATTTTGCATAAACTCCCCTAAATTCATTCCATAAAACTTCAAATTCCTGTTTCCATACCTCTAGCATGCCACAAGTTAAGGTTTCCGTATTCGGAACTTCACAAAAACTTTTTATGGTTTCATTAATTTGTCTAACGCACAAATAAAAATCCCCCGAAAGAGCCATTTCGAAAATCAGAAGAACAAAAATAAAAAATCTCGAACGAAGAAAAAGGAAAAAATACAATAAAAGTTTAATAAAAAAAAACTTCAATTTCCAGTACAAAGGATGTACTAAATTTTTTATAAAATCGAGAAAATTCTTTTGTAAATGTAAAGCACCGCAAATCCCTAACAGTATCAGAAAAAAACTGTATATTTATGCACCGAAGAAAGTTGGAAAACTTTTAAAATCACGAGATCAAATAACCGTAACGAGACTGTACTTTTTCCCGACGACCAAAAATTCCTCCAAATCAACCCAACTGCACAAAGATTTTATCAATCACTTTAACCAATTTTCGTTAGAAATTATAACTTTAAATTGCATATAAAACTTAATAAAATAAATGCAATCGAAATAGAATAAAAAGATTCTTCATCAAATAAAGTTTCAGTTAAAAATTACTACTTTAATATTAGCAAAATATGTAACCTAAGTGCACAGCACCTACCTTGTATCAGGGTTATAGGATTTCCAATTATCATGCAATTAATGCTTCGATTTGGTATTGTCCAAATATCTTCTATCCGGCTCGAAGGACCAAAAAATGTTGGGGGGATTCCACTCTTGAATCCCAATTGTAATAAAGATGAAGATTTATTTCTCGGCTGCGCTGCTTTGGGTGGATGATGATAGGGGAAGCGTTATGGGTAGGCGACTTCGTACAAAAAACATCTCCAGCAAAACCAAGTAACCGTATGTGCTGTGGAATAAAATTTCCTGCAGTACCAAACTTATAAAAAGAGAAACAGTTTTATTACCCCTTTTTTTTTTATTTCAATTTATTTTTATTTAATGATATAATTATGACCTTCTTTAAGTGATATGAGTGAGGAACTAACTTAAAAAGTTATATAATAATTCAATTGCACCGACCGCCTAGCTCGGTGGTGAAAGCTTAGCAAAAATATATGATGTGGTGAGTTGCTTAATTATTGAGTTACTAATATTAAACTTAATAATTAAGTTTAATGCTAGTCACTCACTAAATTCTAAAACAGATGTTTATGTTGCGCCTAAAAGTAGGCTATTAAATTTCGTGGTGTTGATCTCGATGATCTGCAGCTTGAATTTCGGCGTCAACAAGTACATTATTTATAGAAGCAATTTCCTAAAGAAAAGAGCAAGCTTACTAACATAAAATAAATTAAATTTCTTTCTGGTACCACTCAAAATGGAAGAGATTCAGGTTTCGGTTACACAACTGACAGGAGCAGTTAACTCTGTCCTTGGCCAGTTGCGAAGTTTTGAAATGCGTATTGTTCAGATTGAACAATACGGGGGTAGGAACGCCATAGAATAAATAGTTGAATTCCATTTGGAACAAAATTAGGCAAATAGAAGATAGGAATTTGATTGGGATAACTACTCAATCTCCTTTAAATAAAGAGCCCTTTCGGGGCCCAAATACTGAATTAGAATTAAGGGAGATTGTTAAATTGCCCGATCCTGTAAAAGAAATACAATTCTTTGAGGGAAACCCAGTACACAATGTGTCCTGGGTTAATAACATAGAAACAATTTTAAAAGACTACGAAGTTGTTCGGGGTAAGTCCCTTTACAGGGCAATACTCCAACACATTAGACAAAAGATAAGAGGCAAGGCTGATGCCGCCCCGATTTCATATAATTTCTTCGACGGGGAGTGGGATGATACTAAAAGGGTGTTATCCCTCTATTATGCGGATAAGAGGGACATTAGAACACCAACTGAATTTATTAAAACAAGGTAATTCGAGGGTGGACGATTTCTATGCGATGGTAAACCACCAATTCTCGTTAATAATAAATAAAATAAGATGAAAAGCATATTCGTGCGAAAACGCTGATGCCCTCGTGGGAACGCACCACGATAGGGCATTAGATGTTTTCATAAGGGGATTGAGTGGAGATCTTTCAAGACTTCTGATAATTCAGAAACCTAAAACTCTCCCCGAGGCATACTCAGCATGCCTCGAGATACAGAATTTAAATTTCAGAAATAGTTCCGTGCATATACAGGCATCAAACATGATTTCCGCCCCTGTACATTACAATCTTAACTCTGATAATGGACCCTCTCCGTCAGAAAACAACCGAGATAAATATCCTAACAACAGGAGTAGATATGGCCAACAACAATTAACCAGGTTTCCCAACAACAGAAGTACGTATGATCAACAGTGAAACTCGTCCTGCATACCAAGCTTTAAGAGTAGACAATCCCATCCCCCACCGAGACCAACTGAACTGAAGCCTCCAGTTAAAAAGGAATTGGGATCCGTGCAAAAGGGAAACGTGAACTACATGAACAGGCCAAATAACCCGTTCAAGCGTAAGGCTTCTAATTCCCGTAACTATCCCTGGAAGCAACTTGTTTCTTGTTGACACGGGTGCAAACAAGAATTCTATCAGATCAGACCTAGCACACGTACCACAGTCGGTAAATAAACCGTTCTTCGTAAATAGCCCCGCTGGAAAGATACTTGTTAACAACAAAATCTGTGGATAATTCTTTTCCTTGCTTGGGTGCAATTAATACGCAACTTTCTTTATGCTACCAAACTTGGATTCGTTCGATGGTATGATCAGCGATGACACCCTTAAGGATCTCAGGGCAATAATTGACAGGGATAAATGAATTAATCATACACCCAGGTATAGTGATTCTTTTAGTGAACAAACCCTCTAGTTTGATAAGTTCTTTAGTTATCCTTAATGAAAATAACGGGTGATTTTTTAGCTGGTTTGGTTTTGGCAACACTGGTTTTGACAGCTGACGTGTGTTTAGTACCTTGTGTCACTGTCAAACAGCTTCAGTTTGGTTTGCAATTTAATCGTCTTACAAATGAACAACGCTTGCAAATTATTGAATTTTACTATCAAAATTCGTGCTCGGTTCGAAATGTTCACCGCGCGAAAAATTGTGTTCAGCGATGAGGCTCATTTTTGGTTGAATGGGTACGTAAATAAGCATAATTGCCGCATTTGGAGTGAAGATCAGCCAGAAGCATTGCAACAGCTACCAATGCTTCCCGAAAAAGCCACTGTTTGGTGCGGTTTATGTGCCGGCGGCATTATTGGGCCATATTTCTTCAAAGATGATGCGAATCGCAGCGTTACTGTCAATGGTGAACGCTACCGAGCGATGATAACAAACTTTTTTTTGCCCGAAATGGAAGTTCTTGACTGACATGATATGTGGTTTCAACAAGACGGTGCCACATGCCACACAGCACGCGAAACAATGGCGCAATTGCGAGGCGAGTTTGGTGAACAGTTAATTTCACGTTTCGGGCCGGTCAATTGGCCGCCTAGATCGTGCGATTTGACACCATTAGATTATTTTTTGTGGGGGTATGTCAAGGCTAATGTCTATAGGGACAAGCCCGCTTCGATTGACGCACTGGAAGCCAACATCCATGCATTCATTCGTGAGATACCGGCCGATATGTGTGAAAGAGTATGCCAAAATTGGACTCAGCGGATGGGCTACCTGAGACGCAGCCGCGGTCAACATTTGCATGAAATTATCTTTAAACATTAAATTGCAAGGTTCAAACTATCGATTCAAATAAATATTTCATTCATTTTTTCGAGTTTTTTGTGTTTTTTTTTTTTAAAGTTCTAAACCTCTTAAAAAATCACCCGTTATAAGCGAACAATCCTAAATTAAACTTAAAACCATAGTTAATAAATTCAGTCACTTATTTGACCCGTGACTAACTAAGAAGTAGATACCAATGTAAGGGCAGAAATACGGACCACAACAGATGAGCCGATATACACCAAGAGCTATGCATACCCTGCTTGCATGCGAGAAGAAGTTGAGAGGCAAGTCAATGGGCCTCTGGCTGAAAAAATCATTCGTCCGTCAAAAAGCCCATATAATTCACCTCTATGGGTTGTTCCAAAAAACCGAAGCCGGACGTGGAAAAACAGTATAGGATGGTTATAGATTTCAAGCGTCTGAACTCCGTAACCATTTCCGATACATACCCATCCTGGGCATAAATACTACCCTTGCAATTGCAAGGGCACAAAGGACCTCACTTCTGGCTTTCATCAGATATCCATGAAGGAAAAAGATATCGCCAAAACAGCATTTTCCACAATGAACGGGAAACACGAATATCTAAGGCTACCTTTCGGGCTGAAAAACTCCCCGGCCATATTCCAAAGAATGATAGACGATGTCCTCAAGGAATTAATCGGAAGAATTTGCTACGTCTATATTGACGATATCATAATTTTTAGCAAATCCGAAAGCGATCACCTGAGGGACATCGAGATAGTGTTCTGCAAAATTCATGAAGCTGGTCTAAAAATTAATCTAGAAAAAACAAATTTCTTTGCCACCAGTGTTGAATTCTTGAGATATACTGTCACTTCTGACGGTATTCTTCCTGATCCTAGGAAGGTTAAGGCTATCGAGGCAATTTTGCCTCCTAATATCCTTAAGGAATTAAAAAGTTTCCTTGGGTTAACCTCATATTATAGAAGATTTATTAAGGACTACGCCAAGATAGCTAAACCATTAACGAACATGACTCGTGGAAACTTGGCACAAGTGCGTGCCAACCTATCTAAAAAAAAGTTCCTATTACTCTGGATGAGACAGCACTAAAAGCTTTTCAAAATCTTAAGGAATTGCTTACTTCAGCTGAGGTACTTGCTTTTCCAGACTTTGACAAACCATTCAATCTGACTATGGAAGCCTCTGACTATGCCATAGGTGCTGTGTTGTCTCAGGGAGAACCTAAGAAAGACAAGTCGGTTGCATACATCTCCCGTTCCTTAAATCGAACGGGAGAAGGCTATGCAACAAATTAAAAAGAACTACATGCCATAGTTTGGGCACTAGATAATTTAAGAAACTACCTCTATGGAGCGAAAATAAGAATATACACCGACTACCAACCTTTGACATAAAGTAATAGAAATTACAACGCGAAACTCAAACGCTGGAAGGCAAGAATTGAAGAGTACAATTACGAGTTGATTTACACTCCAGGTAAATCAAACTTCGTGGCAGATGCTCTATCAAGGCTCTTTTAAATGGAATCAAAATTCCAGAAGTTTATCTAGGGATGCTACAGAACACATACCTAGAAAATTTTAATAAGTATAAAATCAGGGTTACACAGAGAAGGTGTAGCACATGAGGAACGGAAATTTTCCATCATAGAGGAGGAGCATAGAAGGGCTTACCGAGCCCCGAGGGAAAATAAAAAACAGACCTTCGAAAATTTCTATTTTCAACGAATAATGGCAAAAATTAGGAAATATGCCACCACCTGCGAAATTTGTCATCCCAATAAATACGATAGAGGTCCACACAATCCAGAACTGCAATGTACACCCGTCCCAAAATACCCATGTGAAATCATTCACATGGACATAATTGAGATCCAAAACGAAAAATTTCTGAACGTGCTTGATACATTTTCAAAATTCGCTAAATTCTTTCACATCAAAGGTCATAGCTATTTATTTGAGATCAAAAATGATAAAAAAAATTTGCATTACTTTACAGTACCTTTGATGTTAGTCACGGACAATGAGAGGGGTTTCCTCAGTGCAATAGTCCTGAACCATTTTAAAAATTTGGGAGTGAAGTTGTTCTTAACGCCTTCTCTCAGAAGCGAGGTCAATGACCAAATAGAAACGGTTCACTCTACGGTTCTAGAAATATATCGATGCCTTAGAGAAGAATACCCAGACTTAATGGCCAAAGAGCTCGCCTACGTGGCTCTTGATAGGTATAACAACATGGTACATAAAGTAATTAAGAAAAAACAAACAGATATTTTTTTCAATAGATCACAAAGAATCAATTATCAGAAACTTTTTAATATCCATTCAAGAATAAATAAAAATCTAAGGGGAATATAATTGAAAAAAACATGAAGGCTAGGAATCTTCGGAAAAACTTAAAAAAAAGTGGTAAATGCAAGAAGGACGATGTCGTTTACTTTGCTGTTAAAGGTATAAAAAGTAGGAATAAACCCTTATATAAAAAAGAAGTTGTGACGGCCTACTAGGGTATTCGTACCCTAGTAGGCCGTTTGACAATTTGTAACCTTACAATCCAAAGCGGAACAATACGAACCTTGCGAACCAGTGACTACCCCGAAAATTTAATGGAGAGCTAACCTCTCGAGCATAAAAGAAAAATGAAAAACTATATTAAATAAAGAAGAAAAACTTCGAAGAAAAAGAGCATGTATCAAATAATTAATAAAAATACTTTTACTAAAAATAAATATATGAATAACTAAACAACGAAAATGCAAAATCTATAAATGCTGTATACTAATTACAGATTCTAAGATAAAATTGTAAATTTACGATTAATAAACTTTGATTACATTACTGATTAGTAGTTCTTGCACATATTTGCGTACAAGTCTCCGGTGGTAACAACCAAAGAAAACAACTCCTGGGTAACGAATGGGGTTTTTAAATTGGTACATTTCATTGACTTAAAAAATATGATATACTAATACAAAAGACGGAACAGCTGACGTTTAAATACTTACAGCCGAATTTATTAGATTTTCTTAAAATGCCTCTTAGAGGTTATTTAGTTAAGTTTGCTTAAATATTGAAGTTGCCATTAAATAACGTTACTTAAATTCTCATCTATAATCAATTTTTCATTGCTACTTAACTAAACGATTGAAATGTAACGTAACGTGAGAAAACTCACTAATACATGTTCTTTTCAGCTGTTTTTTGACAGCTTGCAAAACAAATGCAAACAAAAGATGAGCACATGTATTTATAAGAAAGAAAGAGAAGCCACTGGTATACTAAATGCAAACGAAATGAAACATGATTCCATTTTGGTTTCTGATGCTTTGATGTTTGTGTTCAGAAACTCTATTATTCAATTCTTTGATTCACACCTTGGCTTTTTGATAGAAAAATATGTTAATAAATCAAAACAATTTATTTTACAATTCATTTTACTAAAGGAAACCAAAAATCTTAAAACTTTCATTAGGTATCCACAGCAAAAATATGAAAACTCAACCCACAAACATACAAAGGTATACCGATATTTCTGAAAAACCATAGTCTCAAATGTCAAAATGTGTTTAAGATGGCTTTAAGTAACCTTTAAACGCGGTGAATGGCGTTTAAGTTAAGATGCATTTAAGTAACGTTGCTTAAAAGTGAAAATTGATTATAGATACCGATTTCGCACTTAAGAGCAACTTAGAGGCATTTTAAAGTTACGAAGCCTTTACGTTTTCTTTATAAATACGGCTGTTAAAGAATGAAGAATTACAGTCTATTTTTGGCTACCATTATAATCAGATTAAAGATAGGATTGGTGAATTAAGAAACGCAAGAACGAGGAAAATTAAGTCAGTAAATTTGATAAAAACTGCCTGGAAATTTAAAGATGGCTCTCCAGATGTGACTGACTGGGACAATCTTCTTAAAGACCAGAGAGACATCACAGAAAATAACAACCGACAATACATTATAAAAGAAAAACAACTCAAGAAATTACATGGAAAATTAACAAGATGATTGAACGCTATAATAATGCTATCCATAAAAAAGAGACGGACAAACTCAGACCTACAAGACCTACTCGACAAGATACTTATTCTAAATGAAGGGGTTGATGAAATATGTAGTAAGACCTTGCCAAATGGCCAATAATGGAAAAAATAACCTTTTGGGCTCTGATGAAATCAATACTATAGTGAACGAACTCGAAATGCTACCTTACTAAAATGTTGTAGAAGCTGTCAAATACGGGTGACCTTCAGTATATTGTAATAGTACATTGCTACTTTACGTATTATCTATACCAAAAATCGATCCTAAGGTACACCACCTAGTCACCATTCGTGCAGTTAGAAACAATAGACAAATTGCCATGGCGTAACTAACGGTTAAAATGGGGATTGTGTAAATATTGGTAACACCTCCGTGTGTGAAGAAAACCTACTTAAAAAACTCCCCGAAAACTCTTGCATGCCATGACTTCTTAAGGGTGGAAATGCATTATGTAATTACAAAACGACAGACGAGGAAATAATAGAGATGATCGGAGAAAATACAGTTTTCCTTACGAATTCTAATGGATCTATTTTAAATAAATTCCTCTATTTCTCTAGAAGGCAGCTACTTGATTCAGATAGACAACGAGATGGTCCAAATCAAGAAGAAGACATATTACAGCAAGACTGTGCTAAGTCCCCAAGCGCTTCCCCCAGTCCTGGCGAACATAACAAGATAAAACCAAACTTGTAATACGTGCATGTACTTAGCATGAAGAACATCGAACTTATTAAAATCATTAAAAAGAACCTTAATTCCTCTATTCTTACAGAAATCTGTTTAGTTGTAACAATCGTAGCTATCATCTGTATATTATGGAAGAAAATCTATGGGAAAGCTTATATCCTACAGCATCGACTCTTATTCCATAGGAAACAGACACCAGCATCTAGACCTACCCCATGGGCCAATGACACCCACGAAAGCTAAATGTACCAAAAGACATACATAGAATATAGAATATAGAACATAGACATAGAATAACTTTTTTCATACATTGATTTGATATAAGCTTCGAAAGTATAAATATTGTTATACTTTGTTTCAAAAACAATGAAAAAGACGGTGGTAACTGGAACTTGGTTAAATGAATTATTCGGAGTACCAAATATTTAAAAAGTATACAAACATCCAAAACAAACCACTGCGTAACGACATTTGCATCGCAAAGAAATCTACTTTCAATTCTTACAAAATAATTTATATGGAAAAATCTAATCGCAACTCCTCGTTTTGTCGGATAAAACTAAGTTTATTGAGCTCACAAAGGACAGAAGGGTATAATTTCACCTTTTTGGCAAGGAAGTTGTACCTATCTGCCCCCTTTTTGTATGAAAACACTTACTTTTTTTCCAACAAAAGGATGGAATGGAATTGAAAGCGCATTTCCTTGCGAATGACATTGCGCAGTGGTTTGTTTTGGATTTTTGTATACTTTTTAAATATTTGGTACATCGAATAACTCAATGTACCGTAGCCAAATTCCAGTTACCACCGTCTTTTTAATTGTTCTCTTGAAGAAAAGATCAATGTCAAAAGTGGTGAGAGTTTGGTGCAGCTCTGATAGTGATTGATCTTTCCGCTTTGGTACAAACGTATGTAAATGACTTGACCTTATATGTCATTGGCTACCATTCTTGACGTATGTATACGTATGTATATAAAAAAATTAAATTTAAAGTAGCTGTGATTTACTTTATATATTTTCTCTGTGATCATCAATGTTCCTATTTACCATCTGTTTTCAATCCAATGTTTCAAATCTGTTATGAAATCCTATCCGTGATATAATTTAGTTAGTTGTTTAAATTTCGATTGCGCTTATGGTTTAAATCGGTTCAAGTTTTAATAAATTCGCATGCAACAGAGGGGTAAGAAATATGTCCCATGACAACTAAAGTCTTATTCTCTAAACTCTTCAATTATATTATTTTCGTTAGATGAATCGATCTTTCCCTTCTTGGAACACTTTGAAACGAAATTATAACTCTCTTAGCTATATACGTGTATTGCTCGCCGTGCTATAGTTTATCAATAGAGATTAAGATCCTATACACTAAAAAAAACGCATATCGTTTTGATATATCATTCATTTCAAATCACATATCATATCAATTTATCAATTTGACTCGAACTCGCCTTTTTATGCTTTTTATGATACCAAAAACACCACCTCAACATTTTTAAGGTTAATTACATAATATAATGTCAAAAAACTGAAATTTCCTTTTTACACATTCATATCAGTTCATACGAGTAATATCAAAATGATTTTTTTTATTTAGATAGTGCGATTATCAGACTGAAGTTTGTATAATATCAAGTTGAAACACAATATGTTAAATATTTTAAAATGTCAATTTCTGTTAGTTGAACGGAGCTAACCATTGCAGTGTTAGCACTAGTACCTCTGGAATAACCTTCAGTGCAGTTTGTAATACATTATAGTGAAGAATAAAGCCTTCCCCGCGGCTTCACTCGCGTTATTGTTTATTTAATTTTGCCGAGAGCTTCTCTCATCGAAAAAACATCCCAACATTTCTCGACCTGGAAAAAGAAACTGTATTTTTCCATTGTAATATGTACCGGAAACTATGTTACTGGCAGTTAAAACTCAAAATATTTCAAATTATTTGTATGTTTATCAAATTTCATGTTTAATGCAGAGGATAAAGGACAATGGGTACAGCCGCATCAATTCATTTAGTACAAATATGAAATGATGCTTTGTCGTTTTCTTTACTTCCATAGTCTTCCATAGACTTAATTTTAACGATAATAGTACTTGAAATATAAACGTTTTAGGTGCACCATATCCAGAAACATTTTGAGATTTGGAAATATCAAAAATCAACAAAAAATGGTCTAAACAATTTCTGGGTGCTATTATTTGGATCGTTAAAATTATAGTTTGTTTTCTTATGAAAAATTAACTAGCATCATTTACCAACTAAAAGAAAAAATTAATTGAAGTTGTTGTACATAGCTCTGGCCGAAAATTGAAAAGCACTATTTTCAACCCCTCGTCGCTATCACCGACGTCAAAAAAATCCTGCCAGATTTTTGTATTCGATACCAAGACGCGAAATAATAAGAATCAATTTATTATTCAAACGAAAAATCAAAATTTGTTTGATTTGTTTTCAAACTTTATTGATTTATTTTTGTCATATATTTATGTAACAGCTATTTAATATAGCTGTTTTGGTGTTTGTCCAAAAAATTTGCATGCAGCTCTTGCACGTATAGTGGGATCTTCAGTTCGCAGCGAGGTAGAACCTATGGTTCTGGAGTTAACTTTTGTTTGATGGATTTTTAAACAGAGATAGATGGAATAGGAACACCAATTTTATTATGTAACAAAAATAAATCAATAAAGTTTGAATACAAATCAATCAGTTTTGATACTTCGTTTGGGAGATACTTTATTTTTTTTTTACTATCATTTTGCGTCCTGATATCGAATACAAAATCTAGTAGGATTTATTCGACGCCCGTGTTAGGGACGGGGTGTCGATAATAGCTGTTTTCCAATTTTTGTGACAGGGTTACAACCACATCAATGCATTTACAAAATTGAGAAGTGATGATTCATCATTTTCCTTTAGTCCATAAACTCTAATTATGACGATCCGATTAATAGAACTTGAGTTTTAACCATTTTTGGTGCACCTTATCAACAAATATTTGGAAATTTAAAAAAAAATCAACAAAAAGTCTCCAAAGTAAGGCCGATAAGCTTTCCTTCAGAGGCTCATATCTTGAGTTCTATTACCCGGATCATAAAAATTAAAGTTTGTGGACTTATGAAAAATTAGATAGTATCATTTTTCATTTTAAATGAACGAATTAAAGTGGTTGTATAATCCTGACACAAACATGCATACAAATTTTGGGCATTTGGCACACGCGAACACGGGCACATAATTCACATACATACCTGGCCTATAAATAGCATTACTTTCTTTGAGAAAGTGTCTTGAGACCTAAAAGCGCCTCTTAAATTCGGTATACCTAAATGGAGTTGTATTTAAATCTAACTATTTTTGCTGAACGGGCTCGCTATGAGGTCCTTGTTAATTTTGAACAACGATTGCGAGGCATTTCAAACTGTAAAAGAAATAAACAAAAATGGAAAAAAGTAAAGAAATAATTAATAATAATAAAACTAACCTTAAAATAATAAAAAAAAAGGACTACCTCTCCATTAAATTTCAAAATTGATTGATTTGTTTTCATACTTCATAAATTTGTTTTCAAACTTTATTGATTTTTTTCTTATATACATAGATTAAATTAAGTTGTTTTGGTACCAAATATTTTTTTCTTTTATATGGTTAAGAACAAGTATCCTATTACCGTTTCCAGAGTATCATCTATCTCTATAGCAAAATTCATCTTAATTCATTCAGCGTTACAGGTATGAAAGAGTAACAAACAAACAAACAATCACATTTTCACATTTATGACATTATTTATGATTTGGTGTGAGGTAATTTACCTAAGCATTTCTCGTGTCGTTTTTACAAATTAAATTGACTCTTAAACCAGGCTGGATTTTTAAGTGAAAAGATCGGTTAAGCTTTACGAAAAATCTGGCAAGTCTTAAGACTCTCTCTTAAGTTATTTTTTTTTATGTATAGGGGTGCCTACAGTGATGCAGGCGTTCATTATCGATTTTGATCTCACCTGCTGGCATTAACTTTAGAAACTGATCGAAAATGCATAAAAAGATTATTACATTTCTTTAATTTGGCACAAGTAGTTATTGCAGCTGTGGCATTTCATTACAGTTGGGCAGTTTAGTTCATTTGAAAGAGCGATCAATTTAGCTCAATTTACACTACTCACATTTGGAAACTTGGCAGACACAAATATGGTCGAGTGTGATAATTTGCAATAAAAAAAATGGGAAAATAATATACTTAACGGAAAATAATTGTTCTAAGAAGCAGTAAAATGTGTGAAATTTACTTATTTTTAGATACAAATTTACTTTTTAAAATATTTGACAACTATGGGTTTGAATTTGTGAGCAGTTCTGGTTTCGATTCTGAAATTAAATGCAGAATCGTTTTCTGTTCTTTTCAGACGAACAACTGTCATTTTGAATGCGAATAGAACACTTTCAGTAGGGTTTACACGCATTCCGAACGCTTCTGGATACTGGATTGCCGAAACTTTGTTCAAACTCACTTCACGTAAGGTTTAATGCTCTATTAAAGGAACCAGAAATTTCAAAGAAAATATAAAAAAAATATAAATGAAAAAGCTTTTCTCTTTCTTAGAGAAAAATTTAGCTAAATTCATAAAGACTAGCCTACTTATCAATATCTTAAAACTAACTTACTGGCCCCAGTCGGGCGCTCTAAGTTAAACTATAATAACTTAATGCTAATGCCTTTCAGCCTAAGAACTATCTTAATACTAAATCCAGGTCGGTTTTATTTTTTACCGAGAAGAATTTACAAAAAACTCGGTATCTATGTCTTTATTTTTTTTTTTGGTTTTATATAAAACTTATAAGCTACATAAAACTAAATTAAAGCTAATTAAAACTAATTAAAACTAATTAAAACTACTTAAAGCTACTTAAAACTATTTACAACTAATTATAAACTAGTTACAACCTACTTACAGACTACTTACAAACTAGAACAGCCACAGCATGCATTTTCCGGTTTTATAATTTTTTTTTGTATTTTTGTGGATTTTATAATTTTTTTTTTTTTTTTTTTTTTGTGCCACCCTGACTATCCCTACTTAAAACTAACTACTTAAGCCTATGTAAGTCGGCCATGACAGAGAAAAACCAAGGACAACTTTTCAATATCTGAAGGAACTTCATTCTTCATATTTTAGCCACCAGAACTGGTTCTCCTGCCTTACCCTATCCCTTCGGTCCCGTTCGGACACAGTCCTACTGAACCGAAGGTGCTCAGCTCCGTCTTGTGCGATGACGTCTCGACTGTAAAGGAGCCGCCGATCTACAGTTCTACGGCCGACGTGGTAGATTAGCGGAACCGCCGCTCTATCCTGGATCAGCCCTCGACTGTCTAGATAGAGGAATGCATCGGGCGGAATAAAGCCGCTTAGACGAACACTCTCGTAGTATTCGTTGTTGGGGTAATAAGCCCCGAAAATTAAGCTGTTAGTCGAGGACTAACTCTTGCAATGTGACCTCGAATAAGCTTCAGCAAGAAATTATCTATCCTGTTTATGTTGGCCCCGTTGTATAGAGCCAGGTTGGAATAGTAGTGTTTGTACTCCGACTCTGGTGTTCTGTGCAATCCAAGACAGCGTCGAAGACACTGCCTCTCAAACACCCGAATCTTTTCCATTTGAGATGGGGCAACGTTGAACCAAACCGGGCATCCATAGGCAATCATCGGCCGGATAAGGGCCATGTAGCAAATCACCTTCACCCTGCTGTCAAGCCGGCTGCTATAAAACAACCGTTTCGTCAGGGCAAAAGCTCCCCTAGCCCTGGCCAGAGCAGCATTTATATGTCTGTCGAAATACAAATACTGATCCATCCAGATGCCAAGGTACTTTACTACACTTTTACTCGCCAGTGGATGTCCATTTGGCCCTACGATCACCAGCTTGCGCCAGTTCTTTCTCGTATCCCTTGTGGCTCTAAGCAACGGAGTCCTAAACAAGATAGTTTCTGATTTCTGGAAGTTGATTTTCAACTTCCAGTCATCGCAATATTGCTGAATCTTCTCGAAGTCACGCTGCAAAAGAATCCTTATGACCTCGACTTTTGGAGCTGTTCTGTACGCAATTAGATCGTCGGCATACGCAATTGCCTGAGTTAGACTACTTATCAGATCGCTAGTGTAAATGCTGAATAGAATCGGCGAGTTGACCGCTCCCTGCTGAAGACCATTTTTAATATTAAAGGTTGTGGCAGAAGTTACATTGCCACTCTTGATTTCGCTCGGCGATTATGGCGTTTGCCAAATGATCTTCATTGAACCCGGTGAAACCAAGGTTCTCTGATCGCCATTGCGTGATGTCATTCCGAAGGTAGAAGTGATGGAGCAAAGCTCTGTTTTCCAGGTCATGATTGGGGCGAATGCACGCATTCACCTTGTACACTTGCTGGAAAGCAGCCCCCACAGCTTCCACTTTCTCCTGCGGATCTTCGACAATAAAGAGGTCATCGTCCAAGACGGCGTCCTCTGGATTAATTCCTGCTGTCAGAAGTACGTCTCTGTTGTCTGTCGTTCTCTGGAGCTTAAGACAAGGAAGGTCGTTTTGATCATTCCGTCTAAATATCTTCTTAATTTGGGGAAACATGCTCGGGTCGCTAGAATTAACGGCCCGAATTTTGTTATCCCAATACAAATTAATTGACAACCGATAGTTCTCTTTAATTAGTTGGTTGATGTTTTTGATCGACGACTTCAGTGTCCTAATCTCCAGATGGTGAGGGTCAGTAAACCGTCGGTACAAGAGTTTTAGTCTTGTCAGCAGTCCACTTTTTTGTCTGTGTAGTGCGTCAATGGTTGTGTTTCGATACATGTCGGTTGCGTCCCGTTGTTTGTATTTCGGTATTGTTCTGTTCATTGCTCGTTTGATTGTCTCATCCATTTGTTCTAGGTATTGGTCTATTTCGTTATTTGTCAAATTCCTGTCATTTGGTGGGGATATGTTATTCGAACTGATTTCACTCGATAAGGCGTTGGTAAAGCGTGGCCAGCGCACCTTACTGAAATTGTAAGTATGCACTGGTACATACTCATCCAACTCCACGAGCTCGTTCGGAAGCTGTATTACGGCGGCGAGTCCGCAGTGGTCACTGTCGTACTCGATCGTTCGTAAACAGTTTCTTGGTCTTTGACCCACAGTATCAGTAATTGTCAATCTTGCGTCTATTAGCAATAGATCCAGATAGGCACCGCTTCTTGGAAACGATGGCCGATCCGTAGCCAGCAGGTCGACACCATATTCAGTGTTGTATCGACTCATCCAATTGAAAAGATGAATACTTCTTTGATTCTGAATTTGATTTCCCCAATCTAGGTGTTTGGCATTCAAATCACCGGCCATGAGAAAGTAATTTTCTTCCAAGCTCAAGCGTAGACCTTCGAAAAGTTTTTCAAGCTCTGTCATAAAATCAGTTGGCTGAGGTGATGCCGGTGCATAAGCCGCGATCACATACATTCGCTTCCCCTGTTGGAGAGGAATGCATACGATGCACGCCTCTAACAGCCGAAATCTGCGCAAATCACTATTATATATAACTTTATGATTAATGCCTTTTCGTATGAAGATTGCGACGCCCCCCCCTTGAGTGGAGTTGGGTCGATCTCTTCTAACGATATTGTAATTGTTGTTAGTCAATTTATGTTTCTGGTTCAGCTTAGTTTCGCTGGCCATAAACACATCTGGACTTTGGTCTTTCAACAATTGGAAAAGATTAGCTCTACGTTCGGTCCTAATCAGTGAATTTACATTCACAGCAAGGATCCTAAGAGGCCTCTCCGACAGCGCGCCTTTAACCTCTGATTTGCGTTAGGCTAGGCAAAACAGAGTAGAGATAGTCTACCCTAGTCGCCTGCTCCTTTATCTGGGTCTGAAGTCCTGTTAACTGGCCTTGAATTGCCAGCAACATGCTTCTTATTTCGGGCTGAGCGTCCGGCGCCTTTGGCACTAGGGCCGGTTGGGCTACCTTAGCTGCAGGCTGCACCGTTTTTCCCCTCCCTGCAGCCATTTGGGCGTAGGAAATTTGGGGATTAACGGGCGTTGCTGTAGGAGCACGCGTTGATGGGCGTATCTCTACCGCTGTCTGCTTAGCCGCTTTGTTACTTCTTATCTGCTGAAAAGTTGAGCAACCCCGATAATTTGCAGGGTGCCCTTCCTTTCCGCAAAGTGCACATTTAAGCTGGGTCATGTCATCGACCCGTTCCGTTCCGAGCTTACACTCTCCCTTAGTGTGGTTCTCACCGCACTTCACGCAGCGTGACTGCATTTCGCAGTTTGCTGCAGCGTGGCCAAACCTTTGGCAGCGCATGCACTGAAGCATGTCACCGCGTCTCTTTAATTTATCCCATGTTACAACCTGGTAGTTGAGGACGGAGATACTCCTCAGACTATCCAGTTTGCTGCTGGGCGAGAGTTGAACCAGGACCGCTTCTCCCGTCTGGCTCTGACTGTAGCGAACGGCTTGACCCCGATAAAGTCGAGATCATCGTTCGCTTTTTGACGGAGCTCACTTAAGAGCACCTCTGGTTCCGTGCAGGAATCTATGCCCTTCAGAAGGACCGTCTGAACCTTGTCTACCTTCGGGGTAAAGCTGAAGAATTCAGTAGTTGATGCTTTCAATAAATCTTTAATTATTTTGTGATCTTTCACCGTATAACAGTGAATAGCGTGTCTATCACTACTTAAACGTTTTATAATAAAATTATTGCCTATGGCCGACTTACATAGTTCTATTGTGTCCTTAAGGTCCATCTAATAGGTGTTAATGGGTGGCACCTTTTCTTTCTTGTTTAGCGACGGCTGCTGCTGGTGTTCTCCCTGCTGCTTTTGTATTGGTTGCTGCTCCTGATGTTGATTTTGTCGTTGTTGTTGTTGTTGTTGCTGTTTCTGCTGTTGTTGTTGTTGTTGTTGTTGTTGTTGTTGTTGTTGTTGTTGTTGTTGTTGTTGTTGTTGTTTTTGTTGCTGCTGCTGTTGTTGTTGTTGTTGCTGCTGCTGCTTTTGTTGTTGTTTTGACAGCTGAGCGTTGTGCTGTTGTTGTTTTTGTGGTGGCTGTTGCTGCTTTTTCACTTGTTGTTGTTGTTGGTGTTGTTGATGTCTTTGCTGTGGCTGTTCTTGTTGTTGCTTAACAGGCTGTGTTTGTTGTTTGTTGTTGCTAACTAAAATAAACGAGTGAACTAAGTTACTTTTTCACTTAAGTGAACTAGTTCGTTCGTGAACTACGCAAGCCTACATTTCATGCCAATTGGTACATAAAATCAACTAAATTAATACTAGATCCACGAAGCAAAGCACCATTGAATCCGTAGTTTAGATCACCTTCAGCACTGATGACCCCAATATAGGGATGCCAGATTTGAAAAATTGGTTTGCGGGACAAATTTGTTTTGAAAACTTTATCACCTTTCCGAAAAATGTTTTAAGTATTATTTATTTGTTATTCGAAACCAAACACTTCAATTTTAAAATAGTCTTTTATTTAACAATCTTATTGTATAAGTCACTATGATGTTAATAAATAAAATGCACAACTGGGTAGCACGTACTTGCTCTTATGTTTAAGACGCTGAGGATTAAAGAAAATTATATGTAAGACATGGAAATTATTAGAGAAAAATGTTTAAAAGCATGAAATATTTAAATTAGCTAAAAAAAAACTTCGTTGAGAGTTTGAGATGAAAAAAAAGAACGCCATCTTAGTTCTTTATTGAATATGATTGTATGAACCAAGAAAAATTAAAATGAGCCCAAGCAGGGGAGTTACATCACTATTTATCCGTCATAATGCTGGCTGCTGGTATTTCTGTAAATAAATAATGTCGTTTTCTGCAATGAATCAATAATATCCCAAGTTCCAAATTTTAGGTGGGAAAATTCCACAAAATTTCGAGTGCAATTAGTTCCCTCTCGTGGTGAGAATGAATTGCACTTTGGAAAGTGGGTTAGATTCCTACTTAAACTCCCATGTGGAGCAGATGCCCGTGGAATTATTTCCCTGCACCTGTTTGTTCGGTGGCCTTCTATTTGTAAATTATTCAATGGTAAAAATCCAATAGCACTGTCGTCACATTAACCTGTATAGCTTTCGTTTCATTTTCATGAGATGATCTTATCTGTATGCAATATGAGTTATGAGCGACGATAAAACACGGCTGTTAATACACATTTTGGTATTCCCTTATTCCTCGCTAAAAATATTTAAGAGGTATCCACCAATGACAATTTACCATGGCCGTGGCAATGTTCATTTTTGAAGTATGCAAAGAATTTTAGTTCAAGGTTATAGTATTAACAGCATACATAATTATACCTACTACCTACCACCAGAGATAAATAAGTTGGAATGCTTGTTGTCAGGTCTAGATACATCGATAGATTGTAATACAAAATTACTCAAGATATCAGTTCTTACTTGTCGTCTTCTTGTATTTCGTGAAAGACAGCTTCAGAAAAAAAAAACAAACACCAGACAATACGCGACACACAAGAAAGACCGCAGTGAACAGGCTACTATAGGTAGTCAAACTGTGTAATTCTTGGCACGATCCAAATTTGATGATTTAACTCACTAAAAACAGCAATACAATGCAATGCCGATCAATGTACGCGATGTGAAGTGACGTCGGAGATCCAATTAGCCATCAAAACTGAAATCGGACAGCTTTGAACTGGATTGGACTCTAGTCATAGATTAGACCGACTAGTAGGTACCTACATATTGTGGTTTTAGATATAAATGTAGTTATACATAGGCAAGAATCAATAAAAAAAATATGAGGCAGGAAAAATATCGCATATTGTACCTGAAAGACAGTGATCAATCGGGACAAATGATCAACTTAACCGGACTGAAGTGTTGGTGGCCCTGGGCACAATATTAACGTGACTTAAATACCTATTGGTTATTAAAAATAAAGAAATGATTGGTCGACTTAACCAAGGTACCTTACATACTTACTTGCTTTTATGAATAAGAGTCTTATGGCCAATTTCATAAACAAACACTAAAATTGCTTTTATCTAAGCCCCTTCTTAATTTTATCGGTCATTTACAATTTTTCAGTTTCTCCAATGTTAAAAAAGGTACATTGAAATTAAACTGAATTTGCCTAACATCCTTGGATATAAAAGAAGAGGTTGTTTCATTCGAAAAAGTGAAAAAGCATTATGGATGAGGGGGCAATTATTTTGACAGCAAAATATCATCTGTTATGGAATGGCTGAACAAAAAAGACTTTTAAATTTAATGAGACAAAAACGAGCTTTTAGTTTACAAGGGCATTTAAAATCTTCTTAATTATAAAAGGATTTGGTGAAACCAAAAACCATCATTTTAAGGCTAAATGGCTAGTAACATAATTAAAAGTCTTTCGTGAAATTGGGCAAAAGAATTTTAAAAATTGCGTTCTAAAATAACATTTTTTACTTCCCACTGGAATTTTAAAAGGTTATTGCAACTATGTAGATCCGATTTGTCAAATCGAAAATTTTGAAATATCTTCACGTTTCGATCTTCCTAGAATCGGAATGCATCATTTCAGAGAGATGTCTGCGTTTCGTGTGTTCGAACGTTCATTCACACTTTTTCGTTCACCATATCTCAAAAACGAATAACGTTAACGTCGTTAGGTGCAGAAAGTAGTTTCCTAAAAATTCAAAACTCTTTTTTTTAAATGCAGCTATTTAAAAAAATAGTAGGTAGGTGTAGGTATATGAAGAAAATTTACAGCCCTATTCTGGCAAACCTCACTGATAACTCACAAGTCACAAAAACCTCATAAGGTGAGGTCAATTTGCTTTTGTGAGTTTTTCATATTCTGGCAGCAACTTCGAAAGTTGTGATACTCACAAAAATTATCGAAACTGTCATCTCCTTCGGAGGAGGTCACATCTAAAAATAAACACCTGTGATTTCACATATAATGACATTAACATGTTCGTTTGTGTTTATTTCTAGTTACTTTCTCTTTTAATAGTATAACTCATTGAAAAATAAACATATATGCATGTATTATTTAATTTTAGCTTACCTATTATTTAAAACAAAACAATTAAGCAAATCATATGACGGGATTGACCGTTGCTTTTCAGCTGTGCAATTTCACATTTCAAATATTTCAGTTGTTATATGTTTGCATTTATTATTAATTAAAATTTATTATTAATTCACACTTTTTATCCTCTATTATGTCTGTTCCTCATGTTTAATCCAAATATATAAGAAAGGTATTTTCGTAAACAAACAAATCAGCTGGTACTTTGACATTTCTCACTCACTTGCTCCACCTCAAAAGTAGTTGCAAGAAAAATTGTTCTAAACTGTTCTGAGAAACGTCATGGAACACAAAGTGACAGCATGTAGAACAGTTTGGGTCATGGTTTTTACTCATGGAACACACAATCCTGTGCTTTTCTGTAATTTTTTTTTTTTTTGAACAGATTCATTAAACACACCTATTAAGTTCACTTATATTTCTTTTTATGACAGTCAGCTAATCAGAGCCCAAGAAATCAAGAAATCACAAGAATCTGACATGTTTGAACGTGCCCATTCACCTAGATTAGTTTCTTGTGAAGTTTCTCGTGAGGATTTTTCCAGAATACCGAAAATGATATGGAATCACAACAAACCTCAAAAGGAATACCTCATAACAGCTTCTGTTTAAGAGGAGCGATACCAAGGAGGATGGACATTTTTGGGCATTCGTGGCCATTAATAAAATTAGTGTCAAATGAAAGGTATGCATGTTACTCAAGAAAAACTTTCACTATTGGCGTTTCATTTAGAAAAGAAGATATTTCGATGTTAATACAATTGCATAGGGTGTGTATAATGCTTTATCCTTACTACAAAATGTTTCCTGACACTGTAGTTGTGTGTTTTGGGGGACACAGAACCTCTCAGTAGCGTTATGGTTCAAAGCAGATCTAGTACGGACTTAAATAGCTTTTTAATTTTTTTAAAGCCTTTTATTTTAATCAGGATTTAATCTCCATGTTTGAAGACTTTAAAGCAGCAGGTTTGTTAAGAAACGGCTGATAACAAAAAATCTGTTCTCAACAAACAAATTTGAAGCTATCCCAAAAATTTTGGGATACTAAGCAATCAGAGGAGAAATTTCAAAACAGCTGATAGGTACCTATGTGAAAAGAAATTTGAATTGATCATGTTGAGTTTTGTCGTTTCGGTTTTTTTTTTAAAAGGAAAATTAATAAGTTAGATGCAACTAAAAAATGGTTTTTCCCATCACCTTAAACTCCACTCAGTATGAAAATATAAAAATAAATAGAATAAAACTTCGTTAAGAAAGTTAAAATTTTTTGCATTTATGTAGGTACCTTAATGTATCGACTACTCAGTTATATTGGATAACTTATCCGCTAGCCGGCCTAGCGCATCCAATCACGTGGGCTATAATTTCTGTGATAATATCATTGTATATAGATATTAACGTTTCCACCGTTGAAATGGTGGAGGAAACAATGGATTTGCTCGGGACGATCAATCCAGTGGCAGTGTAAGGACTCTCATATTTGCACCATAAGCCTAGTTTACAGTTCCCATGCGCAAATAAAAATCTATGCAAATATTCTCGTATGTCAAAAATAATTGAGGTGAAATGTAAAATTAATTGTTTGCATGACTGGTTTATAACGGGTTATTTTTTAGCTGGTTGGGTTTTGGCAACACTGGTTTTGACAGCTGACGTGTGTTTAGTACCTTGTGTCACTGTCAAACAGCTTCAGTTTGGTTTGCAATTTAACCATGGATCGTCTTACAAATGAACAACGCTTGCAAATTATTGAATTTTACTATCAAAATTCGTGCTCGGTTCGAAATGTTCATCGCGCGCTGCTTCCATTTTATGGTCGGCATTCTCGACCTTCTGAGCAGTCTATTCGGAAGATTGTGACCAAATTTCGCACCAAATTTACTTTGTTGGACATTAAACCACCAACACGTTTACGTACTGTGCGTAGTGAAGAAAATATTGCGGCCGTATCAGCTAGTGTGACAGAAGACCGCGAAATGTCGATTCGGCGCCGTTCCCAGCAGTTAGGCCTTTGTTACAGCACTACGTGGAAAATTTTGCGGAAGGATTTGGGCGTAAAGCCTTTTAAGATACAGCTGGTGCAAGAACTAAAGCCAGCCGACCTACCACAACGCCGAATTTTTGGTGAATGGGCTCTTGGAAAGCTGGCCGACGATCCGCTTTTTTATCGAAAAATTGTGTTCAGCGATGAGGCTCATTTTTGGTTGAATGGGTACGTAAATAAGCATAATTGCCGAATTTGGAGTGAAGATCAGCCAGAAGCATTGCAACAGCTACCAATGCATCCCGAAAAAGCTACTGTTTGGTGCGGTTTATGGGCCGGCGGCATTATTGGGCCATATTTCTTCAAAGATGATGCGAATCGCAGCGTTACTGTCAATGGTGAACGCTACCGAGCGATGATAACAAACTTTTTTTTGCCCGAAATGGAAGTTCTTGACTTGCATGATATGTGGTTTCAACAAGACGGTGCCACATGCCACACAGCACGCGAAACAATGGCGCAATTGCGAGGCGAGTTTGGTGAACAGTTAATTTCACGTTTCGGGCCGGTCAATTGGCCGCCTAGATCGTGCGATTTGACACCATTAGATTATTTTTTGTGGGGGTATGTCAAGGTTAATGTCTATAGGGACAAGCCCGCTTCGATTGACGCACTGGAAGCCAACATCTATGCATTCATTCGTGAGATACCGGCTGATATGTGTGAAAGAGTATGCCAAAATTGGACTCAGCGGATGGGCTACCTGAGACGCAGCCGCGGTCAACATTTGCATGAAATTATCTTTAAACATTAAATTGCAAGGTTCAAACTATCGATTCAAATAAATATTTCATTCATTTTTTCGAATTTTTTGTGTTTTTTTTTTTTAAGTTTTAAGCCTCTTAAAAAATCACCCGTTAGTTTCGTGCAAAAAACAATAATTGCTGCCATGAAATGTCATGCAAGACAATGGACTGGCAATTGTTTTGCATACGACCCCATCTTGAGTATGACTCCCAAGTATGGACACCTTTTTACGAAATTCATAAACTTACTTCGTTTCGCCTTGTAATGACTCCCTTGGGCTGATCCGTACAACCTGCAACCTTATGAACACAGAATTAAGCTTCTGTAACTTCGAGTGTTAATCACCACAGATTATCAAATAGGGATTTTTAGCTTTCGTACGTCTCACCCACCATTTGATTGCATTGTTGTTTTTTAATCTTATTTCGAGTCGAAGAATCATGTGAAGTTTCAATGCATAGCCTATCTAGCTGTTGTTGACATTTCTCATTGGATACCTTTGTATCCGAAATTTTTTTCACATTTGAAAGAATCTGGCTGCTCATCAATTGGGTTTATTTTTATTTATAAACAAATAAATTAATGAGACATATTAGTCGTTTTTAAAATGGTAGTTGGCAGTCACATTTAAATCCTTACTTAGCGTGTTTAGAGACTGATTTTTTCATTATTTTTATGAGATTTTGTATTTGTCTTGTATTTTGCTTATTTGCTTCCTTAACGTTTGAAATTGTCAGTCCGTGTGTTAAAGAATCCAGAAGATTGAATTTTTTGGGCTTCTGATTGGCCAGCTGTCATTAAAATTCTGAAAACTCAGGTGACTTTTCGTTACGTCTGCTTACGTTTTTCAGATAAAAATTTTCATCTGAAAATTCAGATGACAGCTAAAAATCAAGTCAAGGAAGAAGAATCTGCACCTAGATGTTGAACTTAATGCTGGATGCAGCGTTTTTTGTGTTCTGTTGTCGACTTGGTGTGGCGTGTTGATCTTCTTTTTATTTTTGTCTTTTTTGAAAGTGAATAAAATAAAAAAACTTTAAAAAGTTGTTTTTCCCATTGCATTTTGGCTTTAGTTTTTCCTTTACAAAATAACAAAAGGAGACATTTTTCCTTGTTTTTATGTATAGTAAATATATTTGGTGAAAAAACCAGATAAAAATGTGCGTTTGGGGGTAATAACTGTTTATATAACAATTGTTTTCCAGTCATCTTCCATAAATAAAAGTTATTAATTTAAATAACTGAAAACATTTATTTTATTTATTCATTTACTTTTACGCATTTCGGAAGCTATGCTTCCATCTTCAGTTAGCTTTATGTAAATAATAGCTTCCGAAATGCATATAAGTAAATAAATAAATAAAATAAGTGCTTCAGTTATTTAAATTAATATCTTTTATTTATGATATATAAAAACACGTTGAAAATCTCCAATATCAAATCAATTCGTCTTACATATAACTTCTTTCTCAGAGTCACTAATTTTTGATTTAAATTTAATATAAATTTTTAATTTCCAAAAAAAATTCTTTATATTCACTTTCAGTAAAATTAACAAGTAAACACAAGATTTTGGTAGGAAACAAATATATGACATTTGGCTGAAAATTGATTTTTTGTGCGTTCAACGTTACGATTCAGTACTGTATTTCTAGATTTTTGCCGATGAACGCATCCAGTTTTCACTTTTTTATGTTATACTGGAATACAGTATAACAAAAATAGTAGGCAACGCCACTTATGACAAACAAATTTAGTCTATGGATACGCTATCCAGTGTATACAGATATCAGTTGTGTAGGCATTAACTACCGCGGAGCACTGATCTCTAGAATACACTGGATAGCGTATGGATGTAAAAAAGTTGCTTCCATTTAAAGAATTGTTATATTATGAAGCTGACCGCTTTGTTGTAAAACAATATAACTGTATAACAAGTTATACAAAATAATCCACTATGAAGACGTCAAATCTCCGTTCGTTGCTCCCCCGAAATCTGTTTGCTAAAATTGTTGTGTTTGTAATTTTATTTAATTCATAAATGGTTAGATGAAACGGAACTACAAAGGTAAAGAGTGTGACAAGGACGTTAAATCATAAAAAAAACTCAGACTACATAATCATCTACATATTTACTATTACCTATTTAAACACCTTTCTAAAGATATAATTCTTGCGCTATTGAAAAATAATAGCACAAAAAAAGTCTACGCAGTAAATAACTTAATGATAAAAAATAATAAATCAAACTTCCACAAAGTTTTTCCTTTCATATCATTGGTTTGTTTCTTTTTCTTCAGATTGACATCTTGGAAACACGTATTTTTGTGTAAATTAGACGCCTCTGGACCTTTGGCACCTCATATATGGGAAATTTGGTATTTTAGAATGTCATATAATTGGTCAGTAATTGGACAAGAAAGGTCAACTAGTCCTAGAAATTGGTCAGCCCTTGATAACTAGTTATAAAGACTTAAAAATTCTCAAGGTCACGCGCGATTTTTGGCACCTCATTTATGGGAAATTTACAAAAAAAAGATGCCATCTGAAAGATTTGTAGATAGTGATAAAAGGTCAACTATTTTCAGTAATTGGTCAGCTATAGTTTTTTTTCTATGAATTTTCAAAACTCGTTTCAAGGTCACAAAAAAACTTTTGGCACCTCATTTGGGTCATTTCAAAAAAACAAGTAAGCCATTCGAAAGGCCATTTCACGGTTATAAAAGTTCAGCTATTTTCAGAAATTGGTCAGACATAGTTATTTTTTTATAAATTTTTAATTTATTTTAAAAAAAATTTCAAGGTCATAACGATTTTTGGCACCTCATTTATGGGAAATTTGGAAAAAATAATACCATCTGAAAGATCTATATAAAAGGTCAGCTATTTTCAATAATTGGTTAGCGATAGATTTTTTTTAATATTTTTTTTTTTTTAATTTCAAGGTCATAGCGATTTTTGGCGCCTCATTTATGGGAAATTTGGGAAAATTGCATACATTCTGAAGGATCTCTTGATCTATATAAAAGGTCAGCTAGTTTTAGTAATTGGTCAGCCATAGATTTTTTTAAATGAATTTTTGTTCAAGGTCATAGCGATTTTTGGCACCTCATTTATGGGAAATTTGGGAAAATTGCATACCATCTGAAAGATCTCTAGATTTATATAAAAGGTCAGCTAGTTTTAGTAATTGGTCAGCTATAGATTATTTTTTACGATTAAAACCATGATTTTCTCAAAATCTATTGCTTGTATGAAAAAAAGTATGTTAATCTTTTTTGTGTAGAATGACATAAGCTAAACTTTGTACCTTCACATTTTTTTAAAAAAACTTATAATTTTTGAGAAATTAAGAAAAAAACTGAATTTAACCCCTTTAACACCCCCAAAAAATAAGCCCCGGTCCAAATTTACGGAACTTTTCAGAAAATGGTTAAGACGTCAACACAAAGCTCTCTACCAAAATTCAGCTTTGTCGGAATTTTTTCGAAGTGAAAGTCTAATTTTCCTGGGCTACAGACAAACCAAACTTTTTTTTTGCGTCTTAATGCAAAAAATTGCTGGCAAGGCGACACCTTCGATTATTACCATTGCCAAGCTCTTATTAGCGTCAAAGTAATTTTTTCTAGGGTTTTTTAACAACTAGATTGTTTTTACAGATGCATAGGTAATTTGCGCATGACTAGGCATTGCTTTCATGTTCAAAATTAGCTACTAACATTCTCTTATACTACTGACGAAAATTCAAAAACTCATACAAAAACGTCCATGACTGACCAATTACTGAAATTAGCTGACATTTTATGGCCGCTAAATGGCCTTCCAATTGGTATGTTTTTTTTTTTGAAACGACCCAAATGAGGTGCCAAAAATTTTTTTGTGACCTTGAAAAAAACTTCAAAAATTAATTTAAAAATATCTATGGCTGACCAATTACTGAAACAAGTTGACCTTTTATCGCGATCTACTGGCCTTTTAGATGGTATAAATTTTATGCAAATAAACCCCAAATGAAGTGCCAAAAATCTATACTGTGACCTACATAAAAAAAATATAACATTCATAAAAATAATATATGGCTGACCAATTACTGAAAGTAGTTGACCTTTTATTATCGTTAAGTAACCTTTCAAATGGTTTACTTTTTTTTTAAATTACCCGAATGAGGTGCCAACTATCTATACTGTGATTTCCCATAAATGAGGTGCCAAAAATCGTTATGACCTTGAAATTTTTTTTAAAATAAATTAAAAATTTATAAAAAAAAAAACTATGTCTGACCAATTTCTGAAAATAGCTGAACTTTTATAACCGTGAAATGGCCTTTCGAATGGCATACTTGTTTTTTTGAAATGACCCAAATGAGGTGCCAAAAGTTTTTTTTGTGACCTTGAAACGAGTTTAGAAAATTCATAGAAAAAAAACTATAGCTGACCAATTACTGAAAATAGTTGACCTTTTATCACTAGTTACAAATCTTTCAGATGGCATCTTTTTTTGTAAATTTCCCATAAATGAGGTGCCAAAAATCGCGCGTGACCTTGAGTGACCTTGAGAATTTTTAAGTCTTTATAACTAGTTATCAATGGCTGACCTATTTCAAGGACTAGTTGACCTTTCTTGACCAATTACTGACCAATTAGATGACATTATAAAATATCAAATTTCCCATATATGAGGTGCCAAAGGTCCAGAGCCAAATTAGACGTCAAATTATGAAGCCGACCACCTAATTGTCATCTTCAAATTGAAGCAAAAAAAACTGTTATACATTATAAGGAATACACTATCCAGTGTATATAAAGATCAGTGCCGCGGAGGAGCTCACCATAAACAGAATTGCCGCATTTAGGCGAATGATAATCCAAGAGTGATTGTCGAAAAACCAATGCACCCACAAAGAGTGACTGTTTGGTGTGGTTTATGGGCTGGCGGCATCATCGGGCCGTATTTTTTTTCCAAAATGAGGCCGGTCAGGCAGTTGTGAATGGAGTTCGTTATCATGAGATGATATTGAACTTTTTATGGCCCGAATTGGAAGATATAGATGTGGATAATATGTGGTTTCAACAGGACGGTGCCACTTGCCACATGGCTAACGAAACAATGGCTCTTTTGCGCGACAAATTCAAGTGCCGTGTTATCTCACGTGGTGCCGATGTTAATTTTCCGCCAAGATTATGTGATTTGACACCGTTGGACTTCTTTTTTTGGGGTTATTTGAAAGAAAAGGTGTGAGTCGATTAGCCAGCAACAATTCAAGAGCTAAAGGATTAGATAATTCGGAACATAAAATGAATAGAACCTCAATTAGCCTCAGCGTCATCGAAGATTTGGACTATCGGATGGAGGTGAGCCGCCGAGGTCGCCATTTGGCCGATATTTTATTCCAACATAGTTGAACCATACCAATATTACATAATAAAAAGTAATGACAATAATTTCCTAAATAATTTGTGTTTTATTCAAAATCAACATCGGCCTTAAAATTTAACCACCCTTGAACTTGAGGTAAAAGTTATAATGTTAATATAAGATTTATAAATACATACCTAGATATGTACATAATGTTAATCATATTTTCGTTTATATTTTCGTTTTAATTTTGTTCTTCAAATCTTGGGTAGGTATAACTTTAAATTTTTAAGTTTTGTAGCAATGTTGCTACTTTTTACTACATACATATATGCAGGAACTATTTAAAGACAGGTTGCGATATTTTTGTTATGTTTTGTTTACCTATATGCACGTAGGTATTTAATCAGTTTTTTTTTAAATTTTATTATAATCGTATGATAACAGTCCTTAAATATCTGCAAAATAACGGCTTAATTAAAGGCAAACAATTCTTCTTACAAAAATAATGATAAATCTCATTCAAATTAATTTAAGCTAGGTACATGACGGTACATTAGGGTAGTTGCTATAATGTTTTTTTCTGCGTTTTTATATTTTGGTTTTTATTTTAGATTTTCATCCTGATTAGTCGATGTAAAATTAAGGGCATGCACAGTGAGTGCATTGGATTCTCGCAAGAGGCTTTAAGCAGTTAAGAATCGAACCCAGTCTTTCGGCTTGACAGTCCAACGCACTAGAAGTAGTTTTATTTACTTGTTTTTTTAAATTTCATAACCTTAGTCCAGGAATAATATTTGTGCTTACTCTCTTTTGACACTCACTGTATTTTCAAATAAAGTTCTTTTCATAAACAGCTTCAAAAACAATTGTTTTCAAACTTAAAATTTTAGAAAAAAGTAGTTTTTTAATAGTAGGTATGTTTTTCCATCTATAAAGTATTCTTTTTATAAAATTGCCGATAAACTTTTAAAATTGTTTGAAAGTGAACTTTTAAAGGGATGATGATGGGCTAATGACATTGGTTATTCTATTTTTCACTCAATAATTTTTTGTGGGACGTACATTTTTGATTTAGGACACCCCCGAACCCTTATTTTTGCAAAGCTATCCCCTTACCTACATAACATAACATTTGTTATGTAATAAAAAAAATATTTTGTAGTTATTACCTGCATATTTAATTTTTTGAAAAAAAAATTGTTGGAAACTACGTAATGTACCAAATATCTTCCTACTATATACCCATCTATACAATTTGTTAATTAATTCAACATTTTTTTTTTATTGCAAAGTACCTACCTACCTAATAATTTCTAGGAAATAATGCTACATGTATATGCATTAAAAAAAAAGTTCTTCCACTAATTTCTTACTTTAAAAAAATTGCATTTTATTTTATCCAGTCTTATGTGTTTATGAAACAAATCACCAACAATTTTCTCTTACTCATAGAAACGATATCTGATACCAACAGTAATCTTGAGAGCCGTTGAGACATCAAATGCATGGAATTGCAGGGAATTGAACAATAGATATTTTTGGTTTTTTTCTCGCTCATGCGAATCATCTTTTTTAATTTTATTCAGATCGTTGGAGCCGTGACATGATATATTTTTCATATTTTTCTTAAAAATACATCCAATTTTTAATACCTACAATAATCCTTGGAGCTGCTTTAGACAAATCTAGATGTAAAATGTGGGCTTAATTTCACAAAAATTTTTTTTCTTTTTTTCTTACTCATGCAAATCAACTCTGAAAGTAGGTATCATCCAGGGAACTGTTTCACGGCACATAGGTACATCACATAAAATGTATGTGCCTTAAAATCGGACCTACATAGATGATGAAATGTTAATTTTTAAAATTCAATTGATTTCCTTCAGCCATAGTTTTATTAAAAATTTAAAATTAACAAGGAGTCATCTCATCTATGAGGTCATTTTCAAAAACATGCATCACATACAATGTTAATTAGGGGTGTCACAATTTTTTGTTTTGAATTCAAAATGGGTATCGTAGGTATTGTATAGGATGTAGAAAGAAGACATTTTTGTTCTGGGACATTTTCCAAACTTGGATTTTGAGCCCCGCGGACGGTTTTATGTAAAAAATTACAATTCTAAAAAGTAGTCAGAAAACCCATTTAAATTTGCTTTTTTTTGCTTTTGTAACCTGCTGCTAAAAAAACAGAATAAAAAACTGCTCCTTAAAGTGTCATAAAATAACTTTTTGCTTTAAATCTTAATGAAATCTATCGATTTTCTAACCGTTTTCGATTATTTTCTTCTAAATGGAATGTTCGAATTGGCCCAAAGACATCATACAGCATGCTTAAATTGATACACAAACAATTCAAATGAGTTAATAAATTCAAAATAAAATATAATTATCAATTTTGACCACATATCTACGCAAATTTAAATGGTTTTTCTGACCACTTTTTCGAATTGACCGCAACGGTCTCAAAATTCAGTTTTGAAAAATGTCCCAGAACAAAAATTACTTCGTTCTAAAGCCTCTAAAGTATGTACAATATGACAATATTGTACTGGAAACTGGTTTTTCTCATAAGAAAAACCACAGAGATGGGAATCTCAGTCATGATCTAGATCAAAATCAAGAAAAACGGAATAACGTCGATTGCCATCCTGAAGTTATTTTATGACCATCAAAATAAATTCAAGTAAGATATATGTAACGCAAAAGTTCTGTGAGCGACGCGACGATATTCTTTCTTGCAAGAAGTTGATTGTGTCCACAGCGTCATTGAAAAATATTTATGATATATCGAAATAACCAGTCTGTTATTTAACTTTAATTTAAAAATATTGCAAAATGATTTTAAAAACTGTTTGCTTCAAGTCTCAAAACCAAGCTTAGAATCCGATCCAGTTCTTTTAAGTTAAAATTCTTATTTACAGACTTCAACGGAGAGAATATATAGGTACCTTTACTTATAAAATAGGATGTAACCGTAATTGAAGCATCCAGGTCAAAAGCCAGACAGCTCAACTTATTGACAACACATGATTCTTTGATTCCTTATTTTAGTTAAAAGTTAATGAATGTGGTTTTTTTTTTTCTCCAAGAAAAATATTGTTTGTAACAAAAAGTTTTAATTTTGATTAGAGAATATCAATTACCAAGAAGCCATTCTTTCGTACGTTTCACCCTCCAAAACCCATTTGTTTACATTGTTGTATTTGTAATTTCACTTCGTGTCGATGAATAGATGTGAATTGCAACAACAATGCAAAACGGTGAGTTTTATTTGTTCTTACAGCTCAGTTTTTTTGTTTTGGAAATTGGAAAATACTTCTATGAATTTTATTCCGGCTATATACAGATAAATCGATGTGAAATTGTTTATGTACACAAGAAATTGTAATTGTTAGTTAACGTTCATCCACAATTATAATAAAATAAAAAATAATAATCAATAAAATGTCTTCAATCACTCAGATTTTTTCATCTTCAATGCATCTTGCATATTATACAGGGTGGCCCTTTCTTCATCCAGAATAATTTTAAAATTATTTTTGGATATATTCTAAGGAAAAAAATAGTTAAGAAAAATAAAAAAAAAATAATTTGTCTGCAATTTTACACCCGGAACTTCAATTTGTTGTTTAAATTTCACTAAACTCTCAATTTCAAAAAAAAAAAAAAAAAAATTTATTTAAGTATAAAAAGTAAAAAGGTGGGTCTTCTGTCGGAACTTGGATATCGATCTGGATTTACTTTTAGTACAAAAAAGAAATAATAAGGAATTTTCAAAATTGTTTTTGCAACACGTGTTAAAATTTAATCCATATACGGATCTCTATAGAAGATAATAAAACATAAATTGTTATTTTTGATTTTTTTAAACTTCAAGACATCCAAGCATCCGGTTTTGAGTGTTTAATATGAATTTGGAATACTTATTACTACAATTATACTTCATAATGTAAAAAAAAAACATATACAATGGTTTTAACAAAAATACAAACTTTTTTTAATTTTGAGTTTGATAATTATTTTTAAAAAGTCTTTACAAAACAACTTAATTTGAAAAATTGGTTAGAGAATGGTTTTTAAGAAACTATAGTATGATCTTGTAGCTGTTGCCGTATTTTGTATGTTATTTTTAATTTAAGTAAATTTTGTCGTTAAATTAGAATTAGTTTGAACAAAAATAAAGAGCATAGCATTGCAAGTCAGTACTGCCGTTGATTTTTAGTATTTTTTTTATTTTAGAAAGACATCACTTTGATCTAAAAGGGAAGAAATAACTCCCTCACCCAAATGATTTTTTTTCTGAAAATATCGGTACGCAAGTATTATTTCATAAATTTTCCTGCATGAAATAGGGGACACCCTGTATTTGGTTTTGTTTTGACATCTAATTGACAGACCAAGGTGAATAATTCTGACCATGGGGCGTGTTCAACAAATATATACCAAACTAGACCCAGGTTCGCAGCAGTACGCATTTGGCGTAAATAAGTATACAGCAGTGTAAAACCAAGTGACAAAAATGTAAGTCTTTTTTCACATACTCTAGGTAAGGCTAACTTAAAGTGGCTGCCAAGAGAAGGCTTCTTTAATCGCCATAAATTCCGCCTGGAACACGCTACAATGATTTGGAGGACGGAATGAGAAATTTAATTTTAGTCTTTCTGAGTACACACCGCCACTCACCCCTTCATCAGTTATCGAACCGTCTGTGTGGACATGACGGGATTCATCATACAAGAAAGTCATATCCTCCCAGAAGGTTCTAGAAGGAATGGTGACTTGAAAGTTTTTACCGAATTGTGGTTTTGGGATGGTGTAATCAATGTGACTTGGTATGGTAGTGATAATAATTTTTTTTGTATTTATTTTCCCGTGGGAATAATAGTTTCGTATTTAACACAAGTTGATAAGCTTGGGACTTGAGTACAAACTGCAAAGGGATCTTCCCAGGCAGTACTACGAAATACTGAAATCCTACGTTACGAACCGACTCTTTAGAGCACGGTACGACCAAAATTACTCGGAACTAAAGAAAATTGAAGCCGGTGTACCACAAGGAAGTGTCCTAGGACCAACCCTGTATCTGTTATATACAAGGGATATTCCAGTGGACATCAACGCAATCATGGCCACCTTTGCTGATGACACTGCAATATTGTTGCCAGATAAATCCGTTACGAAGGCTACACAAAAACTGCAAAATGCAGTCCATAAAGTTAGTGATTGGACGCAAAAATGGCGAATCAAACTAAATGTAACAAAATCGACGCATATAAACTTTACAAACAAAAAAATAAACAATAATCCAATTCTTATAAACAGTACAACAGTACCTTACTCCAATACTGCCAAATACCTTGGAATGACTTTGGATGCAAAGCTTAAATGGAAAGAGCACATCAAAAAGAAAAAAGACGAACTAAACTTGAAGTACAGAAAAATGTACTGGTTACTAGAAAGAACTCTGACCTATCTATCCAGAACAAGCTAATGTTATATGAGCAAGTACTGAAACCCGTTTGCACATATGGCATCCAACTATGGGGCTGTACAAAGAAAACAAATGCTGAACCCATCCAAAAATTCCAAAGCAAGGTCCTTCGCGGTATAATAAATGCCCCTTGGTATATAAGAAACAGCGATCTACATCGTGACCTTCAAATTGAAATGGTTACAGAAGTGATTCAAAAACACGCTGTATCACACAATAAGCAACTGCAAAGTCATACCAACTCCGAAATGGAGACTGTCTTAAATGTACGAGAAAATGTTCGGAGATTAAGAAGAACCAAGCCTCATGAGCTGATGGTCTAAAAGCTATGGGAAAGTGTTACCTTAAACTTAAACTTCCCACAATGCGATTTATAAATTAAGAAAGAAAAATTATTTGTCGATCTTTCATAGAGTGGTCCTGATTCACCGGTGGTTTTAGTGCGGTAAGAGTCCCACACTACTTGGTACCGATTCTTACCGAGTGTCTTTTGAAGATTTCCATCGGATAAAAAAAAAAAAAATCCCGTGGGTAGGTGCAAAATCTGCATAGCAGGCTCTATGAGGACCGAAAAACGCATGCTCATAGCAGTGTGAGATTCTTACTACACTAAAACCACCTCCACTTCCTGATTGCAACTAAGTTGAAACTTATCTAGTAATTTATTTTTAACGAACTTAAGTAACGTGTTGCAGGTTACTTTCCGGTGAAAGTTCCTGCTTGATCCGCGATTTTTAAGCGGTTGTCTATTCACCGCACCAAGTCGGAAGGTTTTGTTCTTCGAAGACAACGTACTAAATTCGACTCGTCAAGAATGTCAATAATCGTTGAATAAGCGTGTTCTAATAGTCGATTTCTATGTTTACGCGCGAAACCGTAGGGATCCCGAGATCCCTGTGAAGATCTTCGTTTCTTATATACCACGGAGCATTTATAAATAACCTAAGCAATTTATTTTCAAACGTTTGTAAGTTATTTAAGTTTGTATCGCAGGTACAACCCCAAATTTGTATACCATAAGTCCAAACAGGTTTAAGAACCTGTCGGTATAAAATCAATTTATTTTCAATACTACGCTTTGAATATTTACCGAGTAACCAGTTCATATCTCTTAATTTACTTTTTAGTATATCGCATTTTTTTTTCACGTGCCACTTCCATTTTAATTTCGCGTCGAGAGTCATTCCCAGATACTTTGCCTCATTTGCAAATGGAACACGAGCGGTATTAAGAAAGACGGGTAATCTATTTATTTTTTATACGTGAGGTCCACGTGGACTGACTTTTGTTCATTGAGCGCTATTCGCCATGTTTTTGTCTCCTCATTAACATTATTAACAACATTTTGTTATTTAATTGTAGCTTCGCTAATCGTTTTGCCTATTGCTAGTATTGCAGTATCATCAGCAAACGTGGCTACAATAGTGTCTTCTGTTTGAGGTATATTGCGTGTAAATAAAAGGTACAGAAGTGGACCTAATGCACTTCCTTGTGGTACCCCACCACAGTACACAAATAGAAGGTATTATATTGCGCAGGTTGTCTAAAATGAGAACTGTCAGAAGAAATTAAAGATGGCCGTTCTCGTGATATTTTTGCCGTATTACAACAACAACAAACACGAAAGAAATTATTTAAATAACACTAAAAACCAATTTTCTTACTGTCAAAGCAATAAAATAATAATTATAAACATTTAATATGTCGGAACAATTTTATTTTCTTATCAAGTAACATAGGAATACACACATAACATACAAAAATTTTCAGTCAAATAACACGTGATCCACCATTTTCCACTGATTTTGAGATATGCGCAGAACTGAACAAAAATGAAAACTCTAATATTACCTTCAATATGTGTGACGTGGTACCCCACTATTTCTTTGAAATTAGAATATACTTTCCGTGTCTTATTCGAACAAGTCTGTAATCTAGATATCCATTAAGAATGTTATAAATTCCGTCAGGCAAAACTTGTCTTAATTTTAATTTGAGGCCTTCGTGCCACACCTTGTCAAACGCCTGCGACACGTCCAAAAAGACCGTGGAACAGATTTTCTTTTCATCAAGAGCTTTCTCAATTACGTCGGCAATTCTATTCACTTGATCAATTGTCGAATGCTTGCTTCTAGATCCGAACTGATGTTCAGGTATTAATTTTTTCTCTTCTATTATCGGTTACAGGCGCAGGAGTAGTATTCTTTCAAAAACTTTTGATATTATTGGAAGAAGCGAAATTGGCCTGTAAGACTTCTTTTCGTGAGATGGTTTGCCAGGTTTCAAAACCATTATGACTTCCGCAACTTTCCATTGGCTCGGAACTTATTCTAACCTTAGAGCGGCATTTATTATGTAAAGGAGGTTAATAAATCCTTTACGAGGGAGTATTTTCAAAATTTCTGCCGTATTAAGTCATATCCTGGACCCTTATTGGACTTAAGTTTCTTTATTTCTCTTTTTAATTCGGAAAGTGTAACATTTCTTGTTATGTAGCTTTCATTTGAGGTAAAATTCATATCAATTTATTCGTTGAGTTCTTATCCATCGAACGGCTTAAATGTTTCTTCTAAGTAACCGGCGAATACCATCACTTTTTCTTTATCACTTTAAGCCCATTCAGTTTGTCTTCTCTTAATCTGAGGCACTGGAAGCTTTGGTTTTTTCGTTGTTTTTATAGCTTTCCAAAGTGAGTAGTTGGATTCTTTCCCCGCTATCAAGCTTTCAAGGTAATTTACGAGTCAATCTTTTTAAAATCTGATATCGCCGTTTTTAGCATATTACTCAAGCTGCCATTTCTTACGAGCTTTTCGCTTGTCCTTCACTAGATCTTTTATTTCCTGAGGATATTTTATATTTTTATAGCAATGCATAAACCTTTGATTAGGTGTGTTATCCCAAGCTGCTTCTTCAACAAAGGTATCTACTGCGTCTTCAAGCTCAAGAGGCGTTTGTAATGATACCCGTAACTCGATGTTGTCCTCGATATGTTTTTAAATCCATCCCAGTTGGTCTTACTGTTTGTTTACCTGGGTGGTTTTTCAATTTCAAAAAGGCTTTCGCTCATAGTGAGTACGATGGCAGAATTATCTGAGAAGAGGTCATAGCCCTCTAAAATTTCTATACGGTTAGAGGGTATTCCTTTTACCATGAATAAATCGATTAGGTCAGGTATTTTCGACGGATCAGTTGGCCAGTAAGTTGGCTTGCCAGTCGAATGAAAGTCATAATTATTTTTCATTCCTGCTTCATATAGCATTCGATTCTTTGGAGATATGCATCGAGAAGCCCAGAAGGTGTGCTTTGCATTAAAGCCACCACCAACAATTAAGTTTGGGCTTAGTGACTTTATCTATGTCATTAACTCCCTGTTATCAATTTTGCAACGCGAAGGGCAATATATGGAAGAGTAATTGAGGGGAATATTTTTAGTTTTAACCTGTACACTACTCAATTGCATCGATTCCGCCTTTATTTTCAGGCTTATTGAGTGTTCAATGCACTCTTTTATATACAAGATGATCCACCTCTTGCTTTGTTTGACGGAAGAATAGCGTGTTAGTCACAAAACCCATAGATTTAAAGATTAGATTCATTTTTAGCATGCCTTTGTGATATCAAACATATGTCGATATCATTTTCCCGCATATATATATCCAATTCTCCACTACTCAATTGCATCGATTCCGCCTTTATTTTCAGGCTTATTGAGTGTTCAATGCACTCTTTTATATACAAGATGATCCACCTCTTGCTTTGTTTGACGGAAGAATAGCGTGTTAGTCATAAAACCCATAGATTTAAAGATTAGATTCATTTTTAGCATGCCTTTGTGATATCAAACATATGTCGATATCATTTTCCCGCATATAAATATCCAATTCTCCAAGTTTTTGCCATAATCCGTTGGCATTCCAAGTAAGAATTTTAAGTTTTTCCATCGTATATTTTTTGAAAGAAGTTTGGGTCGAAAGCAATTTTCGAGCTAACTTAACCTATTAAAGATAAGTTTATTTGTTTCACATTGTTCTTCAAGTTTTTACAAAATTACTGAAAAGACTTTCGAAACCGGGTCTGTTTCAGTGTCGTTATTTACGGGTATATTTTTTGCCGATATTCGGGCATATGTTTCTGCATTTTCTTGCTTCGATATTTTTTCCGAAGGAACTGACACTGTTTTCTTTTCCTTACGGATACAGGGTTTTGGACCTTTCGTAGATTTGGCACTCTTGAGAATTGCGGTCTCTAATTTCCTTGGTGGGGTTCTTTGTGTTTGGGCAGATTTTGATCGTCGCTTTAGTAATTGTTTAGCTACTTCACAGCCCCTATAGCTTGCTGGGTGATTTCCATTATAATTAATGCACGTCGGTGGACTTTCACTTTTTCCGTTGCAGTCAACGGTTAAATGTTTTCCAGCGCATTTCACTCCTTGGCTCTTTTTTGCAATAGGTTTGGGTGTGGTTGAATTCTTGGCAGCTTTTACACTGAGGGATTAACCTCGTGCTCTTTCTTAGAGGTTCGATTTTAACAACGCTGTTCAGAATTGTTTAGATTTTATAAATTTTATCTAGTTTTTCAGTCTTTTCGAACGAAAGTTTAGATAGTGGGAGACCACGTTGTACGTTGGTGAAACTCTTATTTCAAAAGAAGAGGCGGCTTCCGGTGAAGAGCCAGCTTTACTCTTTTTACTTCTTCGAGGACTTCTCCGTTTCACGTCTTAGCTTTTCTTCATCCGTTTCATATCTAAAATTATTGACTTGTGGCAAGCAATACTTTGAGTTTATTGGAGGATTTTCGCTTTTCAATATCTCATTTTTTTTCGAAGAAGATCGACTTCTTTCTTTAGCTCTTGATAAAGTTCCATTACCTGATCAAGTCTTTGTCGCTGTTCGTTATTATCTTTTTCAAGATTTTTTGTTTTGTTTGAGTCTATTTTGGCGCGCACAGGCGTGACGGGTTTACTCTTTTGCCCAAATTTTGATGGTTTTGCACTCAATTAAGATGGTGGTGATCGAGATACCCTTGCACCTTTTAGGAAGGGATTTATTATATGCAATAATTGGCTCGTCCCAGAATTCATAGAGCCGACTGGAAAAATCCGCCGAAGGGGGTGGATTTTCTAGTGAACCTGGACTGCCACCTGGGGTACTATATCTAATTGTTTTCTTCATTGTTATGTATAGATACATCAATCTCAGTATACGGAGTTTTGATTTTAGTCGCCTCTTACGACAGGCATGCCTACCTCGGGTATATTCTTTCCCCTTGCCCGCAGGGGAAAATCCAGAAAATTAAATTAAATATATGTATGTTTCTTAATGCAATTGTCAAGCACAAGATACAACACCAAGACACGAGAATGAAGAACCCAATAAAAAAAAAATCTAAACCATCAACAGGAAAAAAATAAAACAAATAAAACAAAATAGACAGTTCATTCTTTGGCCTCATTTTAATTTCGATCTGTAGGAAAGAAAAAATGAAACTTAACTAAAAAAAAAACAATATTCAGGTATCTCTTTCCTTCCTTATAAAGGAAACAAACAAATTAAAAAAAAACACTACCATTGCTTCACAACATTCAAACACTAAATCCTACAACATAACCTTGCGATATTGTCCAGCAAAATGTTAAAATTTTCATTCGATGCAACTTGCAACCTTCATATAAAGAAAAGCTTTTCTCGGCCCCCTTTTCTTTCTACAAGGCGGCCTATCTTTGTTATTATTTAGTCGCCTCAAATCTATCTATTTATCTATGCTGTTGCTGTTTTTTTTTTTGTGTTGGCATATTGTGGGGTAGTGTCGGTGGATGACTGGCTTTCTGCACAGAAGCTATCAAAAAATACATCATAATTTCCAGATCTTGCGGGCGACGAAAGTAGATGTATCAACATCAGGCTCAAAACTTATGTTTGTAAATGTTCTGCAAAAGAAAATTTGTTAAAAAAGGTACCTGCGTGATGTGAATAAGGAAAATAGTGTGATTTGAGGAAGCACATTAAATCAAAAAATTTCCATTTTATTTCGTTTGGCGTTGGCGCTTCATTCCCCGACATTGGTGTCTTATTAAGTTCTTTGAGGAACTTGTCGCAATATTAACATTAAAAACAGAATAAACTAATTTTAAGTAATTATTTTGTAAACGTTCAAATTACTTGTCATGCCAAGTTCGCGACTTCCAGCCAAACCTTTTCTTTTTTTAATTTGTTTCTGTACGACTGTAGGGACTTGCCGCACAAGCAGTCGTGTTGTTTTTTTTCCTCAAACATTTAGCAAAAATTAGTATATTAAAACGTAATTTTGAATACAAACTAATTTAATTACCCAGCAATTGTAAACACAATTCACAAACACACAAAAAGTGTAGCTGTCAACGCCTAAGATTATCAAATAAAGACGTCAAACTTTGTTCCTATGTTTCACCCTCAAAACCCATTTGTTTACATTTAAATTAAATTGACAGCCCAGATTTGCCATCTTTATTTGATAATCTTTGGTCAACGCATCTACGGATTGGAAAAGTTAAAAGTTCGGCTACTCTATCCGTTGCGGCGGACGCTTGCGTCGCTTATCGGCCAGTTCCCATAAGAAACCATGTTTTTAATAGAGCTATTAGTTGAATGCGTCGCCACAACGGACGCACCAGATTCTATGGGTCGGGGCCTTAAATGAATAAGCCACTACTAAAGGCTCAGAAATGTAGACTCCTTATTATTCATTCGGCACAATGGCGTTTACTCGATAACGCGTAATTCTATTTCTTATACTATTGATTATACTCCATGCCATTTTTTGGGTTTCCTTGGGCATTTTGAAATTTAGAACAGTAATAGTTGCCGCGTAAGGTAAAAATTCCTTTTAAATTTTCCTACTCAATTTCTTGAACCGTTTTTTTTTTTAAGTTGGAGTTAAGTGGATGCTTATTAAATAATTTGCGCATTTTATTTTTTACTTTGTTTTTTTTTTTCAAAATATAAGTGCTTATCCACGGTTTTAATTTTAACTGGGATTTATTTTTTGTGACTGTGAAACTAGAACTTCTTGTATAATCTTTTAAAATGTTAAAAATGAGTCATACGCCTTAGAAGCATTTTCCTCAACACAGATCTCCTCCCAAAATTCAAAACGCAGTTGATTATTTAGCAAGGGATATTTTATATTAGTCACGATCTGTGGAGAAGTGAAACAGTTACGTTTCGTACCAAGAACCAAGTACCAAGTACCAAGTCATACTGTGGTCAGTTATTTCCAAATCAATGTTAATACCAAAACAATTTTCCAAAGAGATTTTCATAAAACGACCAAAAACATGAACTTGCCTGATATTGGCCTTGTTACTTCATTTTCAAAAGATGTAAGACCATGCTCATCAGATACAGTGCTCGAACTCAAAATGTCAATGTTGAAATCACCTAATACAACAAGATTACAGCCATTTTCACCACGTAGAAATTTTGAAAAATCCTCCAAAAAGGGTTGAGAAGGTAAAGTATGTAATCTATAAACACAAACAAAGTCAAAAAGAAATTTGTGAACATCAATGGTAATTTTTATCATATCTGCGCTAGCCATGTTGAATCGCTCCACCTTCAAGCATTCACCTGAGTATACATCTAGCAACTACACCATCTGCTAGATATAATTCATTTGTGTTTGCATAAAATGTATAATTGGGAATGGTAAAATCATACGTTTCACAAGAAAAAATCCATATTTCAGATATAAATATCAAATCTGGCAAATATTAAGCTTCAAGATTACAAACCAATAGATCGAAGTTTTGTCTCAAACTTCGTATATTTTGAAAAACAACATAAAAATGTTTTCAATTATTTAATTTAAGCTTAAGAGAGAAATTGTCTCACAACTGTCTTAAATGGTTGTAGTAGTTGAGTTGTTGCTATCTAAATCGAAATTATTATTAATATTAAACATTGTACAAAATCATTTAAAATTAGTCTTGTAATTTACCTAAATCCTCGAACGAACTTATAGAAACAACACTACCCTTATCAATAACAATAACACTTGAATGTTGAACGGCGTGAAGTTCGATAAACTAATTTTAAACAATTTAAAACACCTTAAATAACTTCACTTGAGTCGGCACCATGTTTGTTTTCTTTTGCTTAAAAAACCACTTCACATTTAACAAAGTAACAAAAGAAACAAAAAAAGAAAACAAACCCGTAAATAACCTGAATGCATTTCGAAGCTTGTTCGCTTCATCATCAGCAATCACGACTAAACGCTGGGCATCAAGAATTAAAGAACCGCATCTCCTGCTGTATAACATCTATGGTCAAATTTCACTTTTGCGAAATATTTGTCTTTTTGTATGCAAAAAGATTCATATGCATCTAATCTCTTGTGAGATGCAATTGCAGATTTTTGTGGTTGATTGAGACGTATATATGTCATATGCTCTTTAAATCTTGTTTCAATGCTTGTTTTGTTTGTCCATAGTATTTTTTATTACAGTCACCGCATTCAATCTCGTATACACCCGATTTGTTCAAAAATGGTGTTTTATCTTTGGTAGAGCCTAACAAATTAACCAATTTTTTGTCGTTTTTATACACAATATCTAATTGATGATAACTAAATACTTTTTTCATTTTGTTAGTTATTTGTGGTACAAATGACAATGCTACTCTTTTATTTTGGTTTTTGACGTTTTGTGTAAAAAAGGTTGTCATGTTATAATTGTTCACTTTTTATAAATTAATTTATCAACCATTTTTTCACTAAAACCGTTAATATGAGCTGTTGTTTTAATGTATTCATACTGTTTTTTGAAATTGAATATCGATAAAGGTAAGCGACACAATCTATGAACCATCGAGTGGTACGCGGCCATTTTATGCTGTATGGGGAAAACGAATCACTTGTAATGGTTCTCATGGTGCTTGTTTGTTTATGAAATACACCGAATTCAATATTACCGTTCGCATATTGAATTTCCAAATCTAAGAAAGACAATTTTCTTTCATTTTCGATTTCATATGTGAATTTTATTCTATTGAATTGGTTATTCAAAATGTCTAAAGTTTTTTGAACATCATTTTTATGCACCACCGAAAAATCATCATCAACATATCTATGCCAAGCTCGCGGTAGAAGGTTTTGTTTTTTTAAATTAATTTCAAAAGCTGCCATAAACATTTCCGATATTAATGGGCTGAGTGGGTTACCCATGTTAGTACCGAACTCTACACTATATACTTTTTCACGAAACTGAAAGTAATTTTGATTCATGCAAAGTTTTTTTGTTTCAAAATAAATTTTTTCTTCACTTTCAATATCAAGACTGCTTAAGTATTTGTTAAAACCATTAAGGGCTACGCTTACCGGAATATTCGGGATTAAGGAAATTACATCAAAGCTAATCATTATTTCATCGTCTTGAAGCACTAAATCTTTACTTTTCTCAACGAACTCAAACAGATTCTTTACTGAACAACTTTTTATTCTTGGTAACTTTTTTACTTCACTTACTATCCACTTAGCCAATTCATAAGTTGGAGCATTAATAATCGATACGATTGGGCGTATTTTTTTTCGTTTTATGCGTTTAAGCAATGCATACATTTTGGGCAAGCTTGGGCTTGAAACAATTAACGATCTGCTTACACGAATATTAAAAGCCTTGCTTATTTTTTGTCTTATGGCATCCACTTCTCTAACCATTCTTTAAATGTTTTTTTTTTCAATAATTTATATCCGCATTCAGATATAAGTTGACACACACGTTTTTCATAATACAATTTATTCAACACGACCACTTGATTACTTTTATCTGCTTTAACACATACAACATCTCTTTTCTTTAATTTATCTATTACACTTTTTTGAACTTTTGCCACGTCTAATTAATTACATGAATTTATTTTTAATTTTATGACATTGGCAGTTTTAGAACGAATGCCATTTTGAGTTGATGGCAATTTATACGTTAATATTGTTTCAATGTCAACAACCACATCTAAAATCTCCGTTTTGTATGAACTTGGAGTAAATTTTAATCCTTCATTCAATAAATTTAATTCTTCTTCACTGAAATTTTCATTTGATTCATTAATCACAAAATCTTGAGTAAATTGAGGATCAAGTTTTTCACACGGACTTTTTTCAATCAAATGGGTCAGTTTTGTATTTAATGTCTCTTTTTTCCTTTTGACCGTATTTTCTTTTCTCAAATCTACCGTTTTATCAAAACTAATCCACTGCTCAAATTCAACTTCACTTAATTTATTGGTTAAAACAAGATGTAAATTATACAATTTAATTTCACAATCGGCAAGTTCGTTATATTTATGTTTAATTTCTAAGTTAAGCCACATTTTGTCTGCCTTTTTTATTGCACACATCGATCTATGATTTTCTACCGCAGCACTGATTTGTGAACTTTGTGCCAACTCAAGTGAAGTTATTTAAGGTGTTTTAAATTGTTTAAAATTAAAACCCTTATCAACTTTACGCAACACGATTTGAGAATTTTGAAACCATAGATGTTTACATTTTTTTTCTTTAACTTTTTTCGCTTCCATAAATAATGCACGATTAAATTTAGTTAAAGAATCATTTACATAAATATTACCCTTCGTCCGTCTACAAATAGTGCAGCATTCAGTTTCTTTATTGCATTCCTTTTCTGCTTCATAATTTTTTGTTTGACTGCTGGCGATGAGAAATGTACACATAAAATGTCATCATAGACATCTTTGCTAGATCCAACGTTGCTAGAGTTAGTGCTGTTGTTTTCATTCTTTCTCATTTGTTTTATAAAGCATTTACTATTATTCTGGGCTTAAGTGTGGTATGAAACGCATCAGATAAAATCTTCTCCTGGCATTCGTTGGCATTATTGTTGTTTACACTTGGTATGTCAACTATCCCAACCAAATTCTCCAACAGTGTTTGATTTCTCCAGTTGAGTTTACTTTCAAGTGACTATATTTTCGATTTCCAATGTTCTTTTTCATCTCTGAGTTGCTACTCTATACAGAGAAATTCTTTGTTGACTTTTTTCAGACTAATAATTTCTTCGTAAAAGCAGCTCCAAGGTTATTGCACTTTGTTGTTGTGCACAAAATTCTTCTGTCTCTGTCCCGGAACCTCCTTGTTGATCATCGGTTTTGCTAGCTTACTCAAGTTGATTGATAGGAGTATTAGAAATTGCACTTTGTTGACGTTGTGTACAAAATTTTTCTGTCTCTACCGCGGAACCTTCAAGGATGAAGGCCGAAGAGGGACGGCAATCTTCGTAAGGAAGAACATTTGCCTCAACACCAGTGAAACCTTCATAACAGGTTTCCCAACCAATGAGGCCACCGCCTTCATCATACAACTGGGAAGGGAGACTCTCACTATCATCAGCGTCTATACTTCAAATGCAAATCAAGCAGAAGAAACATTCATAGCGGTCTTCGCATTCTCAACAATATCCTGAAGAGAAGCACTTATGGACTCATTGATGGCGACTTCAGACCTTTGGCTGGATACTTCTGTCACCAAAGAAGGCAGGGCGATTGCTGACTGGCTAAATACCAACAGTGATCAGCATTCATTGGTTGTTATTTCACAACCCAAACCAACCTTCCCCAGAACACCATCAACATTAGATTTTTTTATTTCTTCATCTAATTTTATTCATATTCCTCCAGAAATCAGCAACTTCGCCTGAACAATAGTACCCAGCGACTCGGAACATGAAGTTTGTCTAGCTTAGCATCAAACTCCATCAACCCATCTTCTTAGCAACAGAACCAGTGGAAAATTTCTTAAACAGGAGACTGGATGTAGACAGGCTATAAAGTGACATTGAAGACACCATAACTCTTCCACCTGCAAACAAGAATCTGGACAACACTGAAATTGACACAGCCATCGACTGTCTGGAACTGGCTGCTGTGAACGCGTTGGAAAACCAAAAGCAGCACAAGACATCAAAGGATAGATATCAGCATCTTCCCCAGTATATCCAAAAACCTATATGCCCCTAGGCAACGACTTACGAAAGGTCTCCAAAGGATCACCCAACGAGAAGTTAACACAGCTAACAGCAACTACCAGACAATGTAGAGTAAACTTCACTGCGTCTACGTTATGTTCCGTACCAAAATCACCAATGCCTGACGTGATTATCACCAATAATGGAGAAGCAACAACGACTCAGGATAAAGTTGAAGCCTTCGCTTGCCAATTCGAAGGAAACTTCGCACCAAGTCCCTCAGATGATTCAGTCTTCCTTCGCGAAATTGAGGCATCCATCCAGCAGACACTGATGGCCAACTTGGATAGTGACACCAATCCTGCGAGTGATCCAGACCCCAAACTTGAGCACCCCAGAGGAGATAGCTTAGATAATTAGCAACTCCAAACCAAAGAAGTCAACTGACCGGATGGGTATCCAACTTTGTTCTAAAAAGGCTTTCACAAACGATGATGGTGTTTCTAGGTATCATCTTCAACAACTGCATCAACAACAGTTACTTTCCCGAAAAATGGAAAACTGCCAAAATCGTGGCGATTTCCAAAAAGGTGAAAGGAACATGATCACCAACACACCAGCTCTTGGAAGAGCAGCAGCGAAAACAACATCATCCCAGGCAGGCATATAGTTCGGTTTCCGGGAATAGCATTCCACCCTGCATCCGCTCGTGAAGTGTCAACATGAGATCACCACAGCTTTAAACAACAATCAAGTTATTTTTGGATGCAGAAGCATCACCCTAGCACTCCCCGATGGTACCAGATTACAAGCCAAACGCAGCGCCAAGTACATCATCATCATCAACTCCAATGAGCTGCTGAGATTCAACCCACATTCACGTTCTGTACTCAAAAAGGCCAACTTTGCTTTCTATCGCCAGCTAAGCCAGCAGACAAAAGTTTTAATCTACAAGCAACTTTTGAGTTTGAGACCAGTTATCTGTTACAGCTTCCCAGTTTGGTTCACCATCTCCAAAACAGCCATGAAGGAAGGAACTGCAAATATTCGAGAAAAATCCTGAGGATCTTCACTGGACTCTATTTCGATCGTCAACGGCATAAGCACGCCAAGAACTACTCTGAAGCCAAAGTAGTCCCCCTGGATAAGTACTTGACGCTATCTGCAGATAAACTGGTAAGGAACCTCGCCAACCACCCTAATCAAATGATGATAACGATGATAAACCAACAACGATATCCGGAACCAAGGTACCTAGGAGCTAAGGAAATCCTGGATATATCTACAACAATCAATGGTGAAGCAGGACACTTCTACACTGATTTAGAGTCATCCCACTATTTTGGCTTAACGCCAATCCTATCCCAACCCTTAACCAATACTGCCAATTGACAACCCGGACTGAACAACCCGAGGATAACAAAGTCAACCCGACTTTTATATTAAGTTTTTAAAAATTATAAACCTTATTTATATTTTTAATTTTTTTTTCTCAATGTATAACGTTAGGCCCTTTATGTGCCAAGAAAATACTTTTATTTATCAATGTATCTTACAGTTATAAATTCTTTTTAAGCCAATTTTAAATAGAAATGTGGAATGAATGAAAAATAAAGCAAAATTGAAATTGAAATTGAATTGAATATTTTATTTTTTGCCTTAATTTTTTAAAATCGTTTGCCAGATACATTTTAAGAAAACTATACTTTTAAGGGGCCTCAGACTTGATGTGGATTATTACAATATGACAAAAAATATTATAGTACGAGTACTCAAAATATTCCTGCATCCATTCTACATATTGTAATATTATCTGAGGTTCGTTAATAAAACTTATTCACTTTATTTAAATTATTCACTTATTTACTTCACAAAATAAAACACTTTACTTTTCTTACAACAAAACAATTTATTGTTCCCACTGAAAATAATTCACCAACATTACTTTTATTACAACCAACTTTACTCATTCACGATTAAAAATAAACTGCGTCCTCCGCCGGTCAGACATGTGCTTTTATACTTTTCACAAGGTTCCCGAAAAAGCTGGAACGTTATAGTATTTGCTTCCAGAGCTTTCCATAGGGGAAATTTACCATAGATTTCCCTTTCCAAAGCTTTCATTCTGACGTTTCGTATTGGAAGTTCGAAAGCTCTCCGTAGGTTGGTTGGTCATGTCTAATCCCGAATTCGGTGTTTCTTTTATTCGAGAGTGGTTATAGTTCATTCGAGAGTCGTTACAGTACAAATGTGATAGTCGTTACAATATTTTGTTTTATTATGCAATGAAAAGTAACGAAAGAATTTTCCCTCCGCTTCTACCTTAGTCCACCAATGCAGTTTGGCATTTGACCCTTTAAGACTCTTTTACTTTTTTGAAGTCAAATGTCTATACCAATAAGCCAGTGGGTGATATGAATAAAACTGACCACGTTCTCAGTGCAGGTGCTCCTAAAGAATCAGAGGAGGTCAATTAAAAAGTACTTGTTCTCGTTCCGTAAGAATAAAATTAAAAACAAAATCGAGAGCACTTCCTCGTTCAAACAAAGTAACTAGTCTCATAATTCAAACCAAACTATATTGTTTTTGACATATACAATTACGTTCGATGATTTATTGTAAAGTAATAATTTAAAAGCAGAATATTCTTCTATTTTGACTTCCATTTGTTTTCGAAAAATGTTGTTTGACTTGTCCAAAACATCTTTCAATAGGAAAAAGTTCCCGCCATCTCGAGTTAAATACTCTTATTTAAGTAAATTTGTCGTTAGTATCTGAATTTTGATTTGGAGTAAGTAGATATAATGGCAAAACAGTCACATTTGTACTATAACGACCCTCGAATGAACTATAACCATTCTCGAATAAAAGAAACACCGAATTCGGGATTAGACATGACACAAACCAACCTACGGAGAGCTTTCGAACTTCCAAAACTAAACGTCAGGATGAAAGCTTTGGAAAGGGAAATATATGGTAAATTTCCTCTATGGAAAGCTCTAGAAGCAAATACTAGAACCTTATAGCTTTTTCGGGAACCTTGTGAAAAGTAGTAAAGCATATGTCTGACCGGCAGAGGGCGCAGTTTATTTTTAATCATATATGTGAAGTTAGTGAACTAATTTCAGTGGTGAACAATAAATTGTTCTGTTGTAAGATATGTAAAGCATTATTTTTTATTTTGTGAAGTAAATAAGTGAAGAGTTTAAATAAAGTGAATAAGTTTTATTTACGAACCTGAAAAAATATTACAATATGTTATGTTTGATTCCATTGCATGATTTTAATCATATACAGCCATATTTATAAGATTTTTTAGACGAATGACTTGTTAGACAGTTTCTTAAAGTCCTTAACGGTTGAAATTATGCTTTATTTAATTAAGTTAAATGTCAACTTAGACAAATCTTAGATAACCGATGCCATTGTCCGAGTAAGGCTAGTTGCGCACATGCAATTTTCAGTTTCGTTTGGTTGCAAAATTGAGTCCTATGGGCTCGTATGAGACTCCGCGAACATGCAGAAACTATTCCGTCGTCGATTCGAGCAACTTTTCAGTTTGTGTTTTGGCACAAACTGGACGATTTCCCGACATCAGTTTTTCAAACTTTTTAAGTAAGACTGATATTGTATTGAAAATTTCTCCATATTCTTGAATACACTGCAGCGATCCTGGCCAGGAAAGGCCAATGCAGTTAATTCTTCACTAACATTGCATATCACGTGTGTATAATTGCTGTGAAATTTGAATCCTTTTCTGTTTATGTACTCATCTTCATGAAAACCTGGCTTGGCTACATGAACGTAGGTGCAAATGCATCTATTGCTGCATACAAAGGGTATTTTTCTTGCCATTCTTCTTGCAGTTCTTTAATATTTGTAAGGAATTTAATCCAATTGTAGTTATGGTTTTTAAGCTACTGTCGCAATTTCGAAAGAAAAAGTTAAAAAAAAAAAAAACAACCGTGGACTGATATACTCCAATGTAATTGAAAATCTAAAACTCCTATGTATCGCAAAAAAATTCTCATTTTTTTGAATATTTCCTAGACAACCATCCACCATCATCCGTTCTAAATTATTACCGAGGAAATGGTTCCTTAAGAAATTCACAGTTTCTGTGCTCAATTTGTAAGGAATGCGATATTTTTTGAATCCCTTGCATTTTTTCTCTTATAAAAACCTTGCGATCAAAAATTGGTACAAGGAAAGAATTGAAAAATGACCAATTGAAAAATTTGCAGTTGCAATTTACGAATCATGTTTTATTCGTAAATCAAGGCATTTTGATCCCAAATTAATACAAAAACTTTTAATTTTACATTCAAAACATAGTAAATTACTAAACTTGTTTTTTCGTGATTTACAATTAAAATTCATGATTCAAGCTTGTACTTTTCATTGCAAAATACAACATTTTTGGCGTAATTCACACTCCTAAAGAATAATTTCATAAACAGCATTTGAAAATATTGATTTGCGAAAAATATTTTGTAATTTACATTGCACAATCACTGAATTACGCATTTTTTCGCAATTTGCAACTCCATGAGAATAGTTGCATGCTCATAGGTTGCGAGTTGAAGTCCAAGTAGAGTCAAGCGTAAAGTATTTATTTCAAAAAATAAAATTAAATGTGTATACTACCTGCAGAATAAAGAGTTGAGCAAGATTGATCTTTCAAGTGGCAATATCATGAAATTAAAGTGATGATCACAAATCTTTTTTGCAAATTTACAAATTGTGCAATTGAGGAATATTTGGATCAAATTGCGATTTGTTGTTCGCAATTTATGTTTTCTCTCGATAGAATAATTGATACTTAAGAGTGTAGATTTACGATTTTTGAGTATCAATATCTTCATTTTGCTCAGATTCGCAAATAGCAAACAAATAGTCGTAAATTACGAAATCCCAAGCCAATCATTTTTCGTAATTTGCAGCTCATTTTTCGTGATCTGGTCCAAGAATTCTGTCCGTGTATATAAACTCCGAAATGTATGGAGAAAAAGGTATTAACTTCAAAGGTATTTACTTCAACGTTGATCAACCAACTGATCTAATAGACTGAGAGCCAACAACATAAAAAGTCATGTCATTTGCATACTTTTGTAATTCACATCAGCCTTTGGGGGGTTGAACCAATAACCGTTTGTCTGCATACCTTAACACTTGTCGCACTAGTGTAATACACGTGTTACACGTGTATTTAAAAAAACTTGAATGTAATGAGAATTGATTTTCAGTTCTGGTATGAAGACGATACCGACGACGATGACGGATGTTTCTAAAACCAATTTTAAAGATTTTTTATCTGGTTTCAGAAAAATCAAATAAATATAAATATAGTGTGTTATTTGAAAGGACTAGAGGTTCCTATCATAAAACAATTTTGTAACTATTCAAACAATAACAGTACCTATTTTCAACGTGCATTAGAAAAATTGAAAAAAACGAATTCAATAATAATTACACGTGTATTGCTTAATATACGGGTAATTATAAATACACGTGTAAATACATATAAGAATACGGGTTCATGCATAGATAATTAATTACACGGGTAACACGTGTATTTAACTACACGTACATTAATGGGCTCTAATACATACATACAGTCGATAATAATTTTTTTACTTTATTTGAAGCAACAAAATTTCATTGAAGATTGATTTATTTTTCAATTTCAACTGACTTATTTTTGTATACTCATTCTATACTACTCGTATAATGGAAATTATAGTTGACTATAAGTGAAATTAGCTAAAATAACAGGCTAACCTAGAACTTATTGCGAAGGAACATCTGTAAATGGGGCCTTATTGGAAATTTTGCGTAGAACACAATGGCGAAAAGTCTACCACTCTACCTTGACGCGTTAAGCCAATATGGCCGATTTTTATAAATGGCCACCCATTATTTTTATTCCTTGCCATTTTATTATTTTGAATCCTTGACAAGAAAGTTCACAAAGAAATCTAGTTCTAATGAATAATAACCTCATCATTTTTTGCCCGTTGACAATTAAAAAACAAAAAAAGTTATACATTTTTTACTATGCATAGGAATACGAAAGTTATGAATCGTAAGGCCATTTTCGGTTGCAGGATTTTAATAAATAATGCGAAGGTAAAACGCATTTAAAAAAACTTTTTTTTTTTAATTAAATAAGGAAAATCAGAAGAAAGTACTCCAACAATTTCGAACTCAAGAGAAAAAGAAATAAAATATCCTGTCGAAATAAAGGAGCTGATCTTGGAGAAAAGAAGAGCTCGAAGAAAATGGCAAGCTACGAGATTTCCAGGTTATAATGCAGTTTTTAACCGTCTTAACAATGAACTAAAGAAAAGAATCTGTGAATTTAAAAGTGATTCACTTAGTAGATTCCTGAATAGTCTGACGGCGGATGCTTGTACGGAATACTCCTTATGGAAAGCAGCTAAGCGCCAAAAAAGACCACAGGCACAAAACCCGCCAGTAAAAACTCAAGATGGTAAATGGATCGGAAACCCAAAACAAAAGACTGATCTCTTCGCTGAACATCTCACGAATGTTTTTAAGCCATTTCCAGCAAGCACATCTACAGATCCCTTACAGTTTGTTGATAGAAACGACGAATGTGAAATTCCTTTTGTCACGCTCAAAGAAGTAAGAAGTATGTGTCAACATAAGTTGTCTAGCAAAAAATCACCAGGGTACGATCAAATAACTGCTCAGGTTTTGAAAGAAATGCCTTCTATAGCCTTCAAAAAACTCCAGTTTATAATAAATGCATGCCTTTAACTAACTATGTGCCACATCATTGGAAAATTGCAGAAGTCATTGTTATACCTCAACAAGGTAAGCCACCAACAGAAGTAACATCTTACAGACCTATTTCGCTTATACCAATCATGGCAAAAGTTTTCGAAAAACTGCTTCTGAAAAGACTAAGCAAAATAACAGAAGAAAGAAGACTAATTCCGAGCCATCAGTTTGGATTTAGAAATAAACATTCCACGATAGACCAAGTGCATCGGATTACGGATGTTGTGGAAAAGGCACTTGAAGAAAAACAAGTATGCTCGGCTATATTCTTAGATGTTGCTCAAGCCTTTGACAAGGTTTGGCACTTGGGACTTGAGTACAAACTGCAAAGGGATCTTCCCAGGCAGTACTACGAAATACTGAAATCCTACGTTACGAACCGACTCTTTAGAGTACGGTACGACCAAAATTACTCGGAACTAAAGAAAATTGAAGCCGGTGTACCACAAGGAAGTGTCCTAGGACCAACCCTGTATCTGTTATATACAAGGGATATTCCAGTGGACATCAACGCTATCATGGCCACCTTTGCTGATGATACTGCAATATTGGTGCCAGATAAATCCGTTACGAAGGCTACACAAAAACTGCAAAATGCAGTCGATAAAGTTAGTGATTGGACGCAAAAATGGCGAATCAAACTAAATGAAACAAAATCGAAGCATATAAACTTTACAAACAAAATAATAAACAATGTTCCAATTCTTATAAACAGTACAACAGTACCTTACTCCAATACTGCCAAATACCTTGGAATGACTTTGGATGCAAAGCTTAAATGGAAAGAGCACATCAAAAAGAAAAAAGACGAACTAAACTTGAAGTACAGAAAAATGTACTGGTTACTAGGAAAGAACTCTGACCTATCTATCCAGAACAAGCTAATGTTATATAAGCAAGTACTGAAACCCGTTTGGACATATGGCATCCAACTATGGGGCTGTACAAAGAAAACAAATGCTGAACCCATCCAAAAATTCCAAAGCAAGGTCCTTCGCGGAATAATAAATGCCCCTTGGTATATAAGAAATAGCGATCTACACCGTGACCTTCAAATTGAAATGGTTACAGAAGTGGTTAAAAAACACGCTGTATCACACAACCAGCGACTGCAAAGTCATACCAACTCCGAAATGGAGACCGTCTTAAATGTACGAGACAATGTTCGTTGATTAAGAAGAACCAAGCCTCATGAGCTGATGATCTAAAAGCTATGGAAAGTGTTATAACTTAAACTTCCCACAATCCGACTGATAAATTAAGAAAGAAAAATCATTTGTCGATCTTTCATAGATTGGTCCTGATTCACCGGTGGGTTTAGTGCGGTAAGGGTCTCACACTACTTGGTACCGATTCTTACCGAGTGTCTTTTGAAGATTTCCATCGGATAAAAAAAAAAAAAATAAGGAAAAGAATGAATACATATACCTAAGTTTTACTGACAAAAAAGTTGCTGCTTATCATCTCATCAACTTAGTTTTTCTTTGTTTTATGAGTTGGTTGAGTTCTTTTCTTATACCTATTTAGAAAAATAAAGGTCTTAGAACCATTTGGTTTCTGTCTTTGACTTAAAATTGACAAAAGCATTGAATATTAAAGGCAAAAATGTTACCATTGAATAAATACATACAGAAGATGACTCCCGGCAAGACGCCCACATCATTAAGAAAGCTCTGCTTTCGCTCAAAATAATATGATGAGGTGGGTGTATTTAATACATAAATTAAATTTCCTAAATATTAAAAATTTAGGTCCGTCAAGATAGCACCGCCACAAACGAAATTCCAAAATCTAATGATGCAATTGTTAGGTGCTAATTAGGTGCTAATTAAGTGCTGCAATCTTAATCTCGAAATGCATTTCAAAAGTGCATTTCAAAATCCGAAAATGCCTAAAAATTATTTTACATTAAAAATTCTGGGCTCAAATTAAAGGTCCCTCCAAATGCTTATCAAAAAAGTGCATATCAATTTTTTACCCCCACTCTTTCATTCCCAAACAGGCTTGTGGAAGCTTGTGGAACTTGTGGAACTTGTTGCGGTGCTATCTTGACGTCAAGATAGCACCGCCACAAAGAATTTCAAAAATCTAATCATGCAGAAATAACGTCCTAATTAAGTGCTGTAATATCAACGCAGCACTTAATTCGAGTGACCTTGAAATGCACCTTAACAGTTTAGCCAAATAACCTTAATCACTTAAAAAAGATCCCACTAAAAAAAAAAATTGCCATGCTCAAGGACTTTCCGAGTTCTTTTCAAAAAGGTACAACTTGAATTTTCATTCCCACCCCTTCATGGTCAAACAGGCCTGTGGACCTTGTGTGGAACTTGTGCTCTTATGGGGTAGGCACTGTGCACTGCCACAAACGAAATTCAAAAACCTGATGATGCAATAGTTAGGTGCTAATTAGGTGCTAATTAAGTGCTGCAATATAAACGCAGCACTTAATTCGCATGACCTTGAAATCAGATGCACAAATGTCAATAAAATTGTAGACTTTTTAAAAACCACCTTTACCAAAAAAGTTGAAACACCAAAATTAAAGTCTTGTCCAGTAGGTTGCAAAAAGTCATATTTCATTTTTCTAGCTTAACCCATTCGCCCTTAAAGGGCCAAATAACATTTTTGAAGAATGCACTTTCGTCAAGATAGCACCGCCACAAACGAAATTTAAAAATCTGATGATGCGATTGTTAGGTGCTAATTAGGTGCTAATTAAGTGCTGCAATATAAACGCAGCACTTAATTCGCATGACCTTGAAATCAGATGCACAAATATCAACAAAATTGTAGACTTTTTACTTACCACCTTTATTCAAAAAGTTGAAATGCCAGAATTAAAGTGCTGTCGAGTAGGTTGCAAAAAGTCATATTTCATTTTTCTACCTCAACCCATTCGCCCTTTAAGGGCCAAATAACATTTTTGAAGAATGCACTTTCGTCAAGATAGCACCGCCACAAACGAAATTCAAAAACCTGATGATGCAATAGTTAGGTGCTAATTAGGTGCTAATTAAGTGCTGCAATATAAACGCAGCCCTTAATTCGCATGACCTAGAAATCAGATGCACAAATGTCAATAAAATTGTAGACTTTTTAAATACCACCTTTACCAAAAAAGTTGAAACACCAAAATTAAAGTCCTGTCCAGTAGGTTGCAAAAAGTCATATTTCATTTTTCTAGCTCAACCCATTCGCCCTTAAAGGGCCAAATAACATTTTTGAAGAATGCACTTTCGTCAAGATAGCACCGCCACAAACGAAATTTAAAAATCTGATGATGCAATTGTTAGGTGCTAATTAGGTGCTAATTAAGTGCTGCAATATAAACGCAGCACTTAATTCGCATGACCTTGAAATCAGATGCACAAATGTCAACAAAATTGTAGACTTTTTACTTACCACCTTTATTCAAAAAGTTGAAATGCCAGAATTATAGTGCTGTCGAGTAGGTTGCAAAAAGTCATATTTCATTTTTCTACCTCAACCCATTCGCCCTTTAAGGGCCAAATAACATTTTTGAAGAATGCACTTTTGTAAAGATTGCGCCCCCACAATCGAAATTTGAAAATCTAGTGATGCAGAAATTACGTCCTTCCTAGGAACTAATTAAGTGCTGTAATACCAACGGAGCACTTAATTCGGATGACCTTGAAATCGGATGCAATAACTGCATGCAAGTTGAAGACCTTTAACAGACTGCATCTATCCAAAAAGTCGAAACGCCGCAATTAAAGTGCTGTCAGGTAGGTTCCAAAAAATCATATTTCATTTTTCTACCTCAACCCATTCGCCCTTTAAGGGCCAAATAACATTTTTGATGAATGCACTTTTGTTAAGATTGCAATACTACAAACTAAATTCGAAAATTTTATTATGCCCTAATTTCGTACTTCTTTCTTTCCTTCCTTCATTCCTCAGGATCAAGTATTTATCTCGAGAAACGGAGAAAGGTAGCCAGGTTATAGTAGGTAGTTAGGAACCAGATGTAGGTAAGTGTCCGAAATTCTAAAAACCGTTTGATGAAAAAACATAAGAACTTATAAATACATAATACGAGTATGTAGGTACATTACAAATACATACATTGTAAGGAATGTAACTACAATATATGTATGTAGATACTAATGAACTCAGATAGAGATTCTTCCTAAAAATATGCAAGTTTTTTCGGTAACTACTCGTATTATTCTCAGACGTGAATATATATTGCATATATACATAATATAAGTACCATCTTTGTATATAAAATCTTTGTATATATAAATCATAGTACTATCATGGACGCACTAGAAGAGGGTGACATCTGCAGGCAGTATGGTGAACCCTGTAGCGGAGAGATGCAATTTTGGGTGGAGACTTGCGAATGCTTGAGAATTTGAGAATTGAGATTATGATTTGAACGGGAAAGACTTATTTAGAATTTACAAGGGTGAGACTGAATCAGGTAGAGAGCATTTTTGAAAAGAATATACATACAAATCTTTCTTTTAAGATGAAAATGAAGAAAATAGTCGATTTTGCTTTGGCTTAGTTTTGTTTACATTTTTGTATTCTTTATGATGAGATAAGATGAAAAGAATTCAAAAGTGTGTCAAATAAAAAATATTTTGGGTATTCTTTCTGTTTGATGGGTTTTTTGTGGATAAAGGGGGAAGTGGTTTATATTTGGAGTTTTGCAAAGTATTTGGAAAACGTTGTTTTTTTTTTTTAATTTTTTATGTCTTCATGCACACAGCTGATACCAATGCTTTTGAGCGATGGCGCGGCGCGCGCGGCTCAAAGGATAGAAGGGATGATTGGTTTTTATTTGGTGTATCCCATATTTTTTCTTATGGCTGTTTGTATGTGAGCGAGATATGAAAGGTATAGAGTATAGGTTTAGTACGTAGGTGTGTACATATTGTTCATTATGAAAATCTATAGTTAGGAATGTGCATATGTACCTATGTATAGTTATTGTTTTTAATACGTATTTTAATTTGCAATCTTAAGTAATTTGTTTGTTCATTCGATATAAATGTAGGTAGGTAGGTAAGGTACCTACATAGGTATATTAATGATGTAGCAAAATGCAAGAAAATATAAAATAGGTAGGTATGTAGGTAAGTTGGAAGGTATATTTACGACTATAAGAGAGTGCTCAAGCAGCTTACTTTTCTTAAGTTTTTATAAAATTCAACTTTCATTAAAATCAAAGGACACATTTTTTAAAGAAAATATTTAATTATGAGCAAAATGCAGCAACAAATTGCAAAAAAAATAAAATAAAAACTTAAGCAATTTGAAAAATGATACAAAAAATGTCATATCATTGATGAATAGTTTTAAAGGTACCAAATTTTTTCAGAATTTAAAGTTGTTAAGTACTTACTAGTTTGGCATTCAGTATTTAATGTTCTTAGACCCGCTTGCTAAAATGAAACCTAAATATTTAAGTGCAACAAAAGCGATTATATGCCAAGCTTAAATAAAACATAAATGTTTAATTTTTGTATCAGTAAACGACACTTAATATTTTTTTTTGTTGAATTCTTAAAACTATAATGGTTTTGTTTTGTCTTTAACAAAAATAAAAATTACGAAAAATGCTAAATAAATATTTCGAAATTTCAATAGGTGTGTTCTTATACCAAAAAGGGGTTGTTGATTAGTTTGTAATTTAATATTAAATGTTTATAAAAAAATGCTCAAATTGGAATACCTACTTAATTATATTTTAAATCTTACAAACATTTTATATTCATGTGTAGGTATACATATTTCACAGTCATATGTATACTAGGGTAGTCGTCACATGCTTTTTTAGTTTTATGTAGAAGAGATAGGCCTAAATCAGCTCTAAATGAAGAAAAGAAAACTGCCCATATTTTTATATTTTTTTTTATCCCCCATAGTACCTAGGTATGCTTTATGTGATTTGCGTTGAATGTAGAAAGAAAAAATCCTGTAGGAGGGGGTATATCTCCTCCACTTGGACAGTAAGCGCAATTTTATAAAAAAAAAAAACAAAAATATTGAAAAACAACGGCAGCACTTACAGTTGATTTTTGAAAAGCCAGAAATGGCTTTTGTATACAAAAACTACAAAAAGCTAAATAATAATATATTTATCAAAGCTTTCAAACATTTTTTTTTTGAATGAAAAGCTTTTAAAAAATCCACTATTTTCTTACTACAGTAATTTAAAACGAATTCACTATAAATGTTTTAATTACCAATTAGAAAAGTAATTTATTCATACCCATTGCAAATGCTTTTCGCAGATAATTAAAAATTCTAAATTATGTGTGACAAATGTAATGGGTAATTAAATTAAAACACACAGTAATGGGTAGTTTGTAATCGGAGAATTTTATACTACACAACGCTGGTTATAAAAAAAACCTGTGATATGAAATGCATAGAAAATTAGGGTGTTCGAATATAGCAAATACATCATATCTTCGAACACCAGGAACACCTTTTTGAAAACACCTGTTCGAAAACAGGATCACTTTCAAGGAGGCAGTTGCCTATGTTCAAACAATTGTTTGGGTATAGCAAACTCGATAAAAATTCGTTTCCAAGTTATATTTTATCTTTTTATTGGAATTTTTGTTGCAATATTATAAACTGATATACTAATCATAATCAGCCAAGTAGAAGACTTAGCATTATTTCATAGCCGGACGAAACGCCAATTTGTAGGACTAAAGGCCATAAAAAGCTATTTTGGATAAATAAAAAATGTTCAAAAGAAATAAAGAGAAAATATTAGGCTTTGGCTTTAAAAGAAACTTTCGCATGAAAGAGTAAGTAGGTATTAACTTTGTTGTATCAAATTTAAGCCAATTTCCTACATGTATGTAAATGTAGGTAGGTATACATATCTCAATGCATTGGCACTCCCACTTACGTATAAACATTGAAGAAATAAAAACATTTGACGAAATTTTTTCTGCTACTGCCTATTTTTTTTTTTAATTAATAAGTAGGTACCTCCCTACACTAGAATTTAGCAAAACAAACTTTAATTAAAATACCTACCTACCTAATAAAAGAAATATTTATGTACCTAGGTACCTATACAAAAACCCACCCCCATGTTCAACAAAAATATCTTAATAGGTATCTTTACCTAAGCCTAACTCTGAATTTTGCATAAGAATACCTAACCTACATATTTTATTTAAATACCTACTAAAAAACATATCCTCGAAACAACTAATAATACAAAAATTATGTATACCTAATTGGAATAGAAACTAGTCCACTACCAAAATAAATACCTACCTATACTTACCCTCGCAAAATACAGATTACAATTAAATTATTAAAATAGCCACTAAAAGTTATCGGTATCCTGCCATCGAAATCATACAAAAAAATTTATATGAAAAGATTTCCTCGAAAATTTTAAATCAGCCACAAAACAAAAACTACCCTCAATAATAATAATTATGAGAAAATATACATACCTATAGTCATACCTACGTTTCTCATTCACATCGTCTACAACAAAATCTGTGCAGAAAGGTTTTTCTGCTGGTTGTTACTACCTACGACACCGACGAGGCGACGACGCAAGCAGCTCACTCAGGTGTCTCTTTTATCCCCTTGTTAAATTTTTCTTTGCTACTCTGGCTACATATGAAATATATTTCAAAAATAAAAACAAACAATTAATGTTGAATTCAAAGAGGATACGAGAAACATTTTCTCATTTCCTTCACCTTTTTCTAGTTTGTGTCATTTCACAATCAGCTGGTTTGCTTATCTCACTTACTCCCTTTATTTTTTACTAGAATAGAAATAATTAATCCTCTTGCTCTTACTACTTATCTTCGATTCTTTAATTGTTGTCTCCACACATGTCTCCACCACAATATTTGCGGTCAAATGTGGCGCCCCCGCTGGCAGTATGTAATCCTAAGAAAAATCGTTCATGATAGTACTATGATTTATATATACAAAGATAAAATCTATAGTATTATTATGAAAAGACTTTTCGTAGTAGTCTTGATATCTGCTGTGGCGCTGCGGCGACTCCACTCATATTTCTAATCTAATTTCTTAGTTGTCTTAATGTGTAACAGATGTCGCCGCTATCAATTGCCATCATAATAATACTATGGATTCTATATATACAATGGTACCATCCATCTAAATCTATGCAAATTCAAACATACACATACCTACATAAAAAATAACAAATCATCGCCATTTTGTTTCATTTAACTGAACTTTTTTCGATTCGTTTCTTGAGGATTCTGTTGCTAAATAAAATTTATAAATTAAGCCCTGAGCGCCAGGGATGAAAAATCGTGTTTGAGCAATGTATCGAATTTTTAAAATCTAGTGTATTGAATCGTACGTTTTGATTTCTTTCAAGGAACTAATGATTTGTCCACATTTGCTAATTATGCATGTATGTGCAATTGATTAAATAACTTTTGCAATTTCTTATGATGCATTATGTTACTAAAAATATAACGTACGGTTTTTGAGCTGGTTTATTAGGATTTGGATTACAATAAAAATTTAAAAATTTGTTAACCTCTTCACAAGTACTTAGCTGATCCAATTAAATTTTTATTAAGTTCTGTTTAGGTTTTCATTAGGGAAATAAATTAAGTACAGTAAATGAAATCGAGGAAGCATATTCACCTGAACTACAAAGCTTAGTCAAGGCGATACAAAATCCAGCAAACCAAAATCTCGAATATCGAAATTTCGTATTTTTTTTAAGAATCTGAAAAACGAAATCTCCAAAATTTATAAAAATAAAATTTATTGAATCCCAACGAATAGATAAAAATACAAATTGCCCGAAACATAGAAAAAGTGCCTTACAGCAAGTCTGACACCAAATTCTAATTCAGCAAATCAAAAACCACCAGAAAAGTGTAGATATCTTGGTTCATGTTAAAATCAAAAATTAAAATTTTCTCACACAAAGTAATTAATTAGTGCTTTCGAGTAAATTTTCGGAAACATTAGAAATACGTCAATTTTCATCTTGCGGTGGAGTCGTTCGATGGAAATTTTGTTTACCAATTGTACTTTGATCAAGTATAAAAATAATTGATGGTTTTCGAGTCGTAAGTGAAAAACCAAAAGAATGCAAATTCGCATAATTCCTTATGAAGCTGAAGATCGCTGCACCGAAAACAAATAATATTTTTAGCAGAGGATCTGGACGTATTGTGAAATGATTTTTTAAAAATTTAAAAAGGATTGTGTTGGACATGAATTTTTCTAGACGTGATGTCTTCTATTTTTTTAACAGTGTATCGAAAAAAAGTACAATTGTATCGAATTTTGAAACCATGCTGAGACCTGATGCCACACGATCGAGTTGTATTGTACTAACATCAATTGTCAAATCAATCGCTGCTCTAGTCACTCCTCAAGTGGCTACAAAAAAGGCAAGCTAAGTAACTCGCTAACTGTAAGTCGCTCGTGGCCTCGTGGAGCCGGAGGGTAAATATAGTATCTACCCAACTCAATTCATTCCTCTTTGAAAAAGGAATTGAAATTTTTGTATTTGGTACCTACAATATTATTGTTGGTACTGAATCGTACTGTTTGTAGTACATACATTTGAACTGTTTGTATGAACCATGAAAAACTATACAATTTGCAAATATGTTTTACCATTAAGCTAGGTAAAAGTACCAATTAATTGGGTTACACCCTTGAATGGCTGTTGCCCGGTTTGAAATTTCGAAGAAGAATTTAAAAACATAAATGAGCATTTTTTTTTTCAAATATTTTGGTATAGGTGCCAGTTGCAGCTATTATTGAAATTCGTCATTGAAAATTTAAGTAATAGATTTTAAAACATTTAAGAAGTCAAATCATTTATTATTTTGATGGACAAATAAAGCCTAATGCCACATGTGCATACACAGTGACGTCATTTTTACGTTATATATGCTTAACGATTGCCGCATACCATGTAATCGGCATGTTTGTGACAACCACACGATGTACGTCAGTGCATGCGGCAAACAAAATTTCCACATAAAAACACTTTTCTAATTTCAATGATTGAACTAGCTTAGTGGAAAGTTTGGCCTATTTTAATAATTTTAACAGAAATATTGGTCGAAATCCTTGTTTAAAATTTCAGTTTAAAAAAAAAAAAATGGTTTTTCAAAATTCAGTGTTTTCAAGTTCTGTCTGTCAAAATTATGCTTTTCAAAATTTTGTCATATAACATTTCTAAAAATAAAACTCTACCTATTCTGTTTTTCTCAAATAACAAAATAAACAAAACAGTTCTACTTTTTCCCACTTTTTCTATAAAATTTTTAAACAAATTTCTTTAGAGATTTCAAATTTCAATAAAGTTTCGTTGTAATCTGGAGTTCTCTACCTTTCTCCGTTTCTCGAGATAAATACTTGATCCTGAGGAATGAAGGAAGGAAAGAAAGAAGTACGAAATAAGGGCATAATAAAATTTTCGAATTTAGTTTGTAGTATTGCAATCTTAACAAAAGTGCATTCATCAAAAATGTTATTTGGCCCTTAAAGGGCGAATGGGTTGAGGTAGAAAAATGAAATATGATTTTTTGGAACCTACCTGACAGCACTTTAATTGTGGCGTTTCGACTTTTTGGATAGATGCAGTCTGTTAAAGGTCTTCAACTTGCATGCAGTTATTGCATCCGATTTCAAGGTCATCCGAATTAAGTGCTCCGTTGGTATTACAGCACTTAATTAGTTCCTAGGAAGGACGTAATTTCTGCATCACTAAATTTTCAAATTTCGATTGTGGGGGCGCAATCTTTACAAAAGTGCATTCTTCAAAAATGTTATTTGGCCCTTAAAGGGCGAATGGGTTGAGGTAGAAAAATGAAATATGACTTTTTGCAACCTACCTGACAGCACTTTAATTGTGGCGTTTCGACTTTTTGGATAGATGCAGTCTGTTAAAGGTCTTCAACTTGCATGCAGTTATTGCATCCGATTTCAAGGTCATCCGAATTAAGTGCTCCGTTGGTATTACAGCACTTAATTAGTTCCTAGGAAGGACGTAATTTCTGCATCACTAAATTTTCAAATTTCGTTTGTGGGGGCGCAATCTTTACAAAAGTGCATTCTTCAAAAATGTTATTTGGCCCTTAAAGGGCGAATGGGTTGAGGTAGAAAAATGAAATATGGCTTTTTGGAACCTACCTGACAGCACTTTAATTGCGGCGTTTCGACTTTTTGGATAGATGCAGTCTGTTAAAGGTCTTCAACTTGCATGCAGTTATTGCATCCGATTTCAAGGTCATCCGAATTAAGTGCTCCGTTGGTTTTACAGCACTTAATTAGTTCCTAGGAAGGACGTAATTTCTGCATCACTTGATTTTCAAATTTCGTTTGTGGGGGCGCAATCTTTACAAAAGTGCATTCTTCAAAAATGTTATTTGGCCCTTAAAGGGCGAATGGGTTGAGGTAGAAAAATGAAATATGACTTTTTGGAACCTACCTGACAGCACTTTAATTGTGGCGTTTCGACTTTTTGGATAGATGCAGTCTGTTAAAGGTCTTCAACTTGCATGCAGTTATTGCATCCGATTTCAAGGTCATCCGAATTAAGTGCTCCGTTGGTATTACAGCACTTAATTAGTTCCTAGGAAGGACGTAATTTCTGCATCACTAGATTTTCAAATTTCGTTTGTGGTGGCGCAATCTTTACAAAAGTCCATTCTTCAAAAATGTTATTTGGCCCTTTAAGGGCGAATGGGTTGAGGTAGAAAAATGAAATATGACTTTTTGGAACCTACCTGACAGCACTTTAATTGTGGCGTTTCGACTTTTTGGATAGATGCAGTCTGTTAAAGGTCTTCAACTTGCATGCAGTTATTGCATCCGATTTCAAGGTCATCCGAATTAAGTGCTCCGTTGGTATTAAAGCACTTAATTAGTTCCTAGGAAGGACTTAATTTCTGCATCACTAGATTTTCAAATTTCGTTTGTGGTGGCGCAATCTTTACAAAAGTGCATTCTTCAAAAATGTTATTTGGCCCTTTAAGGGCGAATGGGTTGAGGTAGAAAAATGAAATATGACTTTTTGGAACCTACCTGACAGCACTTTAATTGTGGCGTTTCGACTTTTTGGATAGATGCAGTCTGTTAAAGGTCTTCAACTTGCATGCAGTTATTGCATCCGATTTCAAGGTCATCCGAATTAAGTGCTCCGTTGGTATTAAAGCACTTAATTAGTTCCTAGGAAGGACTTAATTTCTGCATCACTAGATTTTCAAATTTCGTTTGTGGTGGCGCAATCTTGACGAAAGTGCATTCTTCAAAAATGTTATTTGGCCCTTAAAGGGCGAATGGGTTGAGGTAGAAAAATGAAATATGACTTTTTGGAGCCTACCTGACAGCACTTTAATTGTGGCGTTTCGACTTTTTGGATAGATGCAGTCTGTTAAAGGTCTTCAACTTGCATGCAGTTATTGCATCCGATTTCAAGGTCATCCGAATTAAGTGCTCCGTTGGTATTACAGCACTTAATTAGTTCCTAGGAAGGACGTAATTTCTGCATCACTAGATTTTCAAATTTCGTTTGTGGTGGCGCAATCTTTACAAAAGTGCATTCTTCAAAAATGTTATTTGGCCCTTAAAGGGCGAATGGGTTGAGGTAGAAAAATGAAATATGACTTTTTGCAACCTACTCGACAGCACTTTAATTCTGGCATTTCAACTTTTTGAATAAAGGTGGTAAGTAAAAAGTCTACAATTTTGTTGATATTTGTGCATCTGATTTCAAGGTCATGCGAATTAAGTGCTGCGTTTATATTGCAGCACTTAATTAGCACCTAATTAGCACCTAACAATCGCATCATCAGATTTTTAAATTTCGTTTGTGGCGGTGCTATCTTGACGAAAGTGCATTCTTCAAAAATGTTATTTGGCCCTTTAAGGGCGAATGGGTTAAGCTAGAAAAATGAAATATGACTTTTTGCAACCTACTGGACAAGACTTTAATTTTGGTGTTTCAACTTTTTTGGTAAAGGTGGTTTTTAAAAAGTCTACAATTTTATTGACATTTGTGCATCTGATTTCAAGGTCATGCGAATTAAGTGCTGCGTTTATATTGCAGCACTTAATTAGCACCTAATTAGCACCTAACTATTGCATCATCAGGTTTTTGAATTTCGTTTGTGGCAGTGCACAGTGCCTACCCCATAAGAGCACAAGTTCCACACAAGGTCCACAGGCCTGTTTGACCATGAAGGGGTGGGAATGAAAATTCAAGTTGTACCTTTTTGAAAAGAACTCGGAAAGTCCTTGAGCATGGCAATTTTTTTTTTTAGTGGGATCTTTTTTAAGTGATTAAGGTTATTTGGCTAAACTGTTAAGGTGCATTTCAAGGTCACTCGAATTAAGTGCTGCGTTGATATTACAGCACTTAATTAGCACCTAATTAGGACGTTATTTCTGCATGATTAGATTTTTGAAATTCTTTGTGGCGGTGCTATCTTGACGTCAAGATAGCACCGCAACAAGTTCCACAAGTTCCACAAGCTTCCACAAGCCTGTTTGGGAATGAAAGAGTGGGGGTAAAAAATTGATATGCACTTTTTTGAAAAGCATTTGGAGGGACCTTTAATTTGAGCCCAGAATTTTTAATGTAAAATAATTTTTAGGCATTTTCGAATTTTGAAATGCACTTTTGAGATGCATTTCGAGATTAAGATTGCAGCACTTATTTAGCACTTAAGTAGGAGGTAACTTCTGCATAATTAGATTTTTGGATTTCTTTTGTGGCGGTGCTATCTTGACGTCAAGTTAGTACCGCCACAGGTTTGAGGGGGAAGGGAATTAAGTGCTCAGCTAAGATTGCAGCTTTTAATTAGCACCTAACTAGCACCTAACTATTGCATCATTAGATTTTGGAATTTCGTCTGTGGCGGTGCTAACTTGACGGACCTTAAAAATTTGTGTATTTATATTTGTGTAAGAATTGTTTTAATTATTTTTGTTTATTCCATGAATTACTATGGAAACAAGTGTTGTTTGTTTTGTATGCTAGTTGTGTACTACACGGAAAGAATTGAAAAATCACCAATTGAAAAATTTGCAGTCGCAATTTATAATTCAAGTTTTATCCGTAAATCAAGGATCCCAAATTAATACGAAAACTGGTAATTTAACATTCAAAACGTAGCAATTTGCAAAATTTGTGTTCTCGTGATTTGCAATTAAAATTCATGATTCAAGCTTGTACTTTTTATAGCAAAATACAACTTTTTTGGCGTAATTTACTCTCCAAAAGAATAATTTCACAAACAGCATTTAAGAATATTGATTTGCTACAAATATCTAGTAACTTTCATTGTTCAATCACAGATTTACGTTTTTTTATCGCAATTTGCAACTCCATGAGAATAACTACAAATCACCAACAAAAAAAATCATAAATCACGACTTTCTTATCGCAGTTTACTTCTCGAAGAGGAAAAGCACCACAACATGGTATGTATCTAATGATTAATGTTTGACACCAACGATCTGTAATGTAAAATGTCCTAGTGGTTGCAGATCGCTCCGCAACTCGAGGGATGTGAGTTCAAATCCAAGTAAAGTCAAGCGTAAAGTATTTATATCAAATGAATTAAAATAAATGTGTATACCTGCAATGGAAGGGTAGAAGTAATAAGATTGATCTTTCAAAGTCACAATATCATGAAATAAAAGTGGTGTTCAAAGATCTTTTTTGCAAATTTACAAATTGGCGATTGAGGAATATTTGGATCAAATTGCGATTTGTTGTTCGCAATTTTTGATACTTAAGAGTGTTGATTTTTTTTGTCTTTAAGTAACCTTTAAACGGTCAGCCATATTCATAAAGGAAATTTAAAGGCTTCGTAACTTTAAAATGCCTCTAGGTTGCTCTTAAGTGCGAAATCGGTATCTATAATCAATTTTCACTTTTAAGCAACGTTACTTAAATGCATCTTAACTTAAACGCCATTCACCGCGTTTAAAAGTTACTTAAAGCCATCTTAAACATTTTTTGACATTCGAGACTAATGTTTTTTTTTTTTATTTCAGAAATATAGGTATACCTATATATGTTTGTGGGTAGAGTTTTCATATTTTTGCTGTGGGTACCTAATGAAAGTTTTAAGATTTTTGGTTTCCTTTAGTAAAATGAATTGTAAAATAAATTGTTTTGATTTATTTACATATTTTTCTATCAAAAGGCCAAGGTGTGAATCAAAGAATTAAATAAAAGAGTTTCTGAACACAAACCTCAAAGCATCAGGAACCAAAATGGAACCACGTTTCATTTCGTTTGCATTTAGTATACCAGTTGCTTCTCTTTCTTTCTTATTAATACATGATTTCATCTTTTGTTTGCATTTGTTTGCAAGCTGTCAAAAAACAGCTGAAAAGAACATGTATTAGTGAGTTTTCTCACGTTACGTTACATTTCAATCGTTTAGTTAAGTAGCAATGGAAAATTGATTATAGATGAGAATTTAAGTAACGTTATTTAAAGGCAACTTAAATATTTAAGCAAACTTATCTAAATTACCTCTAAGAGGCATTTTAAGAAAATCTAATAAATTCGGCTGGGTGAATGGCGTTTAAGTTAAGATGCATTTAAGTAACGTTGCTTAAAACTGAAAATTGATTATAGATACCGATTTCGCACTTAAGCGTAACTTAGAGGCATTTTAAAGTTACAAAGCCTTTAAATTTTCTTTATAAATACGGCTGTATGAGTTTAGCATATTTTGGTGTAAGGTTGTTTAAGGCGAAGGGTGAGATATAATTAATGATTTCTCCTTGATGAATAAGGGTATTTGAAAGATTCAAAAAATTTTCAAAATTTAATATTTATACTTTTGACTAACGATAGAAATTTATTCGAAAAAAAACTACTAAGAAATAATATACATAGCTTCAAATTTGCATAAGAACCCATGTCTTCAAATTTTGGATTCGAATACCTCAAAAACGTGAAATGTTAGAGCAATAAGACCAGATTCAGATTCAGTGCATCAAAAACTATAAGAGAAGTATACTTAATATCTATATAAAAATATATGTATTATTAGAATTTATCTAATTATTGTTATTGATATCTAACCAGCTGGAACTAAGCGAAATAAAGAAATTCATGTTTGACATAAAATAATAATTAAATTTTAGGTCAATAAGTCCCTGAAAATTAAGAGGGGAAGCTCTGTTTGAAAAAATAACATATATCCAACGTTTTTATAGTTTTTGATTCCTCCAAGAAATTGTTTTTTTTTCGAAAGCCTTAAAATAAGCCTTCCTTATTTAACCCAAATTTAATTCCAGCGAGCCATTTCTTTATATTGAGAAATAAGAAATAGTCGCGTCACAGGGGAACAAACCCGACGAATATTTAGATGGGGTAGTAACACGTAATTAAATTCATGCAATTTTGCTATTGCGACAGCGGATTTTTGCGCAGAAGGTTTGTCTTGTTGAAAAAGAACATTGCAAAATGGGGTCTTTTTGCCTTTAAATCAACTTCATATCGCTTCAACAGGTCAGCAGAATTAGTGCCGGTAATTGTATTACCTTTCCCAGGGAAATCGATGTGGATGACACCTCCCGTATCCCAATAAAATATCACCATCACCGGGTCTACCAACAAACACACTTTGTCTTTTTTTTTGGCTTGGATTCACCTGAAGAAGTCCACTATTAAGACTGTTCTTTGGTCTTTGGTGTGTGGTGCTGGTGATGAGTTCATATTTCATCCGCATATACACATCGCCGCAAAAACTCCCTTGGATTACGGTTGAAGGTGGCCAAATACTCCAATAAAATGTTTAAACGGTATCAATTGTTATCGATCGAAAGAAAACGTGGTATCAATTGTGATTTTTGGAGCTTTTGTTTTATTTCCATTTTGGTTTTTTCCGCGAAAAATAATATCTTATCAGCCCCGAAATTCGAATTTTTGCACTTTGTTGAAAACTTTACAACTGCTTCTGATAAAACGACTATAAAACTAAACTATTGGATAGATATAAATTGAAATTTCAGGGCATCCATTTCGAATATAACTTCATGATAATCCAATTGTTGGATTTGGGATTACAAGGTCATAAGTATAAATTTTCATGGACTTATTGACCAGCCCTCATAAATTAGATATTGAAAAAAAGTTTTAACACTAAGACAGATTTTGTTCTTTATTGATAGACTAAGAGCTGGTGAAAGTTTTGCTTAAAGTGTTTTATACTACGCCAAATTTTGTGGCCGTATTAGTTGCATCAGTACAAACAACATGGTAGCAACCTGGCAGCGATTTTTCGATTCTTTGACCAGCAAAATGCACTTCAAAATACAAACAAAGAATAGCGAAGTTATTGTGTTTTACACGATGAAATTACATATCTCATACGAGAGTTTTATTTGTTGCACTACAGTCATTTTTTCATAATTTTTTCACGAAAACAAAATCGTCAATCACATTTATGAAACTTGAAACAGCATTTTTTTGGTTATGACGGTGTTTTTTTTAATGAACGCTATGTTCCCATCAAAAAGCAATTCTTCTTTTACCCACGGTAAAAGAAAATTATGAAACTTTGATGTAAGTACATATACATTGTACAGTACATAATACATACATTCTACGGCAACTGTTTTATTTATCCAAGTTAGCCTCGATTTTGTGGAAACAGACTTAGAGGTCTTGAGATTTAATAATGTGAGCGAGAACCTCAAGACTTGCTAACATTAGCCTGACATGTGCGCATATAACCTCAGAGGAAAAAAATGTTGTGATATAAAAGACAGGATTGACGAGATCCTGGACAAAACATTCTAAACATCTATCCATCCATCTCATAGCCTAAATCTCTTACCTTAGCTTCCAACAGAAACTTAACCATATTAAATCCTCCATCCAAGACCTAACATAAATAATCAAAATCATCAAATTATTCTAAGTCCTAAAACACATACATACTCGTAATATTTTTTGTATCTAAACAAATACAATAATAACAAAACTATCCTTGGAAAATTTTGTTCTATAAATGTATTCAATAGGCAAAACAGTTTGAAAAATCATAGCCATGGTAAGAAAAAATACAAACTCAACCCATACCATCATCCTTATAACATAAATTACAAACAATTTTCAACACAAAACAAAATATTGACTCAAAATCGTCATGGATACCAATAATAAAAGGACAATTAAATAAATATATATCCCTTTGAGAATTGGTTTGTGTACTCCAAAAACCCATACAAATCTATTTATTTTTTCCTATTGGCTACCATGCGAACAAAGCGCTTTGAGTAATTCTATAATAATTATTCAATGATATTACTTTAGTAACATAACATTTTTAAAAAAAGGCAGTTTGAACAATTTGTTTTTAATTACGTTTCTAAAATTTTGAGTTTGTAGATACATTATTCGAAAACTATTTCTTTAAATAACTTTATTTAAAAGGAAATTGAAGAATGGATTCTTGGCTTTGCAAAAATTATTGCATGATGTATGGCACGATGTTTTGCGCATTGGTACTGTTTTTTAATATATTGTTTCTAATATAAGTCAATTTGCTTATGGGTAAGTTGGTTTAGTTTTTGTTTTCATATCTTGAAAGATAAATGGCCTAGAACCATTTGGTTTCTTGTTTTTGACTAAAAATTGACAAATGAATTTGAATATTTGTGACGAAAATAGTACTTAATAATATTAGTAGGTGCACGAAATTGGGGCATACCAGTTATTTTTACCTGACGGACGGGTTGAGCTTTAGTGTACTAATAGATCATGTCCTAAATTTACTTTTAAGAAGTGTTGCCAAAGTGGCAACACTGTCAGAAGAACGAGAAAAGGGTTGCCACTTGTTTTTATACATTGGCCTATAAATCGAGAACCAGAGGTCCGACGATGACCAGAAAACTCTCGACCATATTATTGATTTTCTCCCTCCCCTCTCCTTGCATGAAGAAGGTGAAAAACCCGTTTGGGGAGGGAAAATGCAAAGCCAAAAACAGTAGGAGAAGTATTTATATTATTAAAATTTAAAGATTGGTGTCGAAGCAGAATCTAACTATCTACTACATTGTATCCAAAGTTAATTGAAAAACCTACTTTGGTTTTATAAAAAAATACTTTCAAAGTCACGGGAAGGGGCAATATGAAAGTTACAAGCTAAATTATTTATCTTGGTATAATCTTAGTATATGGCACATGATTTGAGGATGTTTTTTAGTGTCCAATCTTATTAAATCAAAATGAACTCGATACAACCATCTTAAAAAAGTTGTTAACTTTTTCATAAATGATGACTGAATTTTAAGTGAAACAAGTAAAATTTTACCAAATTTCAACAGTGTAGTGATGAAACTTGGTCCACATATTAAATTTGTCATAAGTAATAAGAATCAAGAAAGCCTACAAAAATAATTGTAGTTTTTTCAACAAAATGGAAACATTTTGAACTACTACCATAAAACCCCTCCCAAAACTAGTTCGTTGATAAAAATTGGTGTAAATGTTTGACAATTCATTAAGATCAAGAATCAAAAGAGTAAATAGAAAAATCCGCCTTCTGAGCTTGTTTTTCGAGGGAGAACGAAAATTTGAGTTGTTGACCTAACATTTTATGTTTTTGAAACGGAGGTACATATAAGCAATATAGTATATTATTTTGAAGTATTTCTTATTGCTGACTAATAAAATCAAAACTAAGGAGATAAAAGCTCCCATTAAAAAGCTATCCTACTTTTAAAAGTTAATATTTGCAGTACCTCGTGGCATGATAGATAGTGCGTTGGACTGTCATGCTAAAGGTCTGGGTTCGATTCCCAGCCGCTGCCACCTAGAAACAGAAATGTTTTTTTCTGAAGTACTGCCTCTTGCGAGGAACTGACAAATCCTCCAAGAGTATACTTGTCATGAATAAGTGCTTGTCAACAAGCCGTTCGGACTTGACAAAATTTGTAGGTCCCCTCCATTCCTGCCAATAGCACACACACAGGAATGGTTGAGAGTTGTAAGTCACTAGGCCCTGGTTTTCCACGAGCTGTTGCGCCACCAAATAAATTTATTTATTATTCAAAGTTTGTTAATGATTGTAAATTTTTACTAGAATTGGTAAGATATAACCTCTCAAAAAAGACCATCTGGCCAAAGATATTTTAATAGTCTTTTTTTGATTTTAGGTCCTTATGAAGAATCAAACATTTTTCCCAACTTTTATCTGCGTATCAGTTTTGGGAGGGGTTTAATATTATTAGTTCAAATTTATTCCGAAAACTTACTTGTTTCACTTAAATTTTATTCATCATTTATGAGAAAACTATACTATAGGGCGTACGCAGGGGGTGGAAGGGGGGCAGTTGCCCCTCCTGGATTCTTAAATTAATTATCTAAAGAAAAGAACTATTATTACTTGATAACTGTAGTTTTCAAACTTTTTATTTTACAATGTATCCTTATTTTGTGACCTTTCATATAAAAAGATGATTGTCATCTTGTGAGCTTTAAGTCAATTATTTATATATGATCAGTGATTGACCTAAAGTCCACAAAAGGACAATCATCTTTTTATTGGTTGGATTTTGGAAGAGATCACTCTTGATCCCTTACTTAGATTCCTTAGTTACAGCATTTGAACGTAGCAAATTCACTCTTTTCACTCCTGAGAATATGCTGAAAATGAATTGATGATTTCAAAGAAAAATCTAAAAGTTTTTCCGAGTTTTACGCATTACAAAGTTTTAATGAAGAAGCTGAATTATGGTATAATCTTTGAAAAAAAAACATTATCCATTGAAGATCTTCAAAACCTGGACCTATACGATGTTCTACAGGAAGCAGACATTTTTTTCCCCAAACACAAAACTTGCTCTTCATATTACCTTGTACCACAAGTTCGATTGAAAGGACTTTTAGTACTTTGAGAAGAGTCAAAACTTGGCTTCGTTCAACCATGATCGAATCGTTTAAATGGTAATTGATTAAACACCATGGGTGATCTTGGTAGATAAATATATATATGTGATTGAATATTAAAATTTTCAGGATTATGTGTGCTGGGTGTACACAAGAAAACAGTTATGGAAAATGAGAAGGAAATTTAAAAAGAAGTGTTAGAAAGATTTGCTGAAGACCCACGCCATTTGGCTTTAACGTAGATAGATATAGAACCATGCGGAAATTTTCTTTTATTTTTAGCATACAAAATTCACTGGGCTTTAAACCAGGGGGCAAATTACCGTATCAGTTACCGAGCAATACGTGACTGAGTTTGGCATTACCACGTTTCGAGCAATCTACTATACACAAATCTTAAGTGGTTACTCGTTCATTCGATCACCGATGGCACTCTCTGACTCGGTCAATGACGCGGTAATTTGGCCCCAGTATTTAGATACCATTGTTTCCAATTACATGCGTTTAAACTTAAATTTAGTTTGAGAATTTAGATTTTTTAGGTCAAATATGGCAGAACTATACAGGAAATACCTAATTACTTTACCTAGTACCTTTTATTTATTATTATTATTTATAGTTTTTTAAAGTAATATACACAACAAATAAGTTATTAGATATGTATAGGTAAGTTTATGTATTAAATAAAATATTGTTTCTATGTTATTAACAAAATAAAATTAAATAAAAAATATTGAGGTAAATAATCGTTTCTTAAAGAAGTTTGCCCCCCCCTGATTAAAATCCTGCGTACGCCCTTGGTAGTTGTATAAAGTTCATTTTGATTTAATAGGATTTTTTGATTTAATATGCTTAGATTATACCAAGAAAAATATTTTAGCTTGTTAGAGTGACTTTTTATAAAACCAAAGTAGGTTTTTCAATTCACTTTGTATACAATGAAGTAGATGGTTAAATTCAGCTTCAATGTATTAATTTTACCATCCCAACCGACTTTTTTCAGGGAGAAAATTAATAATTTGGTCCTATGGTTACAAGGATGTTGAATTTAACGAGAGTTCTCTTGTCATCGTCCGACCTCTGGTTCTCGATTTATGGGCAAATGCATGAAACATGTGGCAACTCTTTTCTCGTTCTTTTGACAGTGTTGCCACCTTGGCTACACTTCATAAAAGTTAAATTAGGATATAAACTATTACTATACTAAAGCTCAACCCGTCAGGTCAAAGTGACAGGTTGGTCTCACTAACAGTCCCACTATATCAAATTAAAAAAAAAAAAACAGTTTGAACAATTTGCTTTTAACTATGCTTTCAAAATTAATATTTAAAGATTATGTTTTCAAAAACTGTCTACTTTTCATCTCCAAAGTTTTAAAATATTATATTTTCTAATTTATATAATTTTTGGGTTAAAAATGTCCCTCCCTCTCAAAGCTCAAATGGAAAGATATAAGACCCCCTCTAAATGATTATTTTTCTTTTTTCGGTTCAACTTACATCCTTGTGGCATTTATTGCATGGTGAAAAATCATTATAAAGAGATGTATCACAAGTTTGCTTTACAACGGGATACATTTTATCATTAGCCAGTAGTCTTTTTGGAAACGACGAAATACCAATGTTTCCATGAGCTAATTTAAGATATTTCTTGAGGTCCACTGTCTTAAGTACCACCATAGATTTACTTGATTAAATGAAAACAGTTTGCAAAATTTGGGTGATATTAATAAAACGGAGTACGTACTCGGAACAAGTGCTCCATGAGAATCAGTGGAGGTGCTCATTAAAATGGTACCTGCCCCCGTTTCGTAAGAATAAAATTACTAACAAGATCGAGAGCACCTCCTCATTGAAACGGGGTAGCTGATCTTATGTCATACTTCAATCCAAATTATATTGTTTTTGACATTGAAAATACTTTCGATGATTTTATAATAAGAAACAGAGCTATTAATAAGGAAATTTGTTGTTTTGACACCCATATTTTTGTGAAAGTTGAAAAATCGTTGTTTGACTTGTCTGAACCATGATTCAATATTTTGCTGCTTTATATCATGAGTCATGGTGAGAAACATTAAGAGGAAATCCAGCTCAATGTGGAACGGATAAATTTAAATTTAAAATACTCGTAGATCCAGATCAAGTGAAGATTATAGATTTATTTTGGTAACGAAACTATTTGTTGGTGAATCAGCAAAATAAGAAACTTTTGCCGAAGCAATATTGATCAAAGAGAATGACTTACAATCTACAGTTCTTCAGTAGTTCTAGAAAATTTGATCCAATTGTAGGTACATATGGTTTCTTTGTTAATGTCGCAATTTCAAAAGCAAACGTTTCAAGAATCGTACATAAATATCCTATGTGGATGAAAGGAAGATCCGAATTTTTGTATTTATTGGTTAGGGCATAACACCCACCCCCTCCATTCTAAATTATTAAAAAGGAAATGGTTCTTTAAGAAATCTATACATTTTCTGTTCTAAAATAATATAGAATGCAGTAAACTTTTTCAAATATCTGTCTTTTTGTCTAATAAAATTAAACCTTCCGATAAAAAATTGGTATAAGCTCGGCCATTTATGAAGAAAAGGTACTAAGCGTTATTTACTTCAACGTTGAGTAAACAACTGAGCTAACTTACAAATTAGAAGCAGGTGCTCCTATGATTGAGCACGTGCTTCGGTTTTTTAATGCTGCCATTTTTGAAAATCGCCCATTATGGCTAAACGCGTCTTTTTCAATTATGAATTATCTCGTTGATATATCATTAACTTTTGATCTCCTTTATTAAAAAGTTAAATGTATAATTTTATAGCACATTTATTGTAAAAAAATCTTTTATAGATACATATTTTTGTTGCATTTCTTATTCTGAAAAATACTATAATTGGCAAAAATGTTGGCAACCCCAGGTGTCAGTCACTAAATAGTTTAAATAGTTTACCCTACGTCAATCTATCTTTAAAAACTATGGTTTTTTGTACATTTCGTAAGCGATTTTCACCCTTAAAAAAGCAAGAAAGTGATTTTTTATTAAACAATAAAATAATAACCCCATATAAAGGATGTCCAAACTTTACAACAATTGGGCTCATCAGTTAGATGTTCTTACGCCCTACTAAAACTTATAATTGTTAGTCGAATTCAAGTGGAATTTGTTTAAATTCCAGACGCTAGAAACACAAAGATGATGGTAAAGCCAATCAACAACATCTAACTGATGAGACCAATTGATGTACCTGGGCGAATCGCTAATGGACCAAAAGTCACAAAATCTTTTAAATTTAAATGCCATAAATATTTCAGTTTGATTAACTGGAACGCTTGCAACGTTTGGTTTTGGATAAGATTAAGAAGCAAAGAGGATCTAGATCTCTAAGTGTTAAGATTTCAGGAATAATTTATTTTTTAAGTTTTCGTTATACATTTTTATACGTCATAACTAGTCTCCGTTTAGCAATAGTTACAGAAATTAAAAAAGTTCGCTTGTGTCATAATTGTACCTACCTATATTTGTCATGTTTTTGAAAGAAGCGCCTATTCAAAATAATTTCGTTCTTACTAAAATAGGACAATGTTTTAGTACTAATACCCAGTGTACCTACCTTTATTATAACGTGCATTTATAAGTCAACATAAATTCTTTTAATTATTAAACATAGGACGTATAACTTTATAATGTACATACATAGGTATAATTTATTACCTACCTCCCAATATATAAAAATTCACTCCACAAATCCGCATTCCGCATTCCGCATACCTACCTAAACAATTAAAAAAAGTAGGTAGGAACCTAGGTAGGTACCTACCTTCATATAACCTATATTAAAAAAATAACTTTGTGGGCTCCACCCCGAAACAGCAAAGAACAAGAAAAAGACCAAGAAATTATTCTCTGATGACGACATGGAAACAGGCGAATGTATTTGTTTATGTATGCGCACTCCTCTTTTCACTTTGAACTGCCTTACATCTGGAAGAACCCCTCCAAAAGAATGAGTATTGTACCTATTGGAATGTGGAACTTAAACATCAAATACAACACGAACTCCAACATGTATGGGAGACATATCCACCGCACCCGCCTTGTTATTATTGTCGGTATAGTAGAGTTTAGTTTAGTTGACTGATAAAAATAATATGAAAAAGTAAGGCCAGCAAGGAAGTTCTGTTTGGTTGCCTTTAAAAATAAAATAAGAAATGCAACCACCAATCATACAATCGTCGTTGTCATTGTCAGTCGTAAATGGCGAATGGCCATTGCTCTATTGACATACCCACCTACCTAGTGGCAAGAAAAACTAAGCAATGCAAAGCCACGTAGGACTAAAGATTTGCATACAAAAAATAATAAATTGGCTTTCCTATCGTCTTTTCGTATAGCGTAGATAGATAAATATTATCTTCGTTACCTGTTGAAATTGAATTGAAATTGTATCATTGTACCTATGTATCTTTGAAACCCTTTGTAGTTAGTCCCTAGGAAAAGATAAACGAGTAACCAGAGGCGCCGCTAGACCAACACGAGGCATGTGCGAGATCAATTTGCGAGGCCTCTTGTTAAAAGAAGGGTTAAAAACCATAGATTTTTGTTTTACTTAAACCTTAAAGACTTGCTTCACAAGCTCTAATCAAGCGCTTCTTAAACTGTTGTTATTTTTTTCACAGAACGAAAGAAACAAATTGTAAACAGCAGTCTGCTTTTAGAGCTGAGAATTGTGAGGACATCTGAAATAATACGCAACGTGAGGCACACATAAAACTGTATTTGATTCAAGCGCATATTTGTTTTTGCCAAAAAAAATATTTTGGTCTGTCTTTTAGATCTGAGACACGTTCCTTATCTTAGCAGAAACTTTATGGCGGAATCAAAAAATTTGTATATCTCAATTTGTAGCTAAATTTTTTAGCTTTAACGGTTTATTTTGAATTCAAGTTTCCGCTGGAATTATTGAATGAATTTTTTATATGAACTTTATAAAATATAATATTTTTACATGAACCTTTCAAAATATAATATGACGATTGATGTTCGATCGATGGTGGTTGATATAAAGCGGCTTGATTTCTTGTTACGGAGTAGTATTTATATCCTTCTTTGAGTTATACTTCTTTGGATGATGATGCTTCTTTGTTGAAGGCATACTGACTGGAGATCGTGGGATCCACATTGTTTTTGTTTATGTCTGGACTCTAAATTCTGGATTTTTAATTAAATTTTGTTTGCTGCATCAGCAGTAGGTTAGGTAGTAGTAGATGAACATTATTGGATAATGTTAACTCTGGCTACTATTTGACCGTTACACAGGTGGTTAAGTCTTATTTAAGCGGGAAATTAAATACAAAGAAAACCAAGAGAGCTACAAAATCGGGATTTGGTGATTAATCTAGTTAGAGGTGTCTTCAAATTGTGTCGAACATTTTTTTTGGATTTTGTAATTGTTTAAGATTTTAGAGGCTTGATTTTTAGCTAACTTTTTAGCCAGCGGAAACTTGAATTCAAAATAAACCGTTAAAGCGACAAATTTTTGGTTTGAGCAATAAATAAGTATGAAAAAAGCTGCAAATTTTTGCAAAAAAAAAAATTTTTAAATCATTTTTTTTAAGTGTTTCGCTGGCCCTTTTCTGGTAAACCGGAAATGCACTTTTTTAAACTTAAATTATTAATAACAAATTATTCATAAAAGATATTAAATCAATTTCTCAACAACAAATTAGCATTTAAAAAGCTACAATTTTAGGCATTAACAGAATTATGATTTTCGGATTTTCGTCTGCTAAATTCAGTCTTATTTTAGCGGAATTTTGAATACACGAAAAACCGTTACTGCTACAAAATCGATTTTTGGGCAACAAATTAGCATTTAATTAGCTACAAATTCAGGTTATAATTACTTACTTACTTATCCGGCTCCCGATCCATGAAGGGTCTCTGCCTGAGATATTGCGGTCTTCCATCGGTTGCGGTCCCTCGCATGCTCCTCCAGTCATCGGGACTAAGCGTTCTTGCGTCGGAAACCGCCTGATCCCTGTAGCGGAGGTTCGGTCTTCCTGGTCGTCTCGAACCTGGGGGCTGGGATTCGAAGATTGTTTTGGCTGGAGCATTGTTGTCCATTCGCTCTTTATACTACATCCACATCTTGGTACAGCTCGTATAATTCACGATTAAATCTTCTCCTCCATTCGCCCTCCTCGCATATTGGACGAAATATCCGCCGAAGAATTTTTCTCTCAAAAGTGCCCAGTATCAATTCCCCTTTTTTACTTATCGTCCAGCACTCGGCGCCGTGGAGTAGAACTGGTAAAATTAGCGTTTTGTAGAGTGTGCACTTTGTCTTCCGGGAGAGGAGTTTTGAACCCATTTGTTTGGCCAAACTGAAGTAGCAGCGGTTCGCTAGGTGATTCTTCGTCGGATTTCCACTAAGGTGTCATTCGTGGGATTGATGTTTGTTCCGAGGTAGGTGAACTACTTGACTACCTCGAAATTACTGCTACTAACAGTGACGTTTTGTTCTAGGCAATGGACAGATGAAGCTTTGTTTGTTGATAGCCTATACTTTGTTTTGTCCTCATTCACTTCAAGACCAACGCGTTTCACCTGTTCATCAATAGCTGTAAATGCTTCTAGTACAGCTCGCTTGGAGTGGCCGATCTTGTCGATGTCATCCGCATAGCCAAGCAGTTGCAAGACCTGTTGAAGATAGTGCCTTCCACCACTCTTGCGAACTATCTGCTCTAGGACTATGTTGAAGAAGTCACATGATAAGGCATCTTCTTGTCTGAACCCTGTACATGTCTGGAACAGCTCGGATGAGCTGTTACCCATTTGCACGTTGCATCGCGTAAAATGAAATCTAAAATCAAAATCTAAATCAGTTTTTTCGGGATCTCGAGTTCGGACATCGCCAATAGAAGCTCTTGGCGACTAATGCTATCATATGCGGCTTTGAAGTCGATGAAAAGATGGTGGGTCTCGACTTGAAATTCGTTGGTCTTTTCCAGAATTTGCCTCAATGTGAAGATTTGGTCTATCGTTGATCTGCCTGGCCTGAAGCCACACTGGTACGTGGCGATCATAGTGTTGCAGAAAGGTTTAAGACGCTCACATAGTACGTTGGATAGGATCTCGTATGCAACATTAAGCAGGGATATACCTCTGTAGTTTTTGCAGGACATAGGATCGCCTTTTTTGTAGATTGGGCATATGGAGCTAATTGACTAGTCGTCGGGCATACTTTCCTCCTCCCATACTTGGTTGATGAGCTGGTGTATGCACCCTACCAGGACATCTCCATACTTGAAGAGTTCCACAGGTAGGCTATCCGAGCCGGCGGATTTGTTGTTCGTAAGCTTGTGCATGGCTTTCTTAATCTCTTCAGTACTGGGCGCTGGGACTGGATCTTCATTGACTGGTCGCTTCCTCTACAGAACGCCCATTGAGCAGCTGCTGGAAATGCTGTTTAAACACGTCAACAATTCCCTCGGTGACTAGGTTTCTGCTGTTTCGAAGAGCTTGCGTGCTGGTTTATAACCACATGCCAGTTGCTTGGCTGTTTTGTTGAACTGGCGGGTGTTGGTGGCAGTGCTACACTCCTTGAGATACCTGAGAGGCTGCGGATGCTCTTTTCTTTCTACGCAGGGTTTTCTTCCTTTTCCTTCACTTTTCACGGTACTCCTCTCTTCCTGCTCTTGTTTTCCGTTGCAGCATTTGGATTCGTGCATTTTCCGTCCCCTGCTTCAAAACCGCACATTCTTCATCATACCACGGGTTCTTTTTTTTAGGTGGTTGATAGCCTATGGTGGTCTCGGCTGTCTCCTTAATGATGTCGCGATACAAGTTCCATTGGTTGTTGACACTTGTGGGTGGGGGTACGGCAGAGAGTTTCCCGGTTAATTGCTCACTGTAGTCTCTGGATTTCTCAGATGTGCTAAGGCATGCAATGTTGAATTTCTTCCTTTGGGTGGTCTTCGCTTTCTTTTCATTGGACAGTCGGGCTCTGAACTTTGTCACAACAAGAAAGTGGTCAGAGTCCACATTTGCACCTCGGAAAGTTCGCACGTCCAAGATGTTCGATGCGTGCCTTGCGCCAATTAGCACATGGTCGATTTGGTTGGCGGTTCGACCATCTGGGGATTGCCAGGTTGCTATGTGTATCCTTCGCCTGGGGAACCTAGTGCTACTTATCAACGTATTACGAGCTGCAGCAAAGTCGAAGAGTCGAAAGCCGTTGTCTGTTGTCGTTTCGTGGAGGCTGTGCCTTCCAATTAATCCACCAAAGATATTTTCCTTCCCGATTTTAGTATTGAAGTCTCCGAGCACGACTTTGACATCGTACTTTGGACAGGCTCCGTAGGCTCCGTCCAGGAGGTCGTTAAAATCCTCCTTGTTAGACTCCTCCGCTTCATCGGTAGGGGCGTGTGCACATATTAGGCTGATGTTTTGTAAAGTAGTTTTGATGCGGATCACAGCCAGGCGATCGCTGATCGACTTAAAATCGATGACTCTCGATCTGAGTCAATTTCCCACGACGAATCCGCATCCTAACATGTGCAATCTTTGATGACAGCTGTAATAAATGTCGCAATCTTTTCTTTTCATAATCCATGATCCTATCCATCGTATTTTCAGGTTTTAATTAAAAGGGTAAATTTTTATTATTTAAGTTTTTAACCGCTAACTTCAGACTTATTTTAGCGGAAAATTGAATAACTCGAAAAGTATTCGAGCTACAAATTTTTGTTTGAGCAACAAATTAGCATTTAATTAGCTACAAATTCAGATATAAAAATTTTTTGATTCCGCCATAAAGTGCCCGCCAAGATAAGGGACGTATCTGAGGACATGAGGTCATTTTGAAAAGCATGTCATTTTAACAGTTCTCAAAAGGGGGTGGGTCGAAATTCAGGCTTCAAAATTCTGCTTTTCAAATTTCAGCTTTTTCTTAAAAAAATTCGGTTTTTTCCAGTTCTGTTTGTAAAATCCTGTTTTTCAAAATATAGTCCGATGTGCTTGTGTATTGACTTGACGATGGAAATGGATACAGAAATATATGTATGTATATTGCATGGGTTTTAGATACTTGTGCCCGAGGATTGTTTAAGAATTTATATCATAGCAAGAAGCAAGGTCATTTAATAGGATATCTGTGTAATTTGTATGGTTGTATTTATGAAAGAAATAACACCGCTGTTCTTGTCTTATTTAAAGTGTCTGTCCTCATAATATCCGTTACTCCAGTAATAAGCTCATAACTTGAGTTGCATTTTGGTGTAAAATTTCTATTAAAAAAAAATATAATACTATGTTTTTTTTCTCAAAAGTTTTTATCTCTACACTTTTCTAAGAAAGAATTTTTTAAATTGGACCGATCTTTTATACATTCTTTAACCGCGGATTAATATTTTGAGATATTAATCATATCTTGTAGAAGCTCAAATGACCATATACAAAAATGCATCTGAAACGGAAAGCCACTGAGAAATTCTACTTCTATAACTTAATGTAGAAAAAAAGCGTGTGCAAATGCACTATCCTGTTGTAAAAACAGTGAGATAAGGTTCTTTGGTTTGCGGGTGTTTAACTTTAGCTTCGTCTTCCCTTTGCAAATTATTCACGCCACGCCACTGGGACAGACAGTTGGAATTTCCATAGAAGAGATATAAAGGAATCGTCTAGTAGCGCTTGGCTGAAGGCATTCTTGCTACGAAATTGTATTCAAGGAAACCCAAGAAAAATCAAGATGGCCTTATTGAATTTAAGATCTTCTGCTAAAAATGCTGTTAGGGAAATTCATGATCATATTTGTGTCTCTAACTTAGGCCACACAATTATAGCAATTGAAAAAAGCCAGGTAAATAATTAACCTGTTGAATTTACTAAAAGCATAATCCCATATAAAGTTACAGGCATTTCAGAAATTTACCTGATTTTAATAACTTAATTTATTTCAAGCTGCCGTGACATAAGGCCAAATTAAAACGTTTGGCCTTATGTCATTTTTGAAAAGCGACATAAGGTCAAATTTTAACAGTTGGCCTTTTGTCGCTTGGCAAAGTGACATAAGGCCAATTTGGCTATATGTCACTTTTAACTGTTGTACCTGGGCAAAAGAAAGTATTTGAAGAAATTGCAAGAAGCTAAAAACAGTTAAAAGTATACCTATGTTTATTTTTATAAATATAATTTATTGATTTATTATCACCTATATATTAAACTATTGTATTTATGGTGATTTCACTTTGAGGTGTTACTGTCAAGTGATTAAAATGCTAAAGAAATTTTGCATACTCCCAAACTTGCACCTACCCCAAATCCTATAGTGTGCCCAAGTGTAAGGGTTGCAGGGGGCAGCATGCCCCTAATGCATACCTCACTGTTTATGTTCCGTAATACTTCAGCAAGAAAAGAAACAAATATAAAACCAATGAAATAAAACTAATTCATTTTAGAAAAAACAATATTAGTTTTCTCAACTTAACATTTTACGTTTACGGCTATTACGTTGGACGTTGGTTTTCATAGCAAATAAGCAACGCGAAGGAAAACACTCTTAAAGAAAAAAGGTATTCCAATCTGCTCCTACAATTCATGGTCCGAGCCCTACTACAAGTAACTCAAAAAATCATAGAATGCAGTACCCTAACCTATCTATTCAAACTCAATGTGAATGGTAACAGATACATTCACATAAGCACAGAAACCAATACAAGATATATACACTCGAACATATGCTTATCCCTGTACACACAGAATTGCACATTCGTTGCATTTAAAAAGCTTAAGATCTGTATATGATGTTTTCTGGTTCTGTCATGCAGTAGGTTTTGTTGATGTTTTCTAAAAAGTGAAAAAACGGTTAGAAGATTTGACGGATGAGGAAATGTTTCTGGGGATGTCTTAAGCATTCACTCTGGAAGTGGATACTCAGGCAACACCAGCGGCGTATACAGCTCCATTTCTTGGGGGGGGTCATACCAAAACAAAAACCCAATTCAGTTCTTATAAATTTATTAATTAAAAGACTGATCCACGGTTTCCATTTTTTTCGCTTTCTGTACCTTTCTTTTAATTTCTGCTGGTCCCACAAATGTTGCTATTTTTTTTTTAATTATAAAGAGTTGGGGTCGAAATTTTAGCAACGTCAAAATTCGTTTTGCAAAACTTTTCTTTCGAAATTTTGATTCTCAATATTCTCCGAATTCCGTTTACATAATTTTGACAAAATAAAGAGAAGTTTGGAAATTGTAAAAAAGGCGTAATTTTTCTTCTTTTTCAATTACCTTTTAATCATCTTAAAATAAAATACAGTTCGATATAGTGAGGAAATAAAACCAGCCTGTTCACTCTTTCGAGATTGTTTACTTTTTCGCAAGCTTTCAATGAGGTTTAAAAAAAAAGAAACACTTGTTTAGTGTCCTTAAGCAATGTTAAATTCTTTCGGGAGATTTTGTAAGAAAAAAAAATGTTTTTATATAACAATTGAATGTGTGTGATTTTCTATTATTTTTTTTTTTTTGTTTGTAAATTGTTGGCGTTTGTATAATTTTGTGTGTTCAATATAGTTAATTTTTTTAGATTTACTAAATCGAGCGTCTACTGTATTATTATTTGCTGACAAAGCTTAAACATTTTTATATTAAGGGTATTCATGCAACTTCGTAAAACCCTAAATAAGTTTACAAATTTGTTAAATTTATCTTTTGGTTAATGAACTGTCAAATTTTGTATGGGAAATGATTCACACAATTTTTTTTAAAGTTATCAAGGGATTTTGTTCGTAAAATTAACCAAACTGGTTAAACTTATCCAAACGTCATTGTTACTCTTACTCTGATTGAATTACCTAGCATTTAATCAAATGTATAACAAAGGTCGTTCATGCAAACTTTTTACACAATTTGTAAACTTACGACGTTGCATGAATACCCTTATTATTTTCTGTGTAAAACTCAAATTTTTTAGAGCTGAGTTTTGGAAACAAAATTTTGATCCACTCCCGAATTTTAATATGATCTTGAGGTTGTGTACCAAAAATATTTCGTGTCGATTTTTTGTGCACACTAAAAAATATGTAGGTTTTGGAGATGTTAATCTTAATATTTTACTTAATATTAATATTTTTTAATATTTTTCTTAATATCTTACGTTTGAAGACAGTTTTTAGTGACAGTTTGCATACATTTTTTTTCTTATCTGATAAGGGGATAATAATGAGGGGATAATTTTCTCATTTATTAATCAAAAATTGTGGAAGTTAGAACCACTCTTTTATTGGAGACAAAAATTCTTAGCTTCCACAATTTGTTTTTATTGAAGCCTGAAAATGAACATGTGAAATATTGGCCGCAGATCAGATCTCAATCAAAAAATGTTTTAAGGGTGTATGACAGGGCTGTGTCTAAGAGTGGGGCACTGGAGCAAATGCCCCAGGTGCCTTCCTATGAAGGGGGTCATGCCGTACTGCGAATGGCTCTTCACGTTCCATGAATGGTGCCATGAAATGTGTTTACGGAATATTCGTTAACGCAAACTGCAAAAGTCTTCTCTTAAAAAATGCAAATACAAATTTTACTACGTTAGTATTGTGTTCAATAGTCAAGTTCGCTAAAGTCGCGAATTTGAATACATCATCTGCGGTGCAACTGAGCAGTAGAAAAATCGAGTTGATGATTATTGAAAAGGCAGAGAGCATGTTTGTAAACGTCAAAAGCTTTAGCAAGTAAATTGACTGTCGTTGATGAAAACAAATTTTCAACAAACAGGACGGTTACATATTATTTGTCATGATGATTTCTGCGTCAAAAAAACGACGATCATTTCACGAACACATTGACTTTGATTTACCGATATTGTGATCAATTCATAGTTTAGGGAATAATGTTTAAAAGCACGCTTAACTTGCGTTGGATTGTCATCAATCGAATATACGATCGATACGATCAAAAGAAAATGTTTTTTAAACATAATCCAAAATTAATAGTAACTGTTAAATTCGTGTTTAAAAGTCAGACAAGAATGTATGATTAGAGTTTTTGTTGATTTCATTCAAACATTCCAGGCAGAGCTATATATTTTAAGTTACGTTGCGTTGGAATGAAATTAACGATAGAAAAAATATCGAACTAAAAATAAAAATGTCGACAGGTTAAAAAATCAATTTATATCAACTTTTTTTCTATGTACTATTTAGTACAGGGAAGAAATATCGAAAATTCGATAAAGTCGATCCTTTTCTCGACTTTCTTTTTAGGCTGCTGACATTGTGTCTAAGTTCGAAGCTAAAAATTTTACGAACTAGTAACCAAAATAGGTATTTTTACATGCAAAAAAGTCGATATAAACCGACATTTCAACTAGTTAAATCGCCTTTTTTGCTGGTAATTCGTACGTAACCTATACTGAAACAAGTTGGTACTGGGTTTGAGTCGGAACGGCCCTGGTATATGGAATACGGTTTAAAGTAAAATTTTTGTTTTTCATTGTAATATTCGTATAATATGGTCTGTTAGTTTTTTTTATACACTCATTTATTTAATTTTTTTATCGAAGATGATTTCCTTGATATTTTGAGCAAAATTCTCACAAAATAAGTAAGTTAGGTTAGGTTAGGTTAAGGTGGCTGTCAGGAAAACTGCTGACACACTTAGGCCAGAATAGGCCCATTGTGATACCACATAAAGAATGCGAGGTAATACTCGTTAATTAAACCAATTGGAGTTTTCAATAAAGCGATGGAGACTGTGAATGTCAATTTAATTTAAGTCACTGGGATAATCAAAGAAAAAATTTCCTAAGTGTGTTTTGCGTCTTTGAGAAAGAGCAGGACATCACAAAAGAAGGTGTGGGATAGTTTCTTCCTCCTCTTCGTCCATGCAGCTTCTGCAGAAATCGTTTGAAAAAACACCGAGTCTATTGGCGTGTTTACCTATGAGGCAGTGTCCAGTAATGACACCAATTGTGGAGCTAATATGCAATCTACTCAGAGATATCGCCAGACAAGTAGTGATACCTGTCCATCTGGATCTGCTGTTTGTCATCATCATGGAATCTTGCTTAAGCATAAGTTTACATGTAGCTATCGGTATTCAAATATTCATCTTGTTAGGTGATATTGGTGTACTGGTTCCTATCCTGGCGAGTTCATCGGCTTTACAGTTTCCTAGAATATCTCTGTGTCCCGGCACCCAGAAAAGGTGAATGTTGAACTGTTCTGCCATCTCCATTAGAGACGATTGACACTTTCGGGCAGTTACGGAGTTTGTAGAAACAGATCCTAATGATTTAAGGGCAGCTTGGCTATCTAAGAAGATATAGATATTCAAAGTAGATATTACGTTTTCTTTAAGCCAAGATAAAACTTCTTTTATCGCCAGGATTTCCGCTTGGAACACGCTACAATGATCAGGGAGACGGAAGGAGAGACTAATGCTTAGTCGTTCTGAGTATACGCCGCCACCTACCTACTCTTCAGTTTTTGAGCCATCCGTGTAGAAGTGAATTGCTCCATCTCTCAAAAATTCATTATCTTCCCAAGTGGATCTTGTGGGAATTGTTACTTGAAAATTTTTGCCAAAAACCGGCTGAGGGATGGTGTAGTCGGAGTGTTTAAGGATTGATTCGAATTTGTTCAGAATGATAGTGTGGCCAATAGAGTTGTTGGACCATTAAGAAATGGCTCTGAGACGAATAGCTGTGTTCGCCGCCACTTGTTTAATGTATATATCGAGGGTTGTGATGTTAAGCAGTACGTCTAAAGCAGCGGAAGGTGTCGAACGGAGAGCTCCGCTGATACACATGCAAGCCGATCTCTGTACTTTGCTTAGTTTATCACGATAAGTTATTTTATCTAAAGCATTCCACCATACTGCCACCCCATAAGTGAGTATCGGTCTGATGACCGCTGTGTATAGCCAGTGGGTGATATGTGGTGCCAAGCCCCACTTGTTTCAAATAGCTTTTTTACAGGAGAAAAGTGCCACTGTGGCCTTTCTAATTCTTTTTTTTGTATATTTGGTCCAGTTCAACTTTTTGTCTAAAATCAGACCCAGATATTTAGCTTGATCTAAGAAGTTAAGTGGAATACCATTTATTGATGGAGGGTCTATATTCGGAATTTTATATTTCCTTGTAAAGAGGACTAGTTTAGTTCTGTGGGGATTTACATCTAGTCTAAATTTGTCTGTCCATTCAAGTAGTTTGTTGAGAGCGGTTTGCATTAATTCTGTTATGATTTGAAGATACTTTCCCGATATTGCAATGGCAACGTCATCAGCATATGCAATAACTTTGAAACCATCCGCTTCTAGATTGACTAATAGGTCATTAATTACGATGTTCCATAAGATTGGGGAATAAGTAAGCTAAACCGATCAAAAACTGTAGGATATTCAATATTATAATTAGCGATGGCTGTGGATTAAGAAGTCCTTAATAAAAAGAGCTAAACGACTATTTACAAAGAAGTATTTTATTCAAGTGAAAGATTAATATAAAGAAGAATATATAGTATGTTAAGATTATAAATTAGGTGAATAAGTAATTGATATTTATTTGAAGTAGAGATGGCAGTAATAATTGATTGTAAGTGTTGCCATAGTACAATGGTATGAATTCATTATATTTAATAAAAACAATATTGAAAATACTTTGAGAATTAAAGAGTGTATATCTGCCAAAAACGTAGATCTACCAAATTGATTTTGAATCAAAAAATACATCAATGCAAAAATGTTCTGAATGCAAGTGGTTAAAATCGCTAAATCTTAACCAAAAAAAAAATTGTTTAATTTCGACAATAAAACCCCAATAGTATTATTCGGGCAATGGCTTGTAAATGTTGATAGGAGAAGGTAAATAAACTTTACCAATAATGAGTAGGTAGCCTATTCCAAAGCTATACAAACATAATTTTTTTTTGAAATTATATTTTAAGATTGCAAATATTTTTGCTTTTCTTATTATTTTTTGCGTATATCTTTTGAGTTCTCGGGGGGGGTCATGACCCCGTGACCCCCCCCTTGTATACGCCGTTGGGCAACAATGGAGCTTTCTAGAGGAGATTTACCGGCTACTAAATTGATGTTGTTGTCGCAAAGAAGAATGGAAGTAAAAATCACAGCAATTGGATTCAAATCGTGATTGTTTTGTTCCCAATCAACCTAGATATTTAAAAGCATCAAAAAGTAGTATAACTGCACTCATACACTCACACTGTATCAAGTTCGTGTAAAATAGAAAGAAAGAAAGGGAGAAAGCAGGAATGAAATAAAAAAGAAAGACATGATCGAACCCAGTGCAATTACAAGAAATCATTTTGGATACTATGTTTTTTACTCCGTTCGATGAGCAAATACTAATCGTCATATTGCATACATATACGAGTATAGTCGGTACGTGACTTTTTACCTCCGCCGGTTTACCTCCGCCAGTTTACCTCTGCCAGTTTACCTCTGCCAGTTTACCACCGCCGGTTTACCTCTGCCAGTTTTCCTCTGGACAGTTTAACACGTCACTTTACCACCGCCGGTTTACTTCGAGAGCAGGTCAGGTAGTGTGAAATGTGACGTGAACTACCTATTTTTTTCCTTACAGGATGCTTCTCTCGTAGTGCAGAAATTTAATCTGAAAGTGCAATAAATCGGCGCCAATAAATAAGAGGCAGTAAAAACATTTGCAGCTTAAAAAGCTCTAACTACATTAGCCAAAAAAGGGAAAAAGTACAAAAGTGAACATTTTCAAACTCATTTTGGGATAGTGTTTCTCACTGCGATACTTACAAAATGATGCAGAAAGCTTAAATTTTGGTTCAGGAAAAAAATTGTATATTCTTTTTCGCAAAATAACTGCTCTAGCGGGAAAAAAAATATTTTTACTTTTGTAATTTTGTAAAAGTGACGAATTTAGTTCTGGCATTTATGAAAAATCGATTTTTATCTATCCTCGACCAGGGAGATTTTGTTCACCCCTCTTTCCTCCTGCCGTTCTGACTCAGGAAATGAAAGATGCTAGCAACTCAGTTTCCTCGTTTGAGAGGGGACTTTGGATCCGTGGAGTATTGCTTAAATACTATAGATTAAATACATTTAAGGAAAAAACTTAAAACTAAATTTTAAATTTTAAATTTTGGTGGGGGCAAAAACCCCCATTTATTCGGCTTAATACAAGCTAATTCTTAATCTAACTTAAAAACTAAGAACTTAAGCTAACGTTAGTGAGGGGGAGGGCGTTTCAGAAGCCGGAGTTTTAAGGAAGGAGTACTGAGGTTAAAGTCGAAGGAGGACAAATTCGAGTTAACACCCCGCAGCATGCGAGAGATAGGTTCGTTGGAGCCATAACAGGTTCGGTGGGTGGGTATGTAAAAGAGACGAGTGGTACGTGTATTACGAGGGTTAGTATTAAAAGAGACAGAGTTGTAGAGCGACATGCAGTCAACGGAACCAGAGAGTAGTCGATGAATGAAGAGAATGTCTGATATATCTCTTCGTTCCTCCAACGAGTTCAGGTTGATTAGTTTAAGGCGGTCTAAATAGGGAGGCAGAATAAAAGGATTATTCCATGATAGACCCCGAAGAGCAAAGCGTAGGAAACGACGCTGGATGCTCTCGATTCTGGAAATATGTGTAAGTTGGTAAGGGGACCAAACTTGAGACGCGTATTCTAGGAGTGGACGAACGAATGATATGTATAAGGACCGGGTAACGTAGGGATTGGAGAATTCTTTAGACCATCTTTTGATGAATCCTAGTGCTGAGTTTGCTTTGAGAATGATATCGTCTATGTGTGAAATAAAATTAAGCTCAGGGTCACATAAAATGCCAAGGTCTCGAATATTATCGACGGAGGGTATGGGTTGATTATGGATCAGGTAGAGACGGGGAGGAGATTTTATGCGTTTGCGTGAAAAAGTGATTGATTGACACTTGGCGACGTTTAGCTCTAGGCAATTTTTTAGACACCATACTGAAAAATTGTCAAGATCTTGTTGAATAAGAGAAGAGTCATGTCTTGAGGAAATGGTCTTGAAAAACTTGGTATCATCGGCGTACAGAGAAATAGAAGAATGTTTGATGATTCTTTCGATATCGTTTATAGCAAGAATGAATAAAAGTGGGCCCAGGTGGCTTCCTTGGGGAACCCCAGATGTAGCTAAGAAAGGACTAGAGGTGGCAGATCTAAAACGAACGCTGTAAAAACGGTTTTCAAGGTAAAAAGAAATCCATTGTAACAAAGAGGGTTCGAAGCCAAGAGTAGACAATTTGAAAAGAATAAGCTTATGGGAAATTTTGTCAAAGGCCTTGCTGAAATCCGTTGAGACAACATCAACTTCGTGGCCTTTCTCTAAGGCTAAGAGGGTGAAGGACACGAATTCAACAAGGTTAGTGGTAGTAGATCGACATTTGAGGAAGCCATGTTGTGAGGGGGGGATGAGAGATTTACAATGGAAACTTAAGGTTTCATACAAAATACTTTCAAAGAGTTAAGGTATGTGCGAAAGCTTGGCAATGGGCCGATAATTGTTAATATCACCCTTCGGACCCTTTTTGTGTATTGGGGTTATGAAAGATGATTTCCATATCTGAGGAAATTCACCTTGATTTAGGGAAAGGCTGAAAATTTTTGAAAGAGGAAGAGAAAGGGCGGAAGAGCATTTTTTTAGAAAAATGGCAGGAAGACCATCTGGACCAGGATTAAATTCATCATTAAGTTGATTCAATTTATATTCGATGAGAAAAGGATCGACGGTACGAGGGAGAAGCGGTCCTAGAGAGAAACTTTGCAGATAATTGAAATAGACAGAATCGGGTACAAAGGAGTCATCGGCAAAAGATTGTTTGAAGAATGTGGCAAAAAGGTTGGCAATAGTGCTGGGATCGTTTGAAGATTCGTTATTGAGAGAGAGAGATGTTGGGTAACCATCGGATTTTCTTTTGTAGTTGACAAAATGAAAAAATGACTTCGGATCCTTGATAAGATTGGATTGTGTTTCCGCTATATAGCGTAGGTAAAGGGAATTGTATAGTTCGGTAAAATGTAGATAAGAGCCAAGATAGTTAGAATAGTCAGTAGGAGAACGAGAGCGGAGGTATATTTCCCACAATTTATTTCTTTTATTTCGGAGAGAACGAAGTTTGTGATTATACCAAGGTGGAGAAGAAGACGAAGTTTTGTGGCGGCAAAAAGGAACATAAAGAGAAATAGAGTTGAATATTTCTCTGTAGAATATGGTTATGGCATCGTTTACGGTAGAGTTATCAAAATTAAAGGTGACTTTGTTGAGGTATTCATTTATTAGGCGAAAGTTTGCTTTGTGGAAGTCGTAAGAAGACAGATCTGTAGGCGGGGTGGACTGTAAAGGAGAATCATGAAAATATGAAAAAAGAAGCGGCGGATGGAAGTTGTCGATGGTCGATAGAGAAAGAGGGCTAAGTGAGACAGAAGAGTTAATGGGGTCTGTTGTGAAGATAAGGTCAAGTTGTCTACCCATGAAATTTGAGATTCCGCTAACTTGGCAGAGGCTAGAATCAGCAAGGCTATCTAAAAACAGACATTCTTTGGCAGATGAGGGATTCGAAGCAGAGTAAAATGAGAAATCGTCTGATGGAGTCCATTTTAAATTAGGGAGGTTAAAATCCCCGAAAAGGAGGATTTCATCATGTGGCTCACACAAGTCAGTAATTTTGTCAATTGTTTCAATGGCAAGCTCATAGGATTCGATAGGTTGTGAAGGTAAGATGTAACAACAGACAACGTAGAGTGACTTTCGGGGTAGTGAAATCTTAATTGACACATAATCAAGAATAGGGGAAGAAGAAATGGCTATAAGGGAAGAGTCAATAGTATTTTTTACAGCAAGAAGGACACCACGGCTAGGGCAATCGTTGGTGGGTCGGCTAAGATCGTCATCACGATAAACGTTAAAAGCAGAAGGGAATAATTCTTGATTTTTGATGCAGGGGATAAGATTCGTTTCAGTCAGTGCATATAATTCGAAGGGTAGGGCATGAGTTTGTTGCAAAACTGACTGAGTTTTTGAACGAAGGCCTCTTACATTTTGGTAGTAGAAAGAAAAAGGGAGGTTTTTGGAATGAGAAGCGGAAATTGGGAGTTCATTAGAAACGAAAAAACCGATCATGGTCAGCTCTGCTGCGCTGAAGGTGCGAGATTCGCTTTGAATGAATATACTGTCCCAGGGCTTCAAGATCATTTGCCACCTTTTGGGGAGACAAATTTAGAAAATCATGGTATTTTATGAAGAGGTTTTTAAGACTGGCGAAATCGGTAGGGAGGCCTTCTTGTTGAATGGAAACTATTACACTAGTTTTCGTTTTACCTTCATAGCAGACAGAGTCGGGTTTATCGTGCAGATACGCCAAAAACAGTCGAATGTTGTCGTAGGTTTTCTTATCTCTAAGCCTAGAGAGAGCATAGCGACATTCGGTGGATTCACTAGATTGTTGGGTGCATTTGACTGTAGGGGGTATAAGAGGATCAATAAAGGAAGAAGAGGATGTTGCGGTTGGGATAGTTGTAAAGGATTGGGTGGGTATTAATGAAGGAGTAATAGATATCGGGGGAGAGGTAGAGTAGACTGAGGAAGAGGTGGGGATTGATGGATAAGGTCTGGAAGAGGATCTGTCGTTAGGTGTTGTAATGGGAAGAGAAATTGGTGAGGGGTTAAGAATATGAGAACTTTGAAAATTAGGATATTTGGCTTCAGAACTAAGGTCAGCATTTGGATTTAAATTAGTTGGTGTTAATTGGGTTGGAGTTGAGAGAAGCGGGGATTTTGGGTGAGTAGAAGGAGTTAGGTTAAAAGAAACCCGTTGATTTCTAGGTTTAGATGAGTTACTGGCAAAAGAGGAGTTCTGAAAGAGGGAATGAGAAAAGTTAGGTAAGATACCCGTTTTAAAGGACCAGTTGTTACTAGGGATTTGTTTATTTCGCGTTGAGGACAACTGTTGAAGCTGACGAAAGGGATTTTGACGTTGCTGTGGCATATAGTTGGGGGATGGTATGGGTTGGTTAGATGAAAACTGTCTGCGTTTGGAGGTATTAGTTATCTTAGAAGTAGGATTGTTATGTTTAAGGTTGGTCTTCCATTTCGATAACATCATGCTCTCAAGGCGAAGTGATCCACTAGGGTGGTAAAACATCCAGTCGAATTTGGAAGAAAACTGGATCTTATAACTTCTGGACGACACCCGATGACATTCAGACACAGAGATGCAGAATCGACGTTTAAAGTAAGACCTAACCCAGGTCACATTGGCAAAGTGGGGAGTGTTTTTCAGGCAATAGCAGCTATTGTTGGCGGTATCCAGTTTCTTTAGTCGATTATTCCACTCAGATAACTTCCAGGGGATGCCAAATTTAAGAATTGAGGGTGAGGACGGATGTGATGAAGTGGCAGTGGCTGTTGGTTGGGCGGGTGATGACTCACGAACAGGAGGAGAAGTTTCATCCGCAATTTGTGGGAGTAAAGGAGTCTCAGCATTCTGGATTTCATCAAGGATAGATAGACTGTTGTACACCGTTACCGGTTCTGGTCTGGTGTATCTTGGTTCATCTAAAATATCCTTCAAGAGCAGCCGTAATTCCTTCGAATGATTGTTCAAGCAATCCATGTCTCGATGCATTTCTAAAGTCCGTTGACCATTACTACTTAAGTCGTACCCGATAGATATTACCTCAGCAGAAACTCTAGATAGCAAAGATGTGGCACTATGTAGCTCGTTGTAGATTTGGTTGAGCAAGGTTTGATCAGGAGAATAATAGGGAGATATTGTTTTAGACGAGGTACCTTGCAGAAAAACTTCTATGTCGGATCGAAGGGTATTGAATTTGGATGAAATGTTATTATTGAGGTCAATAATCGAGTCATTGGACGAGTGAGGCAGTTTATTTAACATGGTAAGTTGCTTCTCTATGCTCAAAAGCTTAGAAAAACATTGAGAAGAGGAGAGTTGCAACTGTTCATGAAGTTCTTCAACACTTTTAATAATGAGATCGCAGTTCTTAGAAAAGTTTTGGATTTTATTCGCGCACTTATTATTATCACTAGATAAAGAGTCATTAAGGCATTTGATTGCTAGCATAATGTGTGACAGGGAGATACCCTTGCACTCGTCACAGAAGAACATAAAGTTCTTCTTGAAATCATTTAAGTAAATAAATGATCTCTTTCCGAGGCCAACACAGGAGGGGTGAAACATGCTACCACAAATGCCGCTACAACTTATCCACTCAGCATTGGAATCAGTGTTGACACAGATTGGGTTCCCGCACTTGGATGACATAGTTATTATTTTATTATTTTTTTTTGTTTAATGGGCAGTGGTTGAGTCACAATAATAAGGGCAGGGTACGCACAAAAAATTTAATTCAGACAGGTAATAGGGTCACAGATTTTTATATTTTCACCACGGTAAGTGTGACAAGGCAGAAACAAAACAAAAAAAGAATTAAATGGGCACACTCGCGATAATGCAAACGGTGTGAAAATGACGACACAGCAGAATGAGTCAGAGGTAATGGGGATTGTTAAAAAAAAACACAAAAGTAAATGCACGGAGCAGAACTAAAGTGCGACTTTACTCGATGGCGGTTGAAATTTTGTTCCCAATCAACCTAGATATTTAAAAGCATCAAAAAGTAGTATAACTGCACTCATACACTCACACTGTATCAAGTTTGTGTAAAATAGAAAGAAAGAAAGGGAGAAAGCAGGAATGAAATAAAAAAGAAAGACATGATCGAACCCAGTGCAATTACAAGAAATCATTTTGGATACTATGTTTTTTACTCCGTTCGATGAGCAAATACTAATCGTCATATTGCATACATATACGAGTATAGTCGGTACGTGACTTTTTACCTCCGCCGGTTTACCTCCGCCAGTTTACCTCTGCCAGTTTACCTCTGCCAGTTTACCACCGCCGGTTTACCTCTGCCAGTTTTCCTCTGGACAGTTTAACACGTCACTTTACCACCGCCGGTTTACTTCGAGAGCAGGTCAGGTAGTGTGAAATGTGACGTGAACTACCTATTTTTTTCCTTACAGGATGCTTCTCTCGTAGTGCAGAAATTTAATCTGAAAGTCCAATAAATAAGAGGCAGTAAAAACATTTGCAGCTTAAAAAGCTCTAACTACATTAGCCAAAAAAGGGAAAAAGTACAAAAGTGAACATTTTCAAACTCATTTTGGGATAGTGTTTCTCACTGCGATACTTACAAAATGATGCAGAAAGCTTAAATTTTGGTTCAGGAAAAAAATTGTATATTCTTTTTCGCAAAATAACTGCTCTAGCGAAAAAAAAAATATTTTTACTTTTGTAATTTTGTAAAAGTGACGAATTTAGTTCTGGCATTTATGAAAAATCGATTTTTACCTATCCTCGACCAGGGAGATTTTGTTCACCCCTCTTTCCTCCTGCCGTTCTGACTCAGGAAATGAAAGATGCTAGCAACTCAGTTTCCTCGTTTGAGAGGGGACTTTGGATCCGTGGAGTATTGCTTAAATACTATAGATTAAATACATTTAAGGAAAAAACTTAAAACTAACTTAGGTATCTACCATAAAAAATAAATAAACGGAATATACTTAGAACTTACTTTATAACTTTGTACATACGTATTATTTCACAATTGAATAATTAAATTATGGGTTATTCCCCTTAAAAATTCACCGAGCGTCCTTCATTGATCCTGATGAAGCTCCGAAATAATTCGGAGGATCCTTTCATCCGCTCGGATATATTTTGTTCTCTTCGTCGGTGGCTCCTCTCCACGTACGAATTGTTCGTACTGCTTGTCCCTCCCACTTTGGATTTTTTTCAAGGATTTAATAAATTTCCAAATAGTGGGATGGTCTTCCCCAAACTCGATTTGCATCCTTCGATGCGCTGCCTCCACAAAATTATTTGTTCTTGCGTTACCGGCTGTGGTCCGCTCATAGACGTTCCATATATCTGATGGGAAAAGCGCCTGTCTTCGCCCACCTGTGAGGATTGGCCGGCTGAGGTAGTAATCCTCGAACCAGTTTAAAACCGGCTCCAAATTAGGAGCAGATTCTGCTACCAGCTCCGGAAAAGCTTCCTCCAAACGATCCGGAGGTACGAATGCCATCGCTGCAATTTTTCTGGCCGATAGAGCGAATTCGGCGTCGCCATTGTATCTTGCCATTAAATGTTCGGCAGCCAGTTTCTTCTTCATGTTTTTCACGAAGTGAAAGAAGCACCCTTGGATTGCGGCATTTGGAAAAACCTCCCGAGCGGCATTTATCTCGGCCATTTCATAGTCACATGAAATTGATTCAGGAGCGAGCATTGGCCAAACCTCTTTAAGAGCGAATTGGTGTATGTCATTTCGTTCTTATTTGCCAGCACACCGTAGACTTTTGGGAAAACAAAAGCCATTCCTCTCAGAAATTACCACAAAGACTTGGTAAAATAATCTGGGGGCGATTCAGAATGATCCGTCGACATAAATTCTTTTCATCATGTGTGCCCACAGCCGGTGGCATCCTCTTCCGAAAATTAATATCCTGTTAGCGCTCTCTGTTCCCGAATCGTGAAGTAAAAAATTGTCCTCTTCGTCCGGTCCCACTTCGTAGCGGCATATTTTCTCGGGGATCATAAGTTCGCACAACCTATTGGGGTTAGGTGGGACACTCGAGATCGCGTTGCGCTTTCTTTGGACAACCTTTCTTAAGGCGTCGTGGTTCGACAACTTTCCACTAACAGCCACCGACGGATTTTGATACGCGCTGTTCAAAATTGCGGACGTGGATTCCAAAGTCGTTGCTGCCCTTTCCCTTATATTTGACAAGACCTGTAAAGATATTTGTTTAGTTTCATAAATTATTCTTGCGCCTGTAATTAAAGGCTTTGTATATACTAATGAAAAAATCATTAAAGAGTGAAGCTTTGCCAGAAACAGGTTAACACCATATTTCGGTTTCAGAAGGCCCTTATTGGGCTTTATTATACGGGTGTATAATTCCTTATAATTGAGCATTATCTTAAAAAGTTCAAGTAAGACTCATTTACATACGTTTGAAACTGCTACTCCGGCAGCATCGCTTCCATGGGTGTGTGATCGTATCTGCTGGATGAAATTGCCAGAATCTGCAAAGGTATGTATTCTTGCATAGTACCCGTCGGATATTCGCTTATCACAGTGCCAGAATGCTTTGCAATCAATTTAAAATTTCAACGAAAAGTCAGTTAGATTCAAATTCAAATTGACTTTTCAGTCGCCGCACACTGATCGATTTAGTACAACACTGTCTGGTCAAAAATAAAATTCACAAAATACTGGATCGCACTTGCTCTTATGTTTAAGTTGCTTGGAATTAAGAACTTTTAAAATATGAAAGTAATTTTAGAAAAAAATATAAAAAAAGCATTTTATTCGTTGTTTTTACTGTATAAACAACTAGTAAAAAAAAGTTTTGGTATGCCAATTTTGAGTAGGTATATATTAAAGCACATTTATAAACCTAGTTTCAAAAATATTCATCAAACCGATTTTTGAAATATGTATTGAATTTTCAAAAAAAAAAATTAATATTTTTTAAAAATCCAAAATGAATTTTTTTTCAAAAATTTGATATGCAATATTATTGACATTTGAAAGTAACGTTTGCATAAAAATTTTGACTGAAATCGTTTGAGCCATCAATAGCATAGTCAAAAATCAATAAAACCCTTATATGACAGGTGCAGTTAATAACGGTTTTTGGTAATTTTTTTCTTAGCATGAATTACACTATAACAACAGTAATCCATCAATTTTTTTTTTATCAAAATCGTTGGAGCGGTTTTTGAGATAAATAATCTTTTCTTTAACGGTTGTATTGCAAGTACCATTATATTTTGAACTAAAAAAAATTCGATTTCCCCTCTGGAGAGTTATTATCATTATCTTATAACTAACTTACTGGCCCCATTCGGGCGCTCTAAGTTAAACAATAATAACTTAATGCTAATGCCTTTCGGCCTAAGAACTATCTGTATAGGTACTCAAATTCAAACCGTTTTTTTTCCAACGAGAAGAATTTACAAATAAAACTCCTTATCCATCTTTTATTTGGAGGTTTTATACAAAACTTAAAAGTTACATAAAACTAAATTAAAGCTAATTAAAACTACTTAAAGCTGCTCAGATGATGACATCATTGATTGGGAGTTTTCGGAATGTCTGGTTTTCCTGCATCTCATTTCCGGGAAACGAACTTACAAAATTTTGTAAAATGCATTGCAAACTTAAATTACAAAATAAAAGAATATAAATAAATTTTTTAAGCTTCAGGATGTAACAGCATTTTATATGTAACCCTCACTAGAGTTTCAATAGAAAATCATACGAAATTCTTGTGAGGGTTACATATAAAATGCAGTAACTTCAAAACTACTTACTTAATTGGGATCATTTAAACGGTTCTGAGTTCTTATTTAAGTCCTCTTGCTTTAATTGAAATCCATTTTCAATTATATCCAGAAATTAAAGAAAAAATCCATTTCAAAGTAATCCGGCCGTTGTTCAATTTTCAAAAACATGGTCGAATTACTTTTAGTTAGAATTTTTTTTAATTTTTCTAGAATTGAAAATGAATATATAACGTAAGAGGACCTTAATAGCACTTGAACCATTTCAATCAATCCAATGCAGCAAGCAGTTTTGAAATAACAGCATTTTATATATTGTGCTTATATTATGCTGGCAAATGAAGTTCATCGTCACCTGATTCCATCTTATCCACCCAGACTAGATTTCAATATTTCACGAGAAAAACTACAGCATTTGGGAAAGGTGAAGGAAATATGACTAGAGAAGAGTTCAAAATGATGAAATCTGACCTTGAAGCGTAAGTTTTGTTTGTCATCATTTTTCAATATGTAAATTGCCATTTTTCAGAAAGGTACCTACTCATGACACTCCTCACACAGCATCCAGTTTTCTTTCACATGGACCAATACTTAAAAGTATAGCTCGAATAGGACCAAGATTTGTGTTCTAAGCCACGTAAGAAAGTGACACAAAACAAACAAAAAAGAAGACCAATTGGATAATGGTGTAAGAGACTACTTTTCTTTTCCTGATTTATTTGCTGATTTAAAGAAAACAAGAACAAAGAACATAAGAAATAGTATCGATTTCCTTATATTTATTACGATTTATTGATTTACTCAAATCATAGTAGTCAAGTCATAGTGTTTAGCGTGTTAGCTATCTTCACATATCATACAAGGCATTTCAAGTAATTTTGTTTTATAATTTTAATTTCATGTCATTGTTTCAAGATCTCCAATATTGTTTTATTTTTTTATATAATTTAATTAATTAAACTTCAAAAGTTAAAATTTAAAATAAAGTTTGAATTCAAATATGTTTTTTTTTATTAAGTATTTTATAATTAACAGATTGAAATTAGCATTTCAGCAATACATTATTCACGTAAGAAATACTGAGGGGAAAATTTTAATAATTTAACATTATATGCTTTACTAAAGCTTTGGGAAGATGCAAAAAATCAAAATAAGGAACATTATGTAATTATTCATAAAAATCTCGTTTGCTAACATCGTCTATTTTAAAATTATTTACTTTATCCCCTTGTCCGGTGTTCTTTGTATAACAACGATGCATAATTCACAATGCAATCAACATATGAATATTACCAAACGGATTAAAACTATAATTATTATAATTCATTTAAAGGCGACTTTAGAAGAAGAATAAATAAATAAGGCTCTAGTCATTTACATGCAAAACATGTGCAACCGTGAAGTTTAAGAAATTTTTGATAAAGTAAATACGTATTTAAAGTTTACACAATTGCCATTCTGTTTTTGGCGGAATATTATTTGAATTTCACAAATAACTTAACTGTACTATTTTCAAAAAGCAAATTCACAAAATGGGCCGATGGCTTCTTTTTAGTTGATCAATCTACATAACAAAGTCTTATCGTTTTCATGTAAATAAACTAAATAGAGAGCTATTCAAAAAAATATATATAATTTAAAAAAACCTATTTCTCTCTCTTTGCTCCCATCTCCTTATCAGCTGGTGATTTTTTTAAATATCTTTTAAATATCTCCCTTTTGAAAACCATCTAAATGAACCACTCTTTTCTTTTCGTTACTTGATGTCCAGTTGTTGATTGTACAACATATATCTTCCGACCAGAACTTCCATAATAACGATTAGTATAAATAAAATAACAACAACACCTGACAAAAGGGACAAATACATGACACATATTCTTACAAAAAATCAAAAAAGATGACTCTTTCTTCCCAGAAGCACAGAATTAACATCATTGTAGGCTTTCCTCAGCTTCTCTTCATTAACTATAGGTGGTGGGCGGGTTTCCAATTCAATGGGAGGACGAGTAGCAGGCTCCACACCACAAAAATCCTCAGTAAGTGGTGCTGAAAAAAATATTCGTTTTGTATTTGCATATATTTTTGGCATTTCTGGCGTAAATCCAAATAGCGCCACGTGATTGCAAAAACTAGGTTAGGTTCGGGAAGTATCTCGACAAAAATTTTCCTTTACTATATTTCGAAAATTGCCAACACAGGATATAAGAAGATATCTTGAAAGAATGGATAGCAACCTAGTTTTTGAAATCAGGTGTCGATATAACCTAGTTTATGCCAGAACATGAATAACAGGTTCAATTATTAATTATTTCTTTTAACAAATACTTACTTCCCAAAGATTTAACATTCGGTGGTGGATTTTGTTGGAACATAAGTTTAAGAGGATAGATATCTTCAAACATCAGGCATCGATTCGTTCTTTCCAACGTACATGTGTTGAATATTTTTGGAGTGTGCATCTGCAGATGCTTTGAAATCGAAATTATATTCGACTAGTTCATAGTTATCCACCTGTAGTACAACAGTGGAACTACTATTCTTTTTTGAGAATCGTACATCATAATACTGGCCTAAACCGAAATGTTTCTTGTGATAAATTACCTCCTTCCGTTCGAAACCTAAGTCAAAAAACACATCGTAAATGACCTTAAAAAAATAAAATCAAGTTAAAAACACATTTTTTTTCATATAATTCTTTCAAGCTTTACCTGAGTTTGAAATTTGTATGGTTAGGTATGCTCCAGTTAAATTGGATGAGAAACCAAGAAGGAAACCCTTTAGATTGGTTGTGGTAAAACCAACACGTATATTTTCAGCAATGGTTGATCTGAAGGAACCTTCAAATTCATATCGAATCATTGAGCTTGCACGAAGAGTAACACCAATTTCTGTAAGGAATAAATCAAACATAAAGAGGTCTAAAGTTGCAACACGAAAGAAATAACTTTCTTACCATCAGCACAAATAGGACCTTTGAAGGCACTCCAACGACAATCACAAGACTATCCATCGTACTTCTCATAACAGGTACCATTATAAAGGCACGGACTTGACTCACAACGTCCAACACAGTCAGCACTTATTCCATATAGTCCACGAATAGCATAAGATTTGAAGTCAACCATCTTCGCGTTCAATAAAAACAAATAGCAATACAAATTTCCAAATAAAACATTTTTATGAATTGACAGCTGGCTGTCGGAAGGAAAAGTTTCAAAATTAAACACTACCTAACCTACTCTGGAGGTAAACCGGCGGCGGTAAAGTGGCGGTGGTAAACTGTCCAGAGGTAAACTGGCGGTGGTAAACTGGCGGTGGTAAACCGACGGAGGTAAACTGGCAGAGGTAAGCCGACGGTGGTGAAATGGCAGAGGTAAACTGGCGGAGGTAAACAGTCCTGCTTCGGAGTATAGTATAAGGTATTTACTTATGGCCGTGTGCCAATTGCGTTAAAATTTTGGCTGAATTTGATCCCAGTTAAATTTCAAAAAAGATTTTTCAATTAATTTTATTGACTCTTTTGTACTATCAATATAATTTATCACAGGTACTCCAAACAAACGGAGGAGAGAAATTTGAAGTTTTATAAGCAAATCAGTCGAAATGGCCGCACACATTTATTTACGCTTGAAAATTGATAGGTGCTTTCTTAATCTTTTCATTTCATTTTTGTTTTTTTTTAAATATTTCCTGATAGGATTCGTGACTTCATGACAGCAATATAATGTTTATCTACATTCATCTCACTCACTCCTTCATGAGCATAGGCATGCCAAAAATTAACCACTGGCTAAAATTTTAACGAGTTCCTGAGCAGGTTAAATTTTAGCGTCTATATTCACCCCAATAATGTCAAAGTTTGGCCATGGGATCAAATTTAACGATACTTTTAACGCTATTGGCACACGGCCTAAGAAAGTAAAATTATTTTCTTAATTTACATATGGTTTTATATGGTGAAAAATTTGAATTTGAAGTACCTAAGTTTAGTGAGAAGAATAATAAGTTTTTTTAATAAAGTCTTCAAAAGATAATACTTAGTAAGGATTTATCTGAATTGTGATAGAGTTAACAGAGTGAAGGAGTTTACCTGTAAAGACTGCACAAGGAGCTTAGATAGAAATCTATTGGATTTTCTTTAAGAGAGTTTAGGTGAAAGCAGTGGTATGTGTTTTAAAAAAAACTTGAATGTTTTAAAATAGTAATTTATAACTTGGGCATATATTTCTTAGGTTTTGTCTTTAGTGTTGGATCTATACATTTCCCAAATCTAGGAAATTAATTTGTCATGTGTAAAAGTAAAACTAAAACCCATTAAGCTATGTTTTTATTTATATTTCGTCTTCCAACGTATAAATAACTTCACTATCGAACATTTTTTTATCAGTTTAAGTAAATTTCGCATTAGGCCTATGACTGGGTCACATGATATGATGATTATATGATTCGATGATTATGTCGGTGAGGTTATCCGTTCTTGATGTTTTCTTTGAAAGAAACTCTCTACATGATTTGAAATCCTTACTGCGAGCTTATTGGGCCTCCTCACTCCGTATTCCGATCGGCAATAAGGCATTACGAATTTCTCAGATCCATGGATGAATATTTTGCCCAAATGCGTTTCGCCCATGTATGACAGTTGGGCTCATCAGATAGATGTTGTTGTAAAAAAATATTTTTAAAAAATCGTGCATCCCACTTTTGCGTTTTGCGTTTTGCACAAATGTACATAAGCAGTTTTGAAAGTTCGATGCGCAATTTTGAAATAAAGTTTAAATTATTTTGTTGACTCATTGTTCTCTTCAACATGAAATATTTCCCGTTAGAGGTACAAATTTGGTCACCAAAAATAATAATACATACTAGTACGTCCAGCCCCCGAAACTCGAGTGCTAATAACATTACCGTCTAGTTGACAGACTCCTAGAAAATATATTGTACTCACTGAAGTTCTAGAAAACTTTATTTTTCCATATGAAAATGGAAAAATATGAGCTTTTTGTTTTATTTTTTAAGAAACTAATAAAAATTAAATTTTGTATGTTCATTAATTAAAGAAAATGAGATTTGTTGCATTGTGTCGTATTACCGAAGAGACGACATAGTTTTGTATGAATTTTTGTAATTTGAAATAAATAAATTCAACATCAAATCACATCACATGTATGTGAATAACGTTTACTTACCGCTTTATTAAATTTGGTGATAACGATAACAATTACGATGACGATTAAGATGAGGACAAAATTAATTAGTATAGGTATAGGCTTCAAACTCGCTTCAACTCTTTGTATACCTGGATCGAGATGAAATGAGCTTGATTTGACTCATCTCCGCTGGGGAAGCTGGGTCGAGTCAAAATTTGTGACGAAAAACCCGGGTCGAGGAGTTTGTTTTATAGATAATGCATTATGATCTGTTTATTTGGATGTTTGTGTACAGATACAGTTTTGTTTTAATTTGTTTACGATACCATTTCATCTCAACTTAAAATGGAGCACTCAACCGGTCGAATATTCGACCCTATTTCAACTCGATCTCTCGATCCTGCTTGTAAAAGTAGTAAAAGTTATTGCGCAGGTAGCATAACCTCTTCGGGCAAAGCGTTGTACACATTATCGACCATGACTGACAATTCTGACTGCTGGCTGATAGTGTGTACATTCTGAGTGATGGTTTGTAAGGCAAATTTGTGAGCATGAATGACATAAGAGCTGTGTAAATCGTTCAAGAATCAATCACCAAAATGATTCGATCATTTCAATCCATCGATCTTTCGATAATTTTCATTTCAATGAATTTATTTCCGATTCAATTTTATTCATTTCGATTTCGCTGAAATTGAATCTCTCTGATTTTAACGAATTCAATTCAATACTGTACCGAATACAGTTTGATCCAAATTTAAAAACAATAAAATTAGGATTGATTAAAAAAGTTGCAAAAATATGAAATTTTCAATTTTTACTGCTCCGGAAAAATGTCATTTTATGTCAATTGGTTAATATTTAGATCGTAATACACTTTTTTTTTAATATATTTTGACCCTTATCTATCAAAATACAACTGTCAAATTCCATTGTGCTTGCTTGCACGTGAAGAACGGAAGTGTTCAGATGTGAAGAAAATTATTCTGCTGATTATTTTTCCTTTTTGTGTTTTTCGTAGTTTCAAAATGAAAGACACGATAAGATTGGTTGGATTGGATAGGAGAAAGATCACCCTTCTCTCACTCTTTCCTCACTATTTGTTCACCAAACAGTTCAGCACATATACATTGTCTATCGTTCCCACTCCTCTTCTGAAACCCGTTTGATTTGGTGGTATCATCCCTTTCCCATCCATCTCATCCTCCGCTTCTTCTTCTAACCTCTTCGCTAAAACCGTCGTATATATTTTATGCAGCGATGGAATGAGCGTTACTCCTCTGTATTCCTCTCTCTTTGTTCCTACACCTCTCTTTATTATTCGGGCAATCACTTCCTCTTTCCACCCCTCTGGCCATCCATCTCCTCTCTCCACACCTTCCTGCAGATCCCCCAAGCTATCGCTTGCTCTCCTTCAAATCTCCACGCCTCATTAGGTATACCGTCTATTCCCATTGCTTTTCCTTCTTTGAGTTTTCTAGCCACCTTTCTGATCTCCTCTTTACTAATTTCGTCCTTGTCTTCCGCTTTTCTTCTACCTGTTCTCCCATTCTCACTCTTTCTTCCACCCCTCCAGTTAGAATCATAAAATATTTTTTCCATTCCTCTTCTTCAATCCCTCCCCCATCGTCTTTCTCTTCTTTCTGTCTCTATTTATTATTTCCCACACTTTGTTTTCGGTGTTGGCCTCTGCAATTTCTCTTATCATCTCATCCTGCTCCTCTCCTTTCTTTCTCTCAATCATCGCTTGATAATCTCTTTTTCGCTCCCTGTATTTTTCCTTCGTCCCGATACTCTTCTTCCACCTCCTTAACTCCTTTCTTACTTCTTCTTTTTTCTCCCTACATTCTTCTTCCTACCATCCTCTACTTTCTGTTTCCTTTTCCTTCCCCTACCTTCTTACTTCGTTCAATCTCCCTCTAAATCCTCTCCCGTATCTGATTTTCTGAATCCACCACTCCCTCCTCCATGCTCACTCTTCGCATTCTTATCTCGAAATCCCGTTTCATCTCCTCCGGCTACCTTTCCGGTTTTGTCCTATTTACTTACTTTGCTTTATCCTTCCTACTCCTTCTTCCTGATTTTATCGTGATCACCAATGGGTCATAATCTGACTCTACTCTATCTGTTACTTCCATCCTTTCTATTCCTCTTCTCGTCCTTTCGTCACCTAGTACATAATCTATAACTGTCTCCCCTCTGGCGCCTCCATACGTGAACTCTCCCTCCTCATCTCCCTCTATATTCCCGTTAAAAATTCCCCACCCTATCATCTGCGTTAGTTTCTTTCCTTCGTTCGGCGTTCACTTTTTATCTTTCGATCTCCTCCCAATCTCTTCGTCTTCCATATTCCTCACTCTCCCACCCTCCAGTCCTGTTCTTGGGTTGAAGTCCCTCCTTGGGTTGTTTCTCCTGTTCTCCCTCTAGCTATTATTTCCCTTATGACCTCCCTTTTTTCATCCCAAGCCCAAGCCCATGTCTGTACAATCAGTTTTCCATATCTTATTATGACCTGCTTCCCTTTTCTCTTTTCTTCTTCTGCTCGTTCTTTCCACGTTAAGTCCTCTTCAATTCTTTCCCTCCTTCCTCTTAGGTTGGCTTTCTTTCTGATCACCTCTGTTTTACCGTCTAGCGTTTCCATCATAACTTCTATCATACCTTCTTTCCTGTCTGCACCTGTTTCAAACAATAAAGATTATGCTGTAGTTGACAAGCAATGTGAGGTTGAACAAGTTGCGAAGTTGGTGTTATTATTCAGAATGAATAAAACCACGTGCTTTGAACTTTATCGTCTTTCAGTTCACACTGTCTTATATCAGTAAAGATAATATGCAATGCTTGTGAAGTGTTTGGTAATATAGCCAGTTGGACCTTTCACGGCCTACACCCATTTATGAAGAAAAGAACAGAACTAAGCCAACCAACTACAAGCAGCTCTTACGACCAGTCATCAGCTACTCCTTACCAGTCTGGTTTTCAATCTCGAAGACAGCCATGAGGGAACTTCAAGTATTCGAAAGGAAGATACTCAGAGTTTGCACCGGACTGTACTACAACCGGCAGCGGCAGAAACACTACAGGAACGAATATCTTTACTCCGAAGCCAACATGATCCCGCTGGAAAAATACCTAGTCCTCTCATCGACCACCACTGAACAACGACATCCGAAGCCAAGGTACCTCAGCATAATGGAAACTCTTGATAACAACATTTTCATGGACAACGAGGATGTGGTCTCGTTCTACGCTTACTTAGGGTCAGCCTTCTATCGCGGCTAAACGTCAACTCTTCCCCAACCTTCACCAAAAACACTATTGACAACCGGGAATGAACACCCTTAGGACGATTAAGTCAGCCGACTTTTAATTTAAAAATTAATTTTGACATGTAATTTATGTACCTATAATTTGTTTAACTTAAGACACTGTATAACGTTACCTTTATTTGGAAGTGAAAGAATTATAAATTTAAAATTCTTTGCTCCGCAATACATTTTAGAGACAATATTGTAAGTCATAAACATTTTCCCTCTATGGTAAAAAGCAAGTTTTTTGTAGGTAAAATGAAAGTGTTTCGCAGTTTTAAGACTAATTTCTGGGGCAAATAACATTATTCCTTAATTCAATGGTTTTAATCTTTATTTTAATTTTTAAACTTTAAGAGTCAATCTGATAAATTCCTGCCACAAGTTTCAAAAATCTTTATATCGAGATATTAGACAGTTAATCTTTAATGATAATTCGTTCTGAGCTAAAAATAATAAAACGAGTTGTGGGAGCAAATATTGTTTGCACTTTTCAATTGCAGTTCGAAGTTTTGGTTCTGCAAACAAAGAATTTAAAGCTGTCCTTTAAATATTGAAACATTGACTACAAGAAGCTAAGGCGCTTGGTGCCTTTTATCTCTTGTGGCAAACAGTTTCTTTTTTATGAAACAGAATTTTTTGGCTCAGTGTACAGTAGCATTCCCCTCTTAATTGAATCTGGCTTAATTGATCTTTATGTATTGGTCTAATAAAACTGCATCTTACGAATAAACGAAGGCAAAGTATTAAAGGATTTTGGTTAATTGGACTCCCTGGTCAGTTGAACAAAAAATGAGACAAAATAGCAAGTGTAATTAAGCGAGAAACACTTACATAAAGGGTGATTTTTTTGAGGTTAGGATTTTCATGCATTAGTATTTGACAGATCACGCGGGATTTCAGACATGGTGTCAAAGAGAAAGATGCTCAGTATGCTTTGACATTTCATCATGAATAGACTTACTAACGAGCAACGCTTGCAAATCATTGAATTTTATTACCAAAATCAGTGTTCGGTTCGAAATGTGTTTCGCGCTTTACGTCCGATTTATGGTCTACATAATCGACCAAGTGAGCAAACATTTAATGCGATTGTGACCAAGTTTCGCACTCAGTTTACTTTATTGGACATTAAACCAACCACACGAATGCGTACAGTGCGTACATAAGAGAATATTGCGTCTGTTTCTGAGAGTGTTGCTGAAGACCGTGAAATGTCGATTCGTCGCCGTTCGCAGCAATTGGGTTTGTGTTATTCGACCACATGGAAGATTTTACGCAAAGATCTTGGTGTAAAACCGTATAAAATACAGCTCGTGCAAGAACTGAAGCCGAACGATCTGCCACAACGTCGAATTTTCAGTGAATGGGCCCTAGAAAAGTTGGCAGAAAATCCGCTTTTTTATCGACAAATTTTGTTCAGCGATGAGGCTCATTTCTGGTTGAATGGCTACGTAAATAAGCAAAATTGCCGCATTTGGAGTGAAGAGCAACCAGAAGCCGTTCAAGAACTGCCCATGCATCCCGAAAAATGCACTGTTTGGTGTGGTTTGTGCGCTGGTGGAATCATTGGACCGTATTTTTTCAAAGATGCTGTTGGACGCAACGTTACAGTGAATGGCGATCGCTATCGTTCAATGCTAACAAACTTTTTGTTGCCAAAAATGGAAGAACTGAACTTGGTTGACATGTGGTTTCAACAAGATGGCGCTACATGCCACACAGCTCGCGATTCTATGGCCATTTTGAGGGAAAACTTCGGAGAACAATTCATCTCAAGGAATGGACCGGTAAGTTGGCCACCAAGATCATGCGATTTGACGCCTTTAGACTATTTTTTGTGGGGCTACGTCAAGTCTAAAGTCTACACAAATAAGCCAGCAACTATTCCAGCTTTGGAAGACAACATTTCCGAAGAAATTCGGGCTATTCCGGCCGAAATGCTCGAAAAAGTTACCCAAAATTGGACTTTCCGAATGGACCACCTAAGACGCAGCCGCGGTCAACATTTAAATGAAATTATCTTCAAAAAGTAAATGTCATGGACCAATCTAACGTTTCAAATAAAGAATCGATGAGATTTTGCAAATTTTATGCGTTTTTTTTTTAAAAAAAGTTCTCAAGCTCTTAAAAAATCACCCTTTATATAGAAAAGGTTTGCAGATGAAGATATTTTTTTTCCAGTTAGAAAAATTTTAGCTCATTGGCAAGTTCAAATAGCCTGGATATAGCTAAAGCTTTTACTCAGTAAAGCCATCGGATTTCAGTGTAAGGTAGAAAAAATTCATACTTACTTAGGTATCATAATATGTATCTTGTACCCTTTCATGAACTTTAATGGAGAGGACGCCTTTTCACAAAATTTACAATCTTTACAGCTCATCAAGAACAAGAAGTGCATATTAATCCAAAATGAAAAGTGCCGCTGGCCTACCGTTATGTATTTCGATTATACAAAAAAATAAACTAAGAATTTACCAAAAGTCACTTGAATTTTATTTTATGCTATGTACCTACAAAAATTATTTTTTGTTTTTAATTCAAGACATTTGTGGAACCCTCGAGATTCTTTTAGGCGTCAGTTATAGCTATCATATTGAAACTCATCATTGAAAATTTTAATAATTGGTTTTGAGACATTTAGAAAGCAAAATCATTAATTATTTTGATGGACAAATAAAGCTAAGGTCTTAATTAATATTTCTATAGCAAAACAAAAATTGATGAGTTTCAGCTATAACTGGCACCTTACGGAACCCTAGGGATCCACGGAAAAATTTTTGGGAACCGAGGATATAATGGATGTAAATATTTGTGTTTGCTATTTAAAAGAAATGAAAATTAAAAAGTAGATAGGTAGTGTTTTTAAAGTTTGCTCAAGGCGCCCATTAGGTTTCAGCGCACTGAGCATTTGCACCACTTGCGCGTAGAGCTTGTGAAGCTCTGTGAATATCATTAGGACTCAAGGCTAAAATCGGAACAACTACAAAAATGGGTCATCATCTTTGGAAAATCCAGAGAGAATTTAAGAAAACAGGAGCAAAGGGGTCCTAATCGCACTTGATGTCTTAAGGCAAAATTTTAAATTGATACCTACTTTTACAAACCATATTAGAAAAGCCGACTTTCACATAAATGAATTTCTATAAACCTGAAGAGGACTTCTTCTTTTTTACTGTATAGTATTCAATATAAGAAATCTTATTACCATATATGTTTATCTTCTGAACCAACTTAAATCGACAGTCATTATCTCAAGGGTAATATAAAAAATCCTTAAACCGATTAACTTCCCGATGGTTGTGACTTTTTCATAAGTGAACCTTTATAACTGAAGCATTAAATTTGCCCTCACCTAATTTTAAAACTTTTTCCTCAATCATGTAGGTATCGGAACGAATATGCAAATTGAGTTAATAATGGGATATTTATTCATAAGTTGTAAGACGTTCAGATTATACAGCTATCGTAAACGGTTATATTATACTTTGTAAATGTATACAGTTATCTGTAACAACTAGATGAATATGAAGCAGAATATGTATAATGTACTACCTACGAAAATGATGTTGCATTAAGGTAGTGGTTTGTTTGTAAGCGTTTAAGTAGGTACATATACACTTCGCAACACTTTTTTGAGTCCAGTTTTAACCAATCGCTTTTTCGTCATATAATATCTTTCCTATATACATACATTATGTTATTTAACGTCGAAACCTCGATTGACTGACTTATGAATTAAAATTTAAAAGTGATTATACTCTCTATTAATTGTCATGGCTATTCATAATTGAAGCGGTCAACTGAAGAAGAGGGTAAGTGACAGTTGTATAGTTTGAGATAGAAGATCTCATAGTTTTTTTATTAGAACTTTTCTTGCATTAACAACAGTCTTCTTAAATATTTAATATCTTTATTTAAAAAAAACAGCTTGAAGCCTAACTTTTTTCAATAATTTAGCAAAAAAGGGGCACTTAACTTCTTCCACAAAAATATTTGTTTTGTTTGCTGCACAAACATTATGTAGGGGTTAAGGGACATTTTTAGCTTCTTAAACAAACCCCAGCAAACATTTTTCTGAAGGTTCCGATTTTGTTCATCAAAAATGAATAATATTCGTGAAACCTTTAGTTTTGTGATTGAATTATTAATGTATACAAAGATTCTACAGCGGTTCTTACAGGGGACATGCAAAGATACTAAATGATACTTTATGACAAAAAAAACCTCAGTATTTAATCATTTTTCTTCATAAAAGTGAATGTGCACATGAAAATCTTAGAAAAGATCATTTCTGTTCGATGTTTCCAATTTCTTACAAGGGGGTGATGATAACGTGATATAATCGAGGCAAACTTTTCATTAAAAAAATTAAAGAAAACTGAAATGTTCTAGTCAAGAAGCATAATTTAGTTTTCATTCAATTTTGTCGATAAAAGTGCAATCTTGTTGGATCTTTATGAGGATTTTTTGTTTGTGCTTACTTCTTTTTCTGACAGAGGGACTATGAAAACGGGTCATTGTCTCTAAAAAAAAGTTCGTTTGGGTCGTAAATTATTTCGAAAAAGTTTTTGATGCAAACAGACTAATTGAAATTAAAATGATTATTTTTTTTATAGATACGGTACGGGGTATACCGTTTTACGAATTACTGTCAAGAAAATATAAAGTGAAAAAACTGATAGGAATAAAGATTGATCAAACAATTTAAAAGAAGTATCAAAAAGTATTTAAGAAATAATTGAACAAATTACAAATTTGAAGAAATAAGGTACATACAGTGCAAATAACTGATAAAAATTAATAAGAAATAAAAGAAGATACAAAAATATAAAAGAAATGGTACAAAATGTTTAAGAAAAAATAATTTAAAAAATATACATGCATATATACGGTGTAAATAACGGATAAAAATCGATAAGAAAAAGGTTGATAACAACCTATAAAACAGTGCCAAACAATTTTTAAGAAAAAGGGAAAACAATATACATATGTATATGTATACATAATTCAAGTTAAAAGTTCAAATGAGCTCAACTTGAATTATAAATTCGGTCACTCCACTCAAACAGAAGAATTTTCTCTTTAAATTTTCTTCATATTTAATTATATGTATACAGTTGTGATTTTTAATCACGATACAAAATATTTAAAGGAATTGGCTACAAATATTTAAAAAGATTGATTGTTTTAATGACAGTAGGCAGAAAAAAATAGCAACAAAAAACTATTTTTATATCTTATATTCTCATTGGCCTAAGTGTTTATTTAATTTTGTCGAGAACTTCTCTCATCGAAAGAACATCGAATACAAAATCCCAATATTTCTCGAACTGAAAAATAATCTGTTTATCTTTCTATTGGAATATGTACCGGAAACTATATTATTCGCAGCTATAATTCAAAATATTTCAAAATATTTGTATGTTTATCAAATTTCTTATATGTTAAATGTAGAAGATAAAAGACAACCATACACATCACCAAGATAAGAAATTATGCTCTGTCATTTTCCCTACGTGCGTCGTCCATCGACAGATGTATTAAGAAAGTTGTTTTGGTAGCTAGTTTTTTTCGTTTTTTGTTTCATATGGTTAAAAAGGCACCCTATTTCCGTTTCTAGATTTCCATATATATCTATATCAAAATTCACCACAATTGATTCAGCTTTTTTCAACACCCCATCCCCAACACAGGCTTCAAAAAACCCTGCCATACTTTTGAATTCTATATTAAGAGGCCTCCGGACGAATTTTGGAGAAATATGAAAAAATTGGCAAAATGGATTCCCAAGGATCTCAGCTACGAAACCATGTATTGCCAAAATTTAAATTACATATGAAATATTGACTTTTGACTTCAAAACTGGCAGGCTTCATTTTCGATTTTGGATTTTTTTTTTGTTTAAGAAATATAGTGAGAGGTTTTGTAAAAATCACGAAAGAATGCCCAATTGATTCCCTAGGATTTCGAAACAAGAGAAGAGTAAATATATAATATATATATATCATTTTAACGAAATACGAAACGAAACGATTTAATACTTATTTTTTGAAATATTTGCTTTTGGAAATAGACAAATTTTCGATTTTTCAATTGTGTTTTTAAATAAAAAGAAATGAACCAAATACCCCGAAACTCTCATAATGACATACATGTTTTTAATAAACAAATTCACCAAAAAAAACAGCACAAAAACTCAAATTTTGTTAGAAATAACCTTTTTTATAAAGGTCTTTTTTCCAAAAAAAAATCGTTACGAGTATTTTCAAATTCTCCGAATTTTTAGTAAATCTTTTTGCCACATGATGGCTTTTCTTCGAAAATGTTGGAAATGTCATGTTGGAGATCGAATCAAACACGAGTCATAGGCAGCATTATTGAATGGAAATGTGGAGATATACATTAAGGTGGTCCTTATATTAGGTTTTTTTTGAAATTCTGAGATGGATAGACATCAAATGGCTCTTCATAAAAAAAATGTTTCTCTAATTTTTTCAGATTTTTATTTCACCCTCCTGGTCTTCCTATTTTCACTTCAAGGTACTAATTAAGGGAGTAGGGTGATTCTTATAAACCCAAACAAAAACCAATCTAAGGGTATAGATTAGATTAAGTCGACAAAAAAATTGTATTGGAGGGGGGTCTATTTCCCCCCGTTTAGGCGGGAGGGGTAATTTTTTAAAAATTTGGCTCAAAACAGAAAAAAAAATATTTAAAAAAAACGGGATAACTTATAATGCCACGACTTAGCTTTTTTAAAGCCACGATTCCATTCTATAATATGCTTCCTAAATAAAGTTTTTTTTATAAAATAGTTCTTGAAAAAATAGTTTTCAAACTTAAAATTAAAACAAAATATATATAATTTTTAAGATTAAAATTATTTTTTACAGAAAATATTTAAAATAAAAACCTTATTTAGGAAGCATATTATAGAATGGAATTGTGGCTTTAAAAAAAGCTAAGACGTAGCATTGTAAGTTTTCCCGTTTTTTAATAATTTTTTAAATTCTGATCTTAGCCAAATTTTGAGAAAGCTACCCCTCCTGCCTGAAGGGTGGGGGGCAATAGACCCCCACCCAGTACAAATTTTTTCTCTTCTGAATCTAATCTATACATTCTGATTTATTTTCGCGTACCATAAAAATAATCCTTAACCCATAATTAGTACCTTAAAGGGAAAATAGGGAGACCAGGGCGTGAAATAAAAATCTGAAAAAAATAGGGAAATTGTTTTTCAACGTTTTGAATCGAATGAGGGGCTATCCAAGAATAGGTCCAATTTAAGGACCACCCTAATGTGCATATAGATGATAAAATGAAATGAAAAAAGTTTTTGTGTGGGTAATTCTAAGCGAGCGATATACCAGGCTTGCCATATTGGGCTATTTATCGGAAATTGGGAACGGGTAACTTGGGCAAAAGCAATAATTTTTGGCTTAAATATTTTTCAATATTATGCACAGAATAGGTGGAGATTTTTTTTTTAAATTAAAATTTTTCCACGCACTCTTTTATATTGGTTCGGGCTACTATTTGGGCTACTTTTTCGGGTCCAATTTTGGGCTACAAAAATTTCTAAATTGGGCTATCGAACTTGTTGAAGACATGGAATTACTGCGCTCTACCATCTGGCTACATCCCCGTATTTTGTGGGTAGGTAATGCCAAAAAGAAATAAAGACAAAAAATTTGTAGTTCAAGTAAAACTGATTTTTGTCTGTGTGCGAAGGTCGTTTGTTGACGTAATCAAGACTATAATTACAAACTACTAGCAAAATTGTTCTTACCGCGAACAAGCAAAAATATGAGGATTTTATTTTCAATGTTTTCTTGTTATGAAAATGATGTGAGGTAGGAGGTACTATGTTTATTTTGTGCATGAAGCTAAGCTTATGCTTTCAGAATGTTTTATTTATTTTATTTATTAAACATATAGTTACAAAATAAAACAAATGCTTTTCGGCTAAAATTTTTTTGATTTTATTTTACACAAAACAAACTAAGATAAGCCAATTTTATGTAGGTACATATGTACCTATGTATGAAAGTCTAATTTGTATCCATGGTATACCTAAAATATTAAAGAAACCAGGAGTTGGATGGGTACAGGTCTTAGGTACCTATAAGCTTTATAACGGAACAATAATCAGAATGTACCAGCATACAAAAATCATTGCTTTGAAGCAGAATTGAAATTTGGAAATCAAACACGAACCACAAGATAATAGCTAATTAGGTAAGTTTGGCATCGACAAGAGTTTGAGGTAGGTCGGGTGATGTGATGCAATTTCATGTTGATAATATTTCTTTTGGTTTTTTGAATAATAATTTGAATGAGTTTTGGGTGTATGGGTGAGCCTTACACAGAATCTGAGAAGGGTAATGTGCTGGAAGTAAGTAGATAAGTATGACAATAATAATTATAAGAAAAGAATTTTTACTGTTGTTGTTTTGACCCCTAACAAATTATTACAATAGAAAATTTTGTGCGCACAGACTCAGAACACTGGCACCTACTTACATTTTATACAAAATTGACCAAAAGTAGTTCATCGATGGGATCATTAGTATTTAGCTGTTTCTAATAGGACCACATGCACAGATGACAAAATGTATTCTGTTATAAAGGAGAAGTCTGATGCATCTATTTATAATGACTTTTCACTTTTTCACACTCATTTGAACTTTGATATTAGTAAAGGTAAAATAGTACAGAAAGGCCTTCGGACCACCATGAAACTTGGTGAAAACATTTCACGTACCATGAGAATGAAAAATCAAAAGAGTCTATAAAAATATTTCACATGGAAGGGTGTTTTTTTGGGGGGAGAAGGAGAGAAGTTGTGGTGTACCCAACGAAAAAATTTACATTGGTACAACCTAGGCAAATGGCACATGTTTTTAAGGTAGTTTTTAACTGTTAAATGACAGTGGGACAGGACTATTTTTTTGAATTCTTCTGATTATTGTTTTTCATGTCAAATGAACCATTGATGCCAAGTTTCACCAATGGACCATTATTTCCAATTGGGTTTCGGTAATATTTAACTTTATACTGAAAATATAACATAAAAATGACAGTAACTTTTTTCTCGGAAGTCGTATTGGTTTTGGTGTCATTCAAACTATTAAATTATATATATATAACAATATTATTATTATCAATAAAAATTACCTTAAAAATATGTGTCATAAGCTTTGGTTGCAACAGGGTTAAATTTTCAGTTTAATACACCAAAACTTTCATGTGAAATATTTATATAGACTCTTTTGATTTTTCATTCTTATGGTTCATGAAACGTTTTCACTAAGTTTCATGATGGTACTAATTTGATTGTTTTATTTTTCCTATTTTACCTGTAATATTTTATCAAAATGAACTGCAAGCCCCCGCTTTTAATTTTCATGTGTACTTTGGTTACTTTTTTATTGTTCATTCAAAAATTATTTAATATAAATTGATGCATACTTGCAGCATGTACTGCACTTGTGTGGATTTCAATTTAAAAACAAAACTCTACTTAATATAAATAATTAATTCTTGACCAGCGTCAACTCTTTCAACTCATACCCCCCCCCCCCCCCCCCTTGTATGACCAACGAAATGCTGGGATACGATATATAAATTGATGCATACTTGCAGCATGTACTGCACTTGTGTGGATTTCACTGATTTTAGTTCTGTAAATCCGATTAGCTATGGAACAACTCGAGTTATGATCAATATTATGACGTCTCGTAATGATGGATTTCAAGTCTGTCACATTAATGCACAAAGCTTGTGTCAGAAAATTGACGAGTTCAGGGATCTATTTGAAGGTTCGAAGTATGATGCAATATGTGTTAGTGAGACGTGGTTTAATAGTAACACGAGTAATATCCTAGTTCATCTCAAGGGTTTTAAATTGCTAAGAAATGATAGAATAGGTATTAGGGGAGGCGTGGTCATTTATATAAGAGAATCCATAAATTACAAGATTAAATATGTATCTCCTCCTGAGTGTTCCATAGAGTATCTTTGTATTGAGATTTCAAATTTTAATGAACATTTGGTGTATATTAGGTGTAGATCAAAGGCCCAATCGATACATCGATTGGTCTCCAATTCACATTCTATTTGAAGAAAATTCTTTTTGTTTCACTGGTATTATTCTTTGTGGAGATTTTAACAGCGATCTTCTTACTGATCACAGTCTAATACACAATTTGGGTATGTTCAATATTCATACGGTCAGTTCTATTTATTCCACTCATTTCTCGCAAACCTCCAGTACTGTTCTCTATGTTTTTTTCGTTAGTGACCTAAATAAAGTATTTCTTTTTGACCAACTTCAAGCGCCCGGGTTTTCAAAACATGATTTGATTCACCTTTCTTCTGACTTCTGTCTTAACAGGCCAATAAGAACATTTCAACTAAGGGATTTCAAAAACATAAACAGGCAAACTCTCGAGCTGGATTTAAGAAGAGTTGATTGGGGAAGAGTGTACCTTTTACAATTGCCTGACGAGCAAGTTGAGTTTCTCCTGAGCCATTTATTTGATCTTTTTGATGCTTACGTTCCTTTGAAAACTATAACATTTAAATAAAGTGAATGTCCTTGGTTTAATCGTGAAATAAGATTAAAGTTGTATCAAAGAATTTGGCTTTCAAAAAATGGAAAAGTTTTAGAATACCAGATGATCTACAAGTGTACCGCCGTTTACGTAATATTACTGTTCGTCTTATACGTACATCAAAAGTTATTTGGTATCAAAACCGTCTAAACCTCTTTTTAAATGGGCGTAAATTGTGGAAAAATCTCAAGGAAATAGTCAATAAACGAGTAAACTTAGACACTAAAGATGTTGATTGCAATGAAATCAACCGGAATCTTATTTCATCGATTCCTCAATCATATAATCTACCACATTACCTTTCCAGTGAAGAACTTACCGCCTTGTACAAAGGAGCTTCATTTGGTTTTTCTGGAGTGACCTCTGATGAGGTTGTCAAAAGCTTAATATCTTTGAAATCTAACGCAACTGGATTTGACAACCTTCATCCAATATTCCTTATATATATATTAAATTAATTCGCCATTGTGATGAGCACCTATTCGCTGATGACCTTCAGTTAATGAAAAGCTGCCAAGTTGGTATGTTAGAGGACTGCGTCACAAAGATAAATGAGGATCTCTGATCAATAAAACGATGGTCTATGAAATGTGGCCTCACTCTTAACTACCTAAAAACTAAATGCCTTGTTATATCAAAAAGAATAATCGATGTTTCTAGTTTCACGGCAATTGAACTAAGCAACACTGAAGGGAAGTTCGTGGATACTGCACAGAATCTAGGTGTATGCTTTAATCGAAGCTGGAACAACCATATTACACAGGCTGTAGACGAGGCGTATGGGGCTCTTAGATTGCTTTTGCCAACCAGGAATTTCACCCCTTTTTAGTTCCGAGTAATTTTGGTCGTACCGTACTCTTAAGAGTCGATTCGTAACGTAGGATTTCAGTATTTCGTAGTACTACCTAGAAAGATCTCTTTGCAGTTTGTACTCAAGTCCCAAGTGCCAAACCTTGTCAATGGTTTGAGCAACATCTAAGAATATAGCCGATCATACTTGTTTTTCTTCAAGTGCCCTTTCCACAACATCCGTAATCCGATGCAGGAATGTTTATTTCTAAATCCAAACTGATGGCTCGGAATTAGTCTTCTTTCTTCTATTATTTTGCTTAGTCTTTTCAGAAGCAGTTTTTCGAAAACTTTTGCCATGATTGGTATAAGCGATATAGGTCTGTAAGATGTTACTTCTGTTGGTGGCTTACCTTGTTTAGGTTTAAGAATGACTTCTGCAATTTTCCAATGATGTGGCACATAGTTAGTTAAAGGCATGCATTTATTATAAATTGGAGTTTTTTGAAGGCTATTGAAGGCATTTCTTTCAAAACCTGAGCAGTTATTAGATCGTACCCTGGTAATTTTTTGTTAGACAACTTATGTTGACACATACTTCCTACTTCTCTGAGCGTGGCAAAAGGAATTTCACATTCGTCGTTTCTATCAACAAACTGTAAGGGATTTGTAGCTGTTCTTGCTGGAAATGGCCTAAGAACATTCGCGAGATGTTCAGCGAAGAGATCAGCCTCTTTTTTGGGTTTCCGATCAATTTACCATCTTGAGATTTTACTGGCGGGTTTTGTGCCTGTGGTCTTTTTTGGCGCTTAGCTGCTTTCCATAAGGAGTATTCCGTAGAAGCATCCGCCGTCAGACTATTCAGGAATCTACTAAGTGAATCACTTTTAAATTCACAGATTCTTTTCTTTAGTTCATTGTTAAGACGGTTAAAAACTGCCTTATAACCTGGAAATCTCGTATCTTGCCATTTTCTTCGAGCTCTTCTTTTCTCCAAGATCAGCTCCTTTATTTCGACAGGATATTTTATTTCTTTTTCTATTGAGTTCGAAATTGTTGGAGTACTTTCTTCTGCAGCCTGTTGCACATCAGCAATAAATTGTTCTACTTCATGATCAATCTGTTCAATTGTTTGCATAGGGGATCTTAGGTTTATAAAACTTTCAAGTTTGTCTCTGAATTCGTTTCAGTTTGTTCTTTTGTTCACGAGCTTAGGATTACTTTTCTCTATTATTTCTGCTTCGCTCAGTGATAATATTACTGGAGTATGATCTGACGATAAATCGTTATTACCTTCGACACTTATATGGTTTCGTTTAATACCTTTTACCACGAAAAAGTCTATAAGGTCTGGTATGTTATTAGAATCAGATGGCCAATATGTTGGCGAGTCAGAAGAATAAAATTCCCAGTTGTATTTGCGGCCTGCTTGATATAGCAGTTTGCCTTTCGTTGTTATGAGCCTAGATCCCCATTGGGTGTGCTTAGCATTGAAGTCGCCACCAACAAGGAAGTTATGTCCTAACAAATCTAGGAGTTCTGCATAGTCTTCTTCAGTTGGAGAGCGCCTCGGAGGGCAGTATATAGACGCTATCTTAAACTCTTTCTTTTTATACCAATACTAATTATGGTTACTTGCATGTTTTCATTAGTAAACTTAGGCTCTTCATAGTGTGTTAAGCACGTTTTTATTAGTATTGCTGATCCTCCCCTAGCTTTGTCAGCTGGGTGCGGAGCGTGATAACAACTATAGTTAGGAAATTTATTATCAAGATTTTTTTCTATAGCGAGGTGAGTTTCGGACACCAAACAAATGTTTATATGCTCTATGTCTAAAAAGATGTTTAGTTCTGATACATGTTGTAAAAGACCGTTTGCATTCCATGTTGCGATTTTGAGTGTTCTGTCCATCATTGTTTTTTAAGAGCGACTTCTTCACTTAGTTGTTTTATGTTTAAATCTTGTTTGTCAATCCTTTTCAGGATGAATATTCCATTGCGAAATTACGAGATTTTCATTATTTCATCTTTTTGTTCAAGATGTTTTTTTTTTCAACGAACCAAAAGTAGCTGTCATTTGAAAATTCAAAAGTTATACCCATTTGCGTTTTGGCAAACCCAATTTAAGATATATTTGGTTCATCCTTCATTGATTTTCTTACAGAAAGCCACTGTGAACTATATCCAACAAGATGAGAATTTACAGTCACAAACAAATCACAAAATATGAACCACTAAAGAAGTCTGATGATCGAGGTGGCACTCGTGAAATAGCTATAACTCCAGCCTATAACACTCGGTGGTAATGCACGCAAGTTGTTATTGTTCATTCATAAATTATTTAATATAAATTGATGTATACCTGCAGCATGTACTGCACTTGTGTGCATTTCAAATCACATACAAAACCCTAATTTTTGTTTAAATAACATTACGGTGTTCTCAAAATTGTTTTGAATCCTTTAAATTCTAAGGTACGATATAACCATCGCTTTCCGCCCGTTAAGGAATTTAAAAAAAAATTAATACTAACTTTCGTCTTTTTCATAAATTTCAATAAAAACGCATTTTTTAAATTATTTTTCTTGCCTTATTAATAGTTAAAAAAAATGCGTTTTTATTAAACTTTATGCAGCAAGAAAAATGGTAGTATTAAATTAATAAATAAGTTCAAAATATAAAGAATTAAATAAAAACAGTAATACCTACATTTTTATGTATGCATATATGTAGGTACAAATGGTTAGTTTTAGCCTATTTCCGCGGGATAATAAGATCAAATATCAAGCCCCAAGCGCCGAACGCGACATGGTAAAAAATAAGAAAAAACAAGCGAAATTTTCACACTTTTTTCAGTATTTAATTATTTAAGGCAGCAATTGCGTGTAACGATTAATCAAACAACTAAATTGGCTTCAATCATTTCTGTAGACCCCAATAGTTTTCAAAATACAGCCTTTCAATAAAAGCAAAAGTAGAATTATAATACCAATTAGTAATTAGTAACAGACAGTAGGTATAATAACAAATTAACTGGACTGACAAAGGTGAGGTATATTTAGCTATATATTTTCAGTTTTCTCAAAAACAAGAAGAACTTCTAACATCTAGTTTTCGGTATATGATTTAAAATTGTTATAAGCCTTAAAAAGTTGAATTAAAAACAGTGCGAGATTACATAAAATGAAAAAAAAATATTAAAAGATTTTATTATTTTTACCAAAATTTTGTGTTTGAAAACAATTTTTTCAAAACCTATCAATTTAAACAACCTTATTTGAAAATATTATTGAAGAATAGACTTAAGGCCTAAGAGGAGCTAAGGGATTTTTTTCCAGATATAATCACTGGTTTTCAATAATTGTTTTCTTGTCTTAAGCCACTTTTGTAGATAACTGCCCCTCCACTCTGAACGGGGAGATATCCATCTCCTTCCCATTAAATTTGTTTGACTCAAACTACACGCGTTATAGTTTTGAAGCATTTTATGCCAAGCACACTGTATTAGTTATTATATTTACTACTGATAATCACATTACTTTGCAGAACTGTCATATTTTCACTTATTGAGTATTTTCTCCCTCAAGGACTTATTAAAGACTGCAAATGCGTATTACACTTCATTTAACGACTAGATTGGCTTTAATTTGAGCCTAAAATTTATTAAGACCCAATAGCTTCCTAAATGCAGCCGTTCAAAAGAAAGAAATAGTAAAATTTATACTAACAAGTAGTATAGTAACAGATAGTATACTATAATAACAAATTAACTAGACTGAAAATGATGAGGTGGATTTAGTTGTTTTCAAATTTCTCAAAATCAGGAAATCCGTTTTGCATTCGTGGTTGGTATTTGACTTAAGATTACTAAGAACATTAAATATTTTAATCAAAAAAAGTGCAAAAATACATAAAATAAGGAGAAAAGAATATATTTAAAAAAAAATAATTGTTTTTTTCAAAATTTTGTGTTTTAAAAATATTTTCAATCTCAACACAAGTTTTCCTCCCTAATAAGAAAACAAAAAAAAATAAGAAAGCAAGAAAGATATACACCTTAATATCATATTTAATAATAAGCATGTAACAACAACTATAGGAACACAATATATCGGCTTGGTGTTGGTGTCTCGTCGACGGTTGTTGCACAGTGGTGATCAAAAAAAAGTCTGCGTTGGACAATATTGCGAAATGGACAATTCATGGTCTAAAAGCTGAATTGGAAGAATTAAAATTAAGTTCAATGGGCAACAAGACGGAAGCCGCGTAAAGTTAGCATTACAACTTTCGAAAAATTACTTTTGAGTATGCCAGTAATTGCCGTAAATATGCCGTGGAAATGAAAAAATTGCCGCTCTTTCGGTTTGTCCACAAAGTACAATACTGCTAACATTATATAAAGTTAGCATGACACTTTTTTATTTTTGGTCAAAAATTATTTTTGAAAAAGCCAGTAATTGCCGATTAATTGCCGTAAATTTGACGTGAAAACCAAACAGTTGCATATCTTATGGTTTGTCTTAAAAGCGCAATCCTGCTAACTTTAGGCGTAACACTTTTTTGTTTCTGGAAAAAAAATTATTTCTGTAAACGCGATTAATTGCCGATTAATTGCCGTAAATATGCTGTGGAAACCAAAAAATTGCCGCTCTAACGGTTTGCCCACAAATTGCAATCACGTAAATTTTGGTTGTAAAGTTAGCATGACAACTTTTGAAAAAAATATTTTTGAAAACGCCATTAATTCCAGATTAATTTCCGTAAACATACCGTGAATTCAAAAAAATTGCAACTCCTACGGTTTGCCCACAAAGGGCAGTAACGTAAATTTTAGGCAAAAGGCTAGCATGACAACTTTTGATAATAATATTTTTAAAAACGCTATTAATTGCCGATTTATTGCTATAAACAAAAAAATTGCCACTCTTATAGTTTGCCCAAAAAGAACCATAACTCTAAATTTATGTGTGAGCATGAATTTATAATTTTTGGTCAAAAATTATTTTTGAAAACGCCGTTAATTGCCGATTAATTGCCATAAGCATACCGTGAAACTGAAAAAATTGCCACAGTTTGCATACAAAGGGCAATAACGTAAATTTTAGGCGTAATTTTAGCATGGAAACTATGTATTCATTTTCGATCAGCTTCCATTAGCATATTTTATCCAATTCTAAGCACATTTTATTAAAATATTTTGATCCATGTGCGATAGTTTTCACCATGTGAAAGCTTAGGATTGCAGTTCCCGAACGATTTAAATAAAACAACTGTTTAGGTGAGGATTATTTATTCAAGTGCTCTCGACTTATCGTGATGAGATCATGCAACCAACTGCCTTAATAATACATTATAAATACAAGTAATGCTTCATCGTAGTAACTAGACTTATATGAACAATATACATACACTAGTATACTTTTACATATTGCAATTGTTGTGTATATTACAGGACATTCCCCTTCTTAAGTTTTTAATTTAATAGGTAATTAAATTATATTTTGTAAAATTTGTGAATATAAATCAAGAAACATATCAAAATCAATACAGATATTACAAATTTCATATTTTACCTAATTTGTATTGAAAGTATGTAAGTAAAATAAAAATAAATTCAATTTTTATCCAATATAGCGTATGCCCACTATTCTGGTTCTTTTACTACTCGCCCACTTTTGGTTTTATACGTTGGTTGCTCAGTTCTTCGGACGTTTGTATATTATTTTCAGGATCAGCAGTGGAAATCGCTTGTTTTTCTTCTACATTTGGCGTCTGCGGCTCCTCAATTTATTTTTTTTTAAATTTTTTTTTGAGAAAAAAACATAATCTCTTAAAAAAATCAATTATGTTTCCATTTTACATATATAAGAAGCGCAACATCAATACTATATCGGTCCTTTTGTCGAATACATTTTTCTGATTTTAATTCATCATACACTAGCCAATGTTGGTTACGCAGAGAAATGGCTTTGTAATGTGCGTCGTCACCTGATGCATACGCTCGCTCCGTTGGTGTACTCAACCAACCCATCCAGTTTATAGGTTCATAAGGAGCCATTAACTAAGAGTTATTGTACCTACTAACAAAAGTTTCTTCTAAAAGTCATTTGTCCGTTGCCCCATACAAATTTTTTTGAAACTTTTGCACTTTGTATGCTGTGCGCGAATTCCATGTCCCTTTAAAATAATTTAAAATGGCTGACACATTATTAAAACAGATGCGGAAACTTTCAGTCACTTTTTAAGAGTTGTTTCTACCATTTCACCATATAAAATAAAAATAATTTCAAACTGCAAACTCTAAATATTTTCTTTATTAGTTTTTCACGTTTTTTACAATTTTATACAAAAAATCAAAAGAAAAATTAATATTTATTTGCTTTTTTATTGTGAAACATCTTTAATTTGAGTCTATTTTCGTCTCCAAAATTCTTCAAACTGGTCTTCCACCCTTCTTCAAAAATCTGGGGAGATTGATGGAATTTAAGGATTGAAGGTTGGTCTGTGTATTGTCTTCGTTAAGCATTGTCTTTTGTCTAATCTAACCCGTATCTTAAAAACTGTAGGGGCGATTAAATCAAGTTTTTGCACCGGTTTGGAAAAATCTGACTGATATCAACGTATTATATATATAAGTTAACATTCTACTTCCCGCACACAATGAACAGCATCCAGACAACACCAATGTAAGGGATGCCGACTGTCTATTTTGAGACCGATAATAAAATCGATCGTAAAACCGATCATAAAACCCAAAAACAGTTTTACGATAGTAAAACTGAAACAACAACATCTGGAACATTAGGTTCGACCAATTCCAGGAAGGACTATTATTATCATTATCATGATCTTCGACAAACCAACCCCTAACAAAGTAAGGATGCACAAAAAGCGGAGAAGAAGAAGAATTTGAGCAGAAAGAATCCGAACACCAAGCTGAGCGCTCAGCACCTACGCACCAATTGCAATAGACATTTATCATTTTGTATTAGTGTTTTAAGTTTTAAAATAAAATTATTTTAATTAAATATTACGTAACGAGTTAAATTAATTGGGGGCTCAACCGGGATCCTCACGCGCTAAACGATTTAAAAATAAAAAAGTAAAATCAGTGTGTGATATCCTTTGCCAAAAGACTAACAAGCCAAATTACCTTGCACAGACAAGGGAAAGTAGCAGAAATAAAAAGTAAAAGTTTTACTTCACCAAGGACCAGTATCCGGAGGGAAAAAAATAAGCTTTGAAATCCAGAAAGTATCCTGTCACGAGAGGAAACTAAAGTTTATTTAAGTAAGAACTTATTTTAAGAAATTATATAAAATTATAAGATAAGAAAAGTGATTAGATTATAATAAGGAGTATATGTGGAAAAAGCGTTGTAATTTAAAAAAACCAGATAGCGGTGAAAACTACTACTTAGACTTAGCAAAAATAAAACTAGAAATGAATTCTATAACTGAACAAACAGTTGACGAACTAATAGCAAAAGCTATAAAACGGAATAATGATTCAGTTCAAAGTATTATTAAAGAAAAAGAAGATAAACATAAAAATGAGATTGAAAGATTACAAAATCTCATTTCATCAATGGGGATTACTAGCTCCATTAGAGATTATACGACACAAGAAATAGATCCGACGAAGACTTGTGATGAACCATTGGACGTAATAAAATATTTGCCAGAATTTTCTGGTAGTCAGACCTCATACGTGAGTTGGCGAGAAGCTGCTCACAACTCCATATCATTATACGATATAGGTAGTAAAAAATATTTCGCGGCACTGACAATTTTCCGTAATAAGATTACGCAACACGCAAATGATATTTTAACTAATCATGGCACAGTGTTGAATTTCGAAGCCATAATTTCCCGATTAGATTTTGCTTACGCGGACAAGAGACCAGTTCATATAATAGAACAGGAGCTGAGTATTCTAAGGCATGGTTCAATGTCTTTAATAGACTATTATAACTCTGTTAATCAGAAATTAACTCTTTTGACCAATAAAACAATTATGACACATGGCTCCAATTCACCTGTCACACTAGAACTCAATAATATACACCGACGAAATGCCTTACGAGTATTTATTACTGGTCTAAATGGTCAGTTATCTAATATTTTATTCTCACTAAATCCACAAGATTTACCAAACGCTCTTGCTAAGGCACAGGAATTAGAGAGTAATAACACAAGAGCAAATTTTGCACTTCAATTTGCTTCTTATAAGGGGGAAAGTAAGAAAGATTCTAACATTCTGCGTTTTCCTACACGGAATAACCATGCACAAGCTCCACAACACCAACATAGAAATGATTATAGACAATTACCACAAAGGTTTGAACCAATGATTCTCGGTAGCTCTGCTAACAAACCTCTTAGCTCTCTCGAGCTGAATAGATTTAAAGAAATACATCAGCAGACAAATAATACCAACCCATTCCGTGCTAATAACAATAATAATTATAATAATAACCAGCATAGCAACTCACGCTGGCAAAAACCTCAATTTAACACGTATAACAACAATACGCGTCCAATATTTAAACGAGAAAGAGAACCAAGTGCAAATCACTCTATTCAACCACCTCCACAAAAAAATGAGAGGATAAATAACATCAACGAAGGTAGTGATTTTTTAGGCGAAGAGTGGGGCTACCCCACTTACGACGAAGAGTAAATGGTAGAAATATAAAGATTTTAATAGATACTGGTGCCAATAGCAACTACTGCCAACCAAACATCTTAAGCAATCCTATTTCACTAGCAATATTTAAACGCGCTTGCACTGTAAATGGGGAAACAATAATACAAATTTGCCATGAAGCATCTATCTTTGATACAAAAACACGTTTTTACGTTCTCCCAAACTTGGAGTACGAAATTTTAATAGGAGCGAAGTTGCTCGGCTCAATAAACGCTAAGATTAATTTAGAAAACAATACCCTTAAATATGGGAACAAAATAGATAAAATCTACTTTGACGAAGAAATAAGTATGATGATTAGTCATATTGAGGATCATAGTACACTAGTGGAACCAATGATGAAGAAAATAAAAAGTATTCACTCAAACATTGACACTACACTTCCATTCAGAACAGATATCGTAGCGGAAATCCGCACAATACACGATAAGCCTGTCTGGAGCAAACAGTACCCATACCCTCTATCAGCTAATGAATTTGTGAATAAAGAAGTCACAAAAATGTTAAAAGAAGGTATAATAAGGCCTTCCAAATCTCCATATAATAGTCCTGTATGGGTTGTACCAAAAAGAGGTGCAAATGAAGATGGCTCTCCTAAAAACAGGTTAGTCATCGATTACAAGAAATTGAACGAAAATACAATTTCATACAAGTATCCAATACCGGATACCAATGTTATTTTATCCAACCTTGGAAAAGCTAAATATTTTTCCACACTGGATTTAGAATCAGGCTTCCATCAGATAATGATGAAAGCATCGGACATAGAAAAAACTAGTTTTTGTGTGAATAATGGCAAGTACGAATTCGTACGATTGCCTTTTGGATTGAAAAATGCTCCATCAATCTTTCAAAGAGCAATGGATAATATTTTAAGACCATATATTGGCAAAATATGTCATGTCTATATAGACGACATCATTGTGTATTCACACAGTATTCAAGAGCATACAGAACATTTGGATACCATCATCCATGTTCTTAAAAAAGCTAACATGAAAATTTCAATTGAAAAGTCAATGCTATACCAAGAAAAGGTAGACTTCTTGGGTTATGTCGTCGGGCATAACGTTATAAAAACCAACCCGAACAAGGTAGCAACAATCAAAGAATACCCTGAGCCAACGACTTTACGTCAACTTAGAAGTTTCCTAGGTATGATTGGTTACTACCGTAAGTTTATAAAAAACTATGCCAGCATAGCTAAACCATTAACCAAGTACCTTCAAAGCGATAGTGGGCAAGTGTCTACCCATATGGCAAAGAAAACGAACATAAAATTAGATGCGGATGCTTTGCAAGCATTTAATGTACTTAAAGACCACCTAATAACTGAAACCGAACTTACCCAGCCCGATTTTTCAAAAAAATTTGTCCTAACTACCGATGCTTCAGACGACGCAATCGGAGCGGTCTTATCGCAAGATGGAAAACCTATAACTTTTATATCAAAAACATTAGGAAAAACAGAGAGAAGTTTTGCGGCAAACGAGAAAGAACTCTATGCCATAGTTTTCGCTTTAAAAAACTTACGTAATTATTTGTATGGAGTTACTAATTTAGAGATCCATACGGATCACCAGCCTTTGACATTTGCAGTTTCACCCAGAAACCCTAATGCTAAGATGAAACGCTGGAACGCTCTTATTGAAGAACATGCACCGAAAATGGTCTATAAACCTGGAAATACAAACGTAGTGGCTGACGCCCTATCCAGACAAAATTTAAACCAAATTTCGGACAGTTCTTCTGAAGCCACCCAACACAATCAAATTGAATTGATTGATAGACCTCTGAACCAATTTAACCTACAAATAATAATAGAAAAAGGAATAGAAACCATTCACGAACATATTAAACCTTTCCCTAGGAAAGATAGGCATATCATTACATATAATGAACCTTCCGACCTGATACCTTTATTCAAGGAATTTATAAAAGAAAATTTAGTAGCATTGTTTGCTACACCCGAATCAATCTATGATATTAAAAACATTTTGAAAGGAAATTTCACGAATAAATTCATACAGGCAAAATATTTTGCCAACGATGTTGCTAATAAAGATGACCAGGTATCAATAGTGGCACAAACGCACACCCGTGCGCATAGAAACTTCAGAGAAAACCTTAAACAAGTTATTGATAAATATTATTGGCCTGGAATGTCAGACGAATTCCAACAATTCGCGAGGAACTGCGAGGTATGCAACGTAAATAAATACGACAGGCACCCTAATAAACAGCCAATTGGTGAGGCACCAATTCCTGTAAAAGAGGGGGAGTGCGTTCATATTGATGTAATGTTTGCAGAAAAATTAAAGATTCTCACATGTATCGATGCATATTCTAAATTCTTAGTTATTAAAATTCTAGACAATCGCCAAGAAATGCAAAACAAAGTTCTTGAGCTACTGCAAGCATTTCCTGGTTGTAAAAACTTAGTATGTGACCAAGATCCCACATTTACCTCGGCTTCTTTCGTATCACTAATGCAAAGATCAGATATCTCTGTTTACTATACCCCAGATAACCACAGTACGACTAATGGTCAAGTGGAACGAGCTCATAGTACCCTTCAGGAGATAGCCAGATGCGTTAAAGAGGAGAATAAATTAGTAGACATAGTTGAAGTATTCATCAGAGCAGCTAAAGAATATAATAAAACTATTCATTCTTCCACCGGAAAGAAACCCGCAGAAGTTTTGTTTAATAAAATTAATCACTCCGATGTTCCGTTAAAATTAACAATGGCCCAAGACAAAATGCTTGAGGGTCATAATAAAAAAAGAAAATCGAAAGAAGTTAAGCCCGATGATACAGTGTATCAAAAGACTACAGGTGCCCACTGGGGCAAATTGCAACCAAAGTAACGGGTGATTTTTTAGCTGGTTTGGTTTTGGCAACACTGGTTTTGGCAGCTGACGTGTGTTTAGTACCTTGTGTCACTGTCAAACAGCTTCAGTTTGGTTTGCAATTTGACCATGGATCGTCTTACAAATGAACAACGCTTGCAAATTATTGAATTTTACTATCAAAATTCGTGCTCGGTTCGAAATGTTCATCGCGCGCTGCTTCCATTTTATGGTCGGCATTCTCGACTTTCTGAGCAGTCTATTCGGAAGATTGTGACCAAATTTCGCACCAAATTTACTTTGTTGGACATTAAACCACCAACACGTTTACGTACTGTGCGTAGTGAAGAAAATATTGCGGCTGTATCAGCTAGTGTGACAGAAGACCGCGAAATGTCGATTCGGCGCCGTTCCCAGCAGTTAGGCCTTTGTTACAGCACTACGTGGAAAATTTTGCGGAAGGATTTGGGCGTAAAGCCTTTTAAGATACAGCTGGTGCAAGAACTAAAGCCAGCCGACCTACCACAACGCCGAATTTTTGGTAAATGGGCTCTTGGAAAGCTGGCCGAGGATCCGCTTTTTTATCGAAAAATTGTGTTCAGCGATGAGGCTCATTTTTGGTTGAATGGGTACGTAAATAAGCATAATTGCCGCATTTGGAGTGAAGATCAGCCAGAATTGCAACAGCTACCAATGCATCCCGAAAAAGCCACTGTTTGGTGCGGTTTATGGGCCGGCGGCATTATTGGGCCATATTTCTTCAAAGATGATGCGAATCGCAGCGTTACTGTCAATGGTGAACGCTACCGAGCGATGATAACAAACTTTTTTTTTGCCCGAAATGGAAGTTCTTGACTTGCATGATATGTGGTTTCAACAAGACGGTGCCATATGCCACACAGCACGCGAAACAATGGCGCAATTGCGAGGCGAGTTTGGTGAACAGTTAATTTCACGTTTCGGGCCGGTCAATTGGCCGCCTAGATCGTGCGATTTGACACCATTAGATTATTTTTTGTGGGGGTATGTCAAGGCTAATGTCTATAGGGACAAGCCCGCTTCGATTGACGCACTGGAAGCCAAAATCCATGCATTCATTCGTGAGATACCGGCCGATATGTGTGAAAGAGTATGCCAAAATTGGACTCAGCGGATGGGCTACCTGAGACGCAGCCGCGGTCAACATTTGCATGAAATTATCTTTAAACATTAAATTGCAAGGTTCAAACTATCGATTCAAATAAATATTTCATTCATTTTTTCGAATTTTTTGTGTTTTTTTTTTTAAAGTTCTAAACCTCTTAAAAAATCACCCATTATAAACCTCGGAAAGTATCCGAAGATTTAGGGAACAAAGTTAAACTTAAAAATGGTAAGATTGTCCACAAAGATAACCTTAAATTTTAATTCCAGACAATGGACATCTTCACCCTTCTGCTAACTTTCATACTATCAATCAGAGCTGAAATCGTAGATTATACTCGAGACAATTATGTGCTAATCGAAACTGGTGACACACTCCTATACCAAAATACTTCAAACATCTTCCATGTGACTAACTTGACTTATCTTCAAGATTTTCTTGACAGAACTAAAGAATCATTGGAACAACATTACGACAATACAATCTATGCTGACTCACCGAAAGATTACACCCATAACAACAATTTCAATATTATACAAACGCTCTTAGACCAACTCATGGTTTCTCGCTCTAAACGAGCAATTGAAACAATAGGAACTATCTGGAAATGGATAGCTGGTACCCCAGACCATGATGATGAGATTATAGTAGAGAATAAAATTAACGATCTTATAATAAACAACAATAAACAATTTGTAACAAATTCTAAACTGTTCGAAGCAATACAATCTGTAAAACATACAATAAAAAGTGAGCTCATTTCCGAAAAATGTAAATTAATTATCTTTGAGCTTCAAAATTTAATGAATACCCTCACTCTAGCTAAGTTAAATATTTTGAATCCAGGTATCTTAAACTTTGATGATATAAACAAAATTGTAAAAAATGAATTTATCAAAACTTTTACTATAAGCGACTTAATCGATGTTTTTAATTTAAAATCTTACAAAAAAATGGAATAATTATAATTTATATTAAATACCCCATCATTCACAAAAATTGTAAATTATACGAAAGTAGGGCCATAAGCCAGAAAGATGGGAAACTAATTTTAAGTAAAGAAATTGCCAAATGTAATAAAACATTCACAAATGTACAAAATTGCAAACATGAATTAAAGTATACGTTTTGCGAAACAAACAAAAATAAAACATGTTTATCAGAACTATTAAACAACCAAAAAACAGTATGTAATAAAATTAAGGAAAAGAATGTAGACTTAGAAATAATTAAAGATGGAACCATTCTCCTATCCGGCGAACACACCGTCGACAACGAAACTTTAAAGGGCGTCTACCTAGTGAATTTTGAAAATAATACTCTTATTGATGGAAGATCATACGAGAATCCTACGCGCCTGATCCAGAATTACCTGAAGACCTACACAATTGACAAATATGAAATTGGTCAATATATCGAATCACTTGATGAACAACTAAAATTTGATAATATAAACTTATTAGAATCCTTACAGATTGAAGCAACTAAAAGCCCTTTTATCTCTGCTTTTGGACTTGTCTCATTCACCGTTCTCGTAACTACATTTATAGTTATTCTTCACAAAAGAAGAACTCCTAAGCTAACTCCAGGACAACATCTCAACCAGAGAGCAGAACGAATAGAAATGCTTGTACGGCAATACGAAGCTGCGGGACGCGCTTCTTAAAGGAAAGGGGGAGTTAACATTCTACTTCCCGCACACAATGAACAGCATCCAGACAACACCAATGTAAGGGATGCCGACTGTCTATTTTGAGACCGATAATAAAATCGATCGTAAAACCGATCATAAAACCCAAAAACAGTTTTACGATAGTAAAACTGAAACAACAACATCTGGAACATTAGGTTCGACCAATTCCAGGAAGGACTATTATTATCATTATCATGATCTTCGACAAACCAACCCCTAACAAAGTAAGGATGCACAAAAAGCGGAGAAGAAGAAGAATTTGAGCAGAAAGAATCCGAACACTAAGCTGAGCGGTCAGCACCTACGCACCAATTGCAATAGACATTTATCATTTTGTATTAGTGTTTTAAGTTTTAAAATAAAATTATTTTAATTAAATATTACGTAACGAGTTAAATTAATTTATATATGTTAAATATATTGTTTACTTACGCCTAAAATTTACGTTATTGCCCTTTGTATGCAAACTGTGGCAATTTTTTCAGTTTCACGGTATGCTTATGGCAATTAATCGGCAATTAATGGCGTTTTCAAAAATAACTTTGACCAAAAATTATAAATTCATGCTTACACATAAAATTAGAGTTATGGTCCTTTTTGGGCAAACTATAAGAGTGGCAATTTTTTTGTTTATAGCAATAAATCGGCAATTAATAGCGTTTTTAAAAATATTATTATCAAAAGTTGTCATGCTAGCCTTTTGCCTAAAATTTACGTTACTGCCCTTTGTGGGCAAACCGTAGGAGTTGCAATTTTTTTGAATTCACAGTATGTTTACGGAAATTAATCTGCAATTAATGGCGTTTTTAAAAATAATCTTTGACCAAAACTTAAGAAGTTAGCCCTTACACCTTAAATTTACGTGATTGCCCTTTGGGGGCAAACCATAAAAGCGGCAATTTTTTTGACTTCACGGCTAATTTACGGAAATAAATCGGCAATTGATGGCATTTTTGAAAATATTATTTTCACAAGTTATCATCCTAACTTTACGCCTAAAATTTACGTTATTGCCCTTTGTGGGCAAACCGTAGGAGTTGCAACTTTTTCGAATTCACGGTATGGTTACGGCAATTAATCTGCAATTAATGGCGTTTTCAAAATTAGTTTTTGACCAAAAATTAAAAAGTTAAATGTGTAAGACATAAAATGTACGTGATTGCTCTTTGTGGGCAAACGTTAAGAGCGGCATTTTTTTTGTTTTCACGGCAAATTTACGACAATTAATCGGCAATTAATCGCGTTTTCAAAAATTATTTTTTCAAAAGTTGTCATGCTAACTTAACGCGGCTTAATTTAACATTCAAATTCAAATCCAAGTAGAGTCAAAGCGTAAAGTATTTATTTCAAATTAATAAAATTAAATGCGTGTACCTGCAAAATAAAGAAGTCGAACAACTTTTTAAGTGGCAATATGACGAATTTAAGGTGGTGATCACAAATCTTTTTTGCAAATTTACAAATTATGCGATTGAGGAATATTTGGATCAAATTGCAAATTGTTGTTCACAATTTATGTTTTCACTTGATAGAATAATTGGTACTTAAGAGTGTTGATTTACTGTTTTTGAGTATCAATATCTTCATTTTACTCAGTTTCGCGAATTACAAACAAATAGTCGTAAATTACCAAATTACAAGCCAAGGTATAAATCTGGATTAATTTTTCGTAGTTTTCAGCTCATTTTTCGTGATCTGATCCAAGAATTCATTCCGTGTAAGCCGGATGAAACGCCAATTTGCTGGACTAAAGGCCATAAGAACCTATTTTGAATCAGTTTCTCTTTTTTTGTCTATGGCACTCAGATTTGTGTTTTTTCCTACGACAATCCGGTTACTTCCGTTTTCAGCAAGGCACACACACCCGATCGTACTATATCGTTTTCTTGATTAGGCCATCTTGCTATTATTTGCAAATAATATACACTACAGATCATTTAATTTAAAACTATACAATAAATTGCTTAATTTTGCTACTAACTTTTAAAATTATTTTGTTGAATAAATTTATAACCAATTGATTCTTACTGAACAAACAAGGTGTTTTTATTGCATTGGAAAATCTTTCCTCTCTTTTCATACAAATCATTGTAGTTGCTTTGATACAAAAAAATATTTTTTTCAGTCAATATTTTGAGATATGTACATATGTATCCATGGACATATCGTTTGAAGATAGCAGCGTCCATACATACCTAGCTACTAGAGAAAGAGGGAAAGCTTAATTTTTGTATTTCTTACACTACATAACAAATATCTATGGGAAAGAGGTTTTCAAACTCTAAACAAAGTCGCTGGAATTTTAAATAGCCTGGACTAGAATATACAATACGGCTTTATCCAAACAGTGCAAAAATAAAGAAAAATTAAATGTTTTAAATTAAATATTTCACTCCTCATTTCATAGGTACTTTCAAATAAAATCAACAAACCAGCCATGTATTTTTTAAACTTAATAAAGCCTTTTCTTCCCAAAAATGTTTATAAATCAATTGAAATTCAATTTGTTCAGATAAAGCAATTTACTACCTTTTTCGGGCTGACATCAAAAGCCATGCTTAAACTGTAAAATTGTAAAACAAAGAACATTTAAAATTGTTACGTAAAACCACTTTCTACTACTATGAACTTATCTACTGATTATGTGTTATATAATTTCCAAATTATGGGAATTGTTGTTGGTGTCGCAAGCTTCGTCGTAACTTCCGTTGTAATAATTAGGCTTAATAAGCGGTTACATCTAAAAACTAAGTTGGAAAAAATGTGACTTATGTGGGATTTGAGTTGACCGATTCATTTTTAATTTACATAGGTGTTTACACCAGCTCGAAATAATAGATTATTTGTCAGTTTAACTTTTCAATTCCAATTTTTATCTTTCAAACATAAAATAGCTACCTTCAAATTTCAAAAGAAGGGGTTGTTCTATGCGTGTATAAATTTCTGACATATATTAATCCAATTTAATATAAAACCACTTTTTAGTTGTTACTAGATTAAATTTCTTTTGTAGGCATTAGGAGCATATTTGCATATATATATTTCATGTTTTTATAATTTCCTTAAATCATAAAAGTATAGCTTTTAGTTTTGTGATATCCCAATTTTTTTAAATTATGCCCGAAAAACTTCAACAGTGTGCTTTTTTAAATATACAAATTTAAAATTCTAACCTAAAATGCCATCAGCATCCTAATACAAAAACCCTTTCCATCTACCGTTAAGTAATGCAATCGATTCGAGCATTAAATATGCTGGCAGCAAAACACTGCTTCCAATTTGCCATCAATTATGCAAAACGGCTCTTCAGCTTTTCCTATTGTTTCATTTTGACAATTGCTGGCTTCCCCTTTTGACATAGACAAATTGTATCTGTAATTGGGTTACGTTTCAAAGGGGGAAATCATGTATGAATGTTTTAAGAGAACGAGGATTGCACAATGCAGTATACTCCATTGCATTTTATATTGCATATACCTTCTGTTTATTAATGCCAGTGCTAGTTTTTGTTGTTGGCATTTAGTTCTAATCAATTAACCTAACTCTGACACTAATGCATATATCGAATCACACAGGAACCACGTGCGGCGTGCAACGTGCAAGGAGCTGTAACGATAAAGAATACACAAGATAACAAGCGCTTCAGTTGTATGTACTTGCTCAAGTTTTGTTTTGCTGGGGCTGAAGTGGATGGTGGTATTATCATTGAATTATTCCAAAAAGAAAGGACACCCAGAAAAACGTCCACCAGGGGCCTGTATCACAATACTAATAGTACTTGTAATACAAGTGAATCCTTATCCTTACAAGTGTAAGAAAAATTTTAACAAAGCTACTAGTCGGCTGGCTCTTCTACAAGTGTTAAAGGTAGCGCTAGAATAGGCGGAAGCCAACGTACGTGGTCGTACGAAACCGGGCGAAAACAAGTAATCCATACAACGGGCGCATAATTGTGAAGTGGTACTCCTCGTGTAGTTTTCGTTAACTTCTCTTGTCGGACGGGAGAGCGCTCACCGCTCTTTCGTAAGTGGACGTATGCAAATCAAAATAGTGGAAGCAATTTAAAAAGTATTTGGCGCTTGGTGTATAGTTTTCAACTATTTCTCCTGTTTAAGGTATGAGTGAAACAAAATCTTAAATTTTCTTTCATTTAATTTATACCCACAGCGAATTATCGTGGTTTCTCAAAGTAAATAATTAAAAGCCTATCACGCTGTGCTGTGAATAAGTAAACAAAATTAAGATACATTTAACAAACAATAATTTGCATTTTTTTCACTTGATGAACCATTAATGAACCATCATTACAAGTGGGAAATTGTGTAATTTCCCTCTTTCTGTAACACAAAGCTACAAGTGTAGAAAAAAGCTTAACCTAACTTTTAGAATAATCGATAAAATCTTACAGGTGATTCAAGACTTGTAGGATGCAGAGTAAGTATTTAAATGTATTTAAATAAAATGGGCGGGATGCAGTTGGACTAAGGGTCGCAAAATCTTTATTATGAACAATATTCAATAGTCCACAGAAACAAAAACAAAAATAATTCTGTATTATTTTCGTTTTTCTTTCTTATCATTCATAATTAGACAGATCACGGGCTTTACCATCATATAAATTCTAGGTGTCTGAATTTAAACAAATTCCCCAAGAAAAATATAATTTACAGTGCTTTGGCCCTTTAAGTTTAATAAGACCCCTATTACATGATGATTCTTTGCGTCTGACTCTTTCGAATTTTAATGAGTGCGAAGGAGAAGAAAAATCTGATTTCACCTTCAATTTCATTGAATTTTGAAAAGAGTCAGACGCAAAGAATCATCGTGTAATAGATGTGGGTATACATCGATTGAAAATAATGCGTCTTAGAAGGGTACAACAGCATCTAACTGATTAGACCAACTGTTGTACCTGGGCGAAACGCATTTGGACTAAAGGTCGCAAAATCTTTATTATGAATTTAAATAATACAAAAATCCAATCAATCTATCAATAATGTTTTCATCGTGCCCTTGGCTTTTTACAGAAAAACCCTCGAATTTATGCTGATATGTTTTTTTCTACGTTTGTGATCCCAATGGAAGTGTAAATTGTTTAAATAGTTTCGTTAATAACACAGGTTTATTTTTTTTTACACTTCAGAATTCTTTGTTGTAGTGAGTTTAAAGCAAGCATTCTACAAACAGAGGCTCATCATGAGTGCATGTGTTAGTGGTTAGTAGATTAAGTAAGCTAACACAAGCACATAAATAAATTAATAAACATAACAAAATTAAACAATTACAAAACATACGATGTTCGAAACATAATAAGGGTATTCATACAACAGCGTAAAGCCGTCGAAAACGCAGTAGTGTTTTAAACTTCGTAATTCTGTCACAATTTGTAAGGAAGATTTGACATATTTACGCATTTTACAACCTAACAACGTTTACGATGACTTCACGCTCTTGCATGAATACCCTTAATATAAAACATTTAAGAAAACAAAAATAAAACTTTGCTTTGGTTAAAATCAACAACGGAAGCGTTTAAATTAAAAAGTCTGCACATACAGTTAAGAAGTTCGTGTATACCATAGTTAGTTCTATGAAATGGAACGTGAAAAATTTCCTTCGTAGACGGTGAGCTCCTCCACGGTAGTTAATGCCTACACAGGCTTACAAGTCAGCAGCATCAATTTCACCACTGATAAGTTGGTGGAAAAATATTAAATCACTATTAACATGCCTTTCATATAAAGTTTGAAGTTGCAGAAGCTTAATTCTGTGTTCATAATGTGGCAGGTTATACGGATCAGCTCAAGGGAGTCCTTTCAAGGCGAAACGAATGAAGTTATGTTGTATTGATTCGTATATGAATTTCGTAAAAAGGGGTCTATACTTAGATGGGGTCTCACATAACAGTTGTATAAGGAAAGAGTAACGTACGGATCGATAAACGCCTTTGCCCAGCGTTTTATGAATCCCAGCATGGAACTCGCTTTATTTAAAATAAAGTTAATATGTACCCTAAAATCTAAATCAGAACTAAAGCTAATACCCAGTTTAACAAATAAGCGTTAACATTAAAACACAATATGTTGTTAAGCATACTCGAATATTTAGGCGCCGAACTCAAATCCGCCAACCGCCAACAGTTTTCTCCTCTCAATTCGAGTTTTCGAAATATTTCCCTTATAAAATGACCAGCAAACGTTAATTTTGTAGGTTTTTAAATGTTAAAGCAAACTGAGACAATTAAAAAAATTGGCCACGATTTCTAACAGTAGGTACCAACCTCCTTTTTTTCCACTACACAACTCATTTTTTGTTCTATGCTGTTACAACGTCAGTATATTTTTTTTAACAAAGTTAGTAACTACTAAAAATATTGATATTTTCCTTTGAAACTCAATTATTTTAAAAAACTCTTCTTGAAATCCCCTGTTATAATCTTCCTATGTACGTGCTAAGAAATATTATTCCTTATTTTAGTGTTTTTCTTAAGCTACTTTGTTTCAGATGTAAAAAATAATTAAGCTTTTTTAGAAGACTAAAAGAGCTATCGAAAAGATTTGAACTGAATTTTGAAGAAGAAAGTTAGATTCCTTTCAGGAAAGAATTAAAATTCGAATAATCTCGAGTTGTTGAAAATAACTTCAAAAATAGCAAACAAAATATTTTCCATTTTCTAACTCCCGTTATTTCAAAAACTCATCGAATTTTAACCAACACGAATATTTTTCTTGAAATAGTTCCATAAAACATTTGTATCTTTTGGTGGGGGCAAAACCCCCATTTATTCGGCTTAATACAAGCTAATTCTTAATCTAACTTAAAACTAAGAACTTAAGCTAACGTAAGTGAGGGGGAGGGCAATTCAGAAGATGGAGTTTTAGGGATGGAGTACTAAGGTAAAAGTCAAAGGAGTTCATGTTCAGATTAACATTTCGCAGCATTCGAGAGATAGGTTCGTTTGAGCCATAGGAGGTCCTGTGGGTTGGAAGATAAAAAAGACGAGGATTTCGAGAACGAGGGTTAATGTTAAAGGAGATAGAGTTGTAGAGTGAAATGCAGTCAACGGAACCAGAAAATAATCGATGAATGAAGAGAATGTCTGATATTTCTCTACGCTCTTTCAAAGAATTCAAGTTGATTAGCTTAAGGCGGTCTAGATAGGGAGACAGGATCAGGGGATTGATCCATTCAAGGCCTCGAAGAGCAAAGCGAAGGAAGCGACGCTGGGCGCTCTCGATTCTGGAAATGTGTATAAGTTGATAAGGGGACCAAACTTGAGAAGCGTATTGGAGGAGTGGGCGAACGAATGATATGTAGGAGGTAAAGACGGGGAGGAAATTTAATACGCTTACGCGTAAAAGTGATTGTTTGGCATTTGGCAACGTTGAGCTCTAATCTATTTTTAAGACACCAAATTGAAAAACTGTCAAGGTCCTGTTGAATAAGGGAAGAGTCATGTGTCGACGAAATAATCTTGAAAAACTTGGTATCATCAGCGTACAGTGAAATACAAGAGTGTTTGATGACCTTTTCAATATCGTTAATTGCAAGAATGAAAGCGTACAGCACCTCAGCCATTACCCAAGTCATATAGTATTTCTACTATGCAAATTGTGCGGTGGTTTTCATTTTGGCCCCCTTTTTTGTATGCATTCGCGGGTGCGGAGTTTTGCAACCAAAATTTCGTGACGCAACTTGGCAAAAACGATGCGAAAAGGCATTTTCTGGGAGTTTTTCATTAATGGCTCGAAAACTACCAGTTATTCGAAAATTACATCAAAGTACCATTGAAAGTGTACACAATTTCCAATAAATCTCTGTTTAAGGTTTTTTTCTGCGACAATCCATTTGCAAACAAGCGCTACTTGAAAATTGACGTATTACAATTTTACAAGTTTTACAATTACAAATATTTTACAATTTTCGAAAATCCACTCCAAAGCACTAAGTAAATACTTTATATGAAAATTTTAAATTTCTGTCTATGACATGAACCAAGATATACTTTTCTGGTGGTCTTTGATACGCTGAGTTTGGATCTGGTCTTAAAATTGTTTTCAAAATCTTTCATGTCATAGACAGAAATTAAAAATTTTCACATAAAGTGATCATCAATCAAAAAATAAATCAATTCTGTTACCCTATGCTGAAATGTTCTAAATGTAATAATTGTCAAAATAGTCCTTTTGATAGATTTTAATCAAAAATAAATCGATTCATTTCATTTCCATTTCACCTTACCCCCTGCTGGTAAGGGGAAAGAATATACCCGAGGTAGGCATGCCTGTCGTAAGAGGGGACTAAAATCCAAACTCCGTATACTGAGATTGATGTATACAAACCTATGCAATGAGCAAAACAATAAGATATAGTACCCCAGGTGGCAGTCCAGGTTCACTGGAAAATCCACCCTCTTCGGAGGTCGGCTCTATGGATTCTGGGGGGAGCCAACTATTGCATTTAATAAATCCATTCCTTAAAAGTGCAAGGGTATCTCGATCACCACCATCTAAATCGAGTGCAAAACCATCGAAATTCGGGCAAAAGAGTTCACCCGTCACGCCTGCGCGCGCCAAAATAGACTCAGATAAAACAAAACATCTTGAAAAAGATAATAACGAACTTCGACAAAAACTTGATCAAGTAATGGAACTTTATCAAGAGCTAAAGAAAGAAGTCGATCTTCTTCGAAAAGAAATGAGATATTGAAAAGCAAAAATCCTCCAATAAACTCAAAGTCTAGCTTGCCACAAGTCAATAATTGTAGATATAAAACGGACGAAGAAGAGCTAGCACGCGAAACGGAGAAGTCCTCAAAGAAAAGATTGAGTAAAAAGCGTAAAGCTGGCTCTTCGCCTGAAGCAGCCTCTTCTTTTGAAATAAGAGTTTCACAAAAAAATGCTACAGTAAAAGAAAAACCTGTTAAGGAATGGCCCCCACCACTGATAAATGTTATCGGTATTGCGGAGTATAACAAGTTGCAAACCATATTAAAGGCATTATTACCATCGGCATTTAAAATTATTTCACTAAACAACAACAAATGGAAAGTTTGTGTGAAAGACCCCGAAAGTTATCGTCTTCTGTCACGAAAACTAAACGAAGAAAAAGTAGAATGGTATACCTATAAAAAAAAGTCGGAAAGACCCCTACGTGTTGTGGCAAGAGATCTACACGCATCATGTTTAAAAGACGATATTATTAGTGATCTTAAAGAGCGCAACCTCAAAATCTTAGATGCGACGAACATTGTCAAAAGAGAGAAACAGAAAAAAGAGGGTGAAGCGATAGTGGTACAACGTGGTCTCCCACTATTTATACTTTCGTTCGATAAGACTGAAAAATTAGATGAAATTTATAAAATTAAAACAATTCTAAACATCGTAGTTAGGATCGAACCTCTAAGAAAGAGCACAAGGTTAATCCCTCAGTGTAAACGCTGCCAAGAATTCAATCACACCCAAACCTATTGCAAAAAAGAGCCAAGGTGTGTAAAATGCGCTGGAAAACATCTAACTGTTGACTGCAACGGAAAAAGTGAAAGTCCACCGACGTGCATTAATTGTAATGGAAATCACCAAGCAAGTTATAGGGGCTGTGAAGTAGCTAAAGAATTACAAAAGCGACGATCAAAATCTGCCCAAACACAAAGAAACCCACCAAGGCAATTAGAAACCGCAATTCCCAATAGTGCCAAATCTACGAAAGGCCCAAAACCTAGTATCCGTAAGGAAAAGAAAACAGTGTCAGTACCTCCGGAGAAAATATCGAAGCAAAGAAATGCAGAAACATATGCCCAAATATACCCGTAAATAAAGACACTTAATTTTGTCAAAACTTAAAGAACAATGTGAAACAAATAAACTTATCTTTGATAGGTTAAGTAAGCTCGAAAATTGTTTTCGACCCAAACCTCTTTCAAAAAATATATGATGGAAAAGCTTAAAATTCTAACGTGGAATGCCAACGGATTATGGCAAAAACTTAGAGGATTGAAGATGTATATGCCAGAAAATAATATTGACATATGTTTGATATCAGAAACGCATGCCAAAAATGAATCAAATCTTAAAATCCACGGGTTTCATGACTACCACGCCATTCATCCGTCTAACAAAGCAAGAGGTGGATCATCATTGTATATAAAAGAATGCATTGAACACTCGATAGGCCTCAAAATAGAGGTGGAATCAATGCAATTGAGTAGTGTACAGGTTAAAACTAAAAATATTCCTCTCAATGTCTCTTCCATATATTGCCCTCCGCGTTGCAAAATTGATAAGAATGAATTGACGACATTGATAAAGTCACTAAGTCCAAATTTAATTGTTGGTGGTGACTTTAATGCAAGGCACACCTTCTGGGCCTCACGATGCATATCTCAAAAGGGTCGCATGCTATATGAAGCAGGAATGGAAAATAATTGTGACTTTCATTCGACTGTCAAGCCAACTTACTGGCCAACTGATCCGTCGAAAATACCTGACCTAATCGATTTATTCATGGTGAAAGGAATACCCTCTAACCGAATAGAAATTTCAGAGGGCTATGACCTCTTCTCAGATCATTCTGCCGTCGTACTCACTATGAGTTACCTTGTTAAAATTGAAAAACCACCCAGGTTAACAAACAGTAAAACCAACTGGGATGGATTTAAAAAAGATATCGAGGACAACGTTGAGTTAAGGGTATCATTACAAACGCCTCTTGAGCTTGAAGACGCAGTAGATACCTTTGTTGATATAATACAAAAAGCAGCTTGGGATAACACACCTTATCAAAGGCTAATGCCTCGCTTTAAAGATATAAAATATCCGCAAGAAATAAAAGATTTAGTGAAAGAGAAACGAAAAGCACGTAAAAAATGGCAGCAAACCCGTGCTCCTCAACACAAAGCTCATTTAAATCGCTTGAGTAATATGTTAAAAACGGCGATATCAGATTTCAAAAACCTTGAAGTTGAAAATTACCTTGAAGGCTTGACAGCGGAGAAAGAATCCAACTACTCACTTTGGAAAGCTATAAAAACGACGAAAAAACCAAAGCTTCCAGTGCCCCCGATTAAGAAAAGCAAAAATGAATGGGCTAAAAGTGACAAAGAAAAAGCGGCGGTATTCGCCGATTACTTAGAGGAAACATTTAAGCCGTTCGATGAGCAAGAACTCAACGAAAATATTAATATGAATTTTACCTCAAATGAAAGCTACATAACGAGAAATGCTACACTTGCCGAATTAAAAAGAGAAATAAAGAAGCTTAAGTCCAACAAAGCTCCAGGATATGACTTAATAACGGCAGAGATTTTACTAATGCTCCCTCGTAAAGGGTTTATTAACCTCCTTTACATAATTAATGCCGCTCTAAGGTTAGAATATGTTCCGAGCCAAAGTTGCGGAAGTCATAATGGTTTTGAAACCTGGCAAACCATCTCACGAAAAGAAGTCTTACAGGCCGATTTCGCTTCTTCCTTTTATATCAAAAGTTTTTGAAAGAATACTACTCCTGCGCCTGCAACCGATAATAGAAGAGAAACAATTAATACCTAAACATCAGTTTGGATTTAGGAGCAAGCATTCGACAATTGATCAAGTGCAAAGAATTACTGACGTAATTGAGAGAGCTCTTGAAGAAAAGAAAATCTGTTCGACTGTCTTTTTGGACGTGTCGCAGGCGTTTGACAATGTGTGGCACGAAGGCCTCAAATTCAAATTAAGACAAGTTCTGCCTGAAGGACTTTACAACATTCTTAACGGATATCTAAATGAAAGACTTTTTCGTGTAAGACACGGAAATGACTATTCTGGTTTCAAAGAAATAGTCGCTGGGTACCACAAGGAAGTGTATTAGGTCCAGTTCTGTACCTTTTATTTACACGCGATATACCTCAAACAGATGACACTATTGTAGCCACGTTTGCTGATGATACTGCAATACTAGGAATAGGCAAAACGATTAGCGAAGCTAGAATTAAATTACAAAATGCTCTTAATAATGTTAATGAGTGGACGAAAACATGGCAAATAGCGCTCAATGAACAAAAGTCAGTCCACGTGGACTTTACGTATAAAAAAATAAATAGATTACCCGTCTTTCTTAATACCACTCGTGTTCCATTTGCAAATGAGGCAAAGTATCTGGGAATGACTCTGGACGTGAAATTAAAATGGAAGCCGCACGTGAAAAAGAAATGCGAAGAACTAAAAAGTAAATTAAGAGATATGAACTGGTTACTCGGTAAATATTCAAAGCTTAGCATTGAAAATAAGTCGATTTTATACCGAAGGTTTTTAAACCTGTTTGGACTTATGGTATACAACTTTGGGGTTGTACCTGCGATACAAACTTAAATAACTTACAAACGTTTGAAAATAAATTGCTTAGGTCATTTGTAAATGCTCCGTGGTATATAAGAAACGAAGATCTTCATGGGAACCTCGGGATTCCTACGGTGCGGGAGGAAATAAAAAGTTTCGCGCGAAAACATAGACATCGACTATTAGAACACGCTAATTCAACGATTATTGACATTCTTGACAAGTCGAATTTCGTACGCCGTCTGCGAAGAACAAAACCTTCCGACTTGGTGCGGTGAACAGAAAACCCCTTCAAAATCGCGGATTAAGCAGGAACTTTCACCGGAAAGTAACCCGCAACACGTTACCTAACTTCGTTAAAAATAAATTGCTAGATAAGTTTCAACTTAGTTGCAATCGGGAAGTGGAGGTGGTTTTATTGTAGTAAGAATCTCACACTTGTATGAGCACGCGTTTTTCGGTCCTCATAGAGCCTGAATAGCAGGTTTTGCACCTACCCACGGGAAAAAAAAATTCAACAATAAAACCCCAATAGTAATGAATGAAAGTCAAAATATACGTTATCATTCCACCTAGAAAATGCCACGAAATTGGTATTACGGCAGTTTGTATATCCTAAAACGTATCTTAAATTGGTATCAAATAAAAAATATTATACGGGCAATAGTTCCTCATGGCTTGATGGTTAGTGCGTTGGACTGTCATGCCAATGTTGGACTTCCCAGCCACTGCCACTTTAAAAAGGAGAAATGTTTTTCCCGAGGTACTGCCACTTGCGAGGAACTGACAAATCCTCCAAGAATATACTTGTCATGAATAAGTGCTTCTCATCTAGCCGTTCGGGCTCGACAAAAATCGTAGGCCCCCTCTATTCCTGCCAATAACACGCACACGGGAATGGTTGAGAGTTGTAAGTCACTAGGCCCTGGTTCTCCACGAGCTGTTGCGCCACCAAATTTAAATCCGGGCAATCGCTTGTAAATGTTGATTTGAGTAGGTACATACTCTTTACAAATAGTGAATAGTCTTTTCAAAAGCTATTAAAAGAAAATTATTTGAAATTATATTTTAAAACTGCAAATATTTCTTGCTTTTCTTATAATTTATTGCATATCTTTTTAAGTTCTCGTGGGTGTCACGATCCCGACCACACAGCGAATTTGGAAATGTACTCTACAATTCAGTCAAAATAGACATTTGACCTAGCCAAAACTCCAATAAGACTGAAAATTTGTATAGACGTTCTTTTCGGCATAGGAAATCAACTGCCAAAGGTCCGCGTCAATCCCACTGGAGCGTAAGAAGTTATTCAAGGTAAAGTGTCGAAAAAGTTGGTTTTTTGCCTATAACTTTTGAACGGTGACTGATATTAAAAAATAATATGATAAAACCGTGTAGACCATACAATTTTCTACAAAAAAGATCAAGACATTTTTTTTCGAAGGACCATTGGTTAAGGATATAAAGCTATTTCAAAAATGGTAAATTGACGAAAATATCGGTTTTTTTAGAATAGCTATTTAATGGTAAATGTTATCGAAAAGTGATTCATATAATGTTTGTAATTATTTTAATTCCTTACATGAAAATGCTAACATTTTTGTTCTAGCATTTAGCGTTAAAAAGAAATAATTATTTTAAGAATTTGGTCAAAAGCCAAAAATAACGGTTTTCTGTTTCTTACTAGCAAATGAAAATGGTGCTCAAAATAAATAAATGCTCAGTCTATAGGTGACAAAAAGTTCTACTTAAAAGGTTTTGAAGGTTTTTCCCATACGAGTGGTCAGTTACAAGATATTGTGATTTCAAAATGGCCAAATGTCGAAAATATAGAACTTTTAATTACAATTCTTAAAAAATTAATGTTATCGAAAAGTACTTTATGCAAACTTTGTAGATTGTGTGATGCTCTATAAGAAAATATTTAATTTTTTTCTTAAATTAAAGCATTCAAAAGATTTATAAATATTTTAAGAATTTGGTTTAAAGTCAAAAATAACGGTTTTTTTATTTTTACTCTCAAATGCCTAATATATGTTAAAAAAATGGATGCTAAGCTTGTAGAAGATGAAACTTACTACCTACTACGTAGTTTAATTTTGTCCTATACAAGTGGTTGGTTAAAAGATATAGCGATTTTAAAAAGGCCAATTGCCAAAAATATAGGTTTTTCGCCTATAACTCTCAAACAGTGAATGTTATCAAAAAGTAATTTATGCAAAGATTGTAGATTAAGTCATATTCAACCACATACAAATTTTTTCCTAAAATTTACAATTCAAAAGATATAATTATTTTAAGATTTACTCTTACTTTAGTCTTACTCTTAAATGACAAAGTTGTCTTGAACCAATATATTCTGAGTTTGGAGACCATAATCTTGTCTATAAAATAAAATAAATCAAGAAGAGATAGAGTTCAGGAACAAATTTTTTTCCCCGGTGGGTAGGTGCAAGGCTCTATGAGGACCGAAAAACGCGTGCTCATATAAGTGTGAGATTCTTACTACACTAAAACCACCTCCACTTCCCGATTGCAACTAAGTTGAAACTTATCTAGCAATTCATTTTTAACGAAGTTAAGTAACGTGTTACAGGTTACTTTCCGGTGAAAGTTCCTGCTTAACCCGCGACTTTAAAGCGGTTTTCTGTTCACCGCACCAAGTCGGAAGGTTTTGTTCTTCGCAGACGGCGTACTAAATTTGACTCGTCAAGAATGTCAATAATTGTTGAATTAGCGTGTTGTAATAGTCGATGTCTATTTTTTCGCGCGAAACTTCTTATTTCGGACCAAACTGTAGAAATCCCGAGATCCCTGTGAAGATCTTCGTTTCTTATATACCACGGATCATTTACAAATGACCTAAGCAATTTATTTTCAAACGTTTGTAAGTTATTTAAGTTTGTATCGCAGGTACAACCCCAGAGTTGTATACTATAATTCCAAACAGTTTACAAGGTTGATACAAAATCAATTTATTTTCAATGCCGAGTAACCAGTTCATATCTCTTAATTTACTTTTTAGTTCTTTGAACACGAGCGGTGTTAAGAGAGACGGGTAATCTATTTATTTTTAAACGTAAAGTCCACGCGGACTGACTTTTGTTCATTGAGCGCTATTCGCCATGTTTGTGTCCACTCATTGACATTATTAAGAGTATTTTGTAATTTAATTGTAGCTTCGCTAGTCGTTTTGCCTACTGCTAGTATTGCAGTATCATCAGCAAACGTGGGTAGGTATATCACGTGTAAATAAAAGGTACAGAACTGGACCTAATACACTTCCTTGTGGTACCCCAGCCACTATTTCTTTGAAATCAGAATAGTCATTTTCGTGTCTTACACGAAAAAGTCTTTCATTTAGATATCCGTTTAGATTGTTATAAGGTCCTACAGGCAGAACTTGTCTTAATTTGAATTTGAGGCCTTCGAGCCACACCTGCGACACGTCAAAAAATACTGTCGAACAGATTTTCTTTTCTTCAAGAGCTCTCTCAATTACATCAGTAATTCTATGCACTTGATCAATTGTCGAATGCTTGCTTTTTAATTCGAACTGATATTTAGGTATTAATTGTTTCTCTTCTATTATCGGCTGCAAGCGCAAGAGTAGTATTTCTTTCAAAAACTTTTCATACTATAGAAAATCGGCCTGTAACTGTAAGACTTCCTTTCTTGAGATGGTTTGCCAAGTTTCAAAACCATTATGGCTTCTGCATCTTTCCATTGGCTTGGAACATTCTAACCTTAGAGTGGCATTTATTATGTAAAGGAGGTTAATAAATCCTTTTCGAGAGAGAATTTTTTTTTTAATTTCTGTCGTAATTAAATCATATCCTGGAGCTTTATTGGACTTAAGCTTCCTTATTTCTCTTTTTAATTCGGCAAGTGTTGTTGCCTAAATTATGTAGCTTTCATATTAATATTTTAGTTGAGTTGTTTCCAATCGAACGTCTGATATGTTTCCTCTAAGTAATCGGTGAATTTTCATTGTCACTTTGAGCTCATTCATTTGGGCTATTCTTAATCAGGGACACTGGAATCTTTGTTTTTTTCGTTGTTTTTATAGCTTTCCAAAGCGAGGAGTAGGATTCTCTCCCCGCTGTCAAGCAAGCTTTCAAGGTAATTTTCAGCTTCAAGGTTTTAGAAATCTGATATCGCCGTTTTCAGCATATTACTATAGACTAAATAATAATAGAGACAGGCTGCTTCATAGAAAGAAAAGGGACCCGATTTGAGATTGCCTCCACCTAGATTGCCAATTTGCATGGTCTAGGGAGGATAGGGTTTTCCCCCTACACGATTTTTTTCTAAGAATATATCCAAGAATCATGTCCTAAAAAATATTAATGACGAATAACCGTATTCAAGAATGCGAAATTATGAATGAATTTAAAAAAACAGCAAAACTTGAAAAAATGGTGGTCACAAATTGATTTTCGGCTTAAAAGTTGCGTAATAAAATGTAGAAGTTTTATTTTTTTTAAATTAAAAATTTAATTTTTCAAACGTTAATAACTGAGTTATAATTACTTCGAATAATTTTTTTTTAATTCTTCTCCTGAGACTACATTTACAGACGAAAATATGATGGCCTTCTTTTTAAGATGTCGATATTAATTGCTTGTCTATTATTATTTGAAAGAATTTTCTAAAAAATTTAAAAAATCGATTAATCAGCACCGGATTGGAATATAAGGCTGAAAGTTGGTGTTCAAGTTGTTTTCAATACATACAATACAACATACCAAATGAGCAAAATCGAAAAGGGTCGGGTCAAAAACTCGGTGATTGGCATGGAATGCCCCATAGTAATTAATAATTGAGTACAATTTTTATTTTGAAACACAAATAATTTTTTGCTTAGTAAAAGAAAACTTATACATCAAGAGAGGAACGTTTTCGCGTGTGATATCTTAAAAATGTGGCAGTGAAATAAACATTTTCTTTTCAGATTTTAGGAGGTTTTATTTTTGTGTTGTATTAAATTTACATACAAAAATGGCTTCAATTTCTTCGAAGGACAGCGGCGCAAAGAAAAACCTGAAGATCGTTAAACAAATTTTACGAACTTGTTATATATAAGACAGAATCTGTTCAAAAAATAACTGGTTTACTGTGTATCAAAACCGAAAATGTTTACAATTGTTCGAATATAATCAAAATCAAAGGCCACAATTCACCACTAAAAACAAACAAAAAACTGGTAGGAGCAAAGTGATGTAGGTACATATGTACATACCTTAAAAATTATGAGGCCTTCTGGAAAAATCCTTAAGAAACTCGGGTTAGATAAATATTGAAATATTTATAAACAGTTGGTAGCCCTACCGATATTTTTGTGAGATATGTGGAAGTCTATGATTCTCACTATGTAAACCCTGTAAGAGGTATAAAATAAGGACAGCTTTTTAAGATCTGTAATGGCCAGAGTGAAAGGCAAATATCCTATTTTCCCTGTACTGTAAATATAAATTGGACAGATTATAGCAATAGCTATGACCAGCAAACTTCTTTGAAAAAGCTTTTCCTTTTTTTTGTTCACAAGGCCTAAGAAAATTTAGAATATGGCCTAATCTGCTTATTCCTGTAGCCGCAGATGAATGCACATTTGGAATCATAACATTTGTTTTACTTTTTTTTACCAAACCAGTAGGTACTTGACTTATAAGCAAATTAAAATATCGTAGAATGGATTTCGTGTTTTCGTTCTTGATTAATTTAAAAAAAACGCGCAAAATGACAGCTTGAAGGGCCTGAAGCTTACAACATGACAATTTTTATTTGTAGAACAATTTTTAAAAGGGAAAACAGGTCTGAATAAAATATAAGCAGGCGAAAATGTAAATAAATATTAAAAAAATATTCATTCATTTATTTGAATTACGATGTAGGTATTTGTTCGAAAGACAAATGAAGCGCATTCAACCCTATTTTTTTACTTTGCAAAGTAAAATTATGGTATTTCTTTTTCAAGCAAACAGAATAATCAATAATTTAAAATAAACCCATTTCTAATTTTCAATTGGCAGGAATGTAGATTTTCCGCGTTTATAAGTAAAAATGTTGGTCAACACTTCTCAAATAACCTTTAAAAATATTTGTTTGTTTCCGTGGAATATTAAAAGTATAAATCATGAGTAAGGGGTAAATTAAAATCTTAAGAGGCAATCCATGTTTGTAGAATATGGTGTATCTGCATAAGAAAGTATGATAGGAGCAACAATACCTGACCTACAGTCTAACTTGCTACACAAAAAAATTAAGTATCCTACAAGTATGAGTAAATTTTAAAATAAATATTTTTTTTAATTGATTTGCAGACATGACACATACACATAGGTAAGTCGGCTACATATTATTTAAACCTAACAGAAACAGACAAAAACGTATGTTTTTCAAAAAGCTCAAATGAGCTCAACTACATTGCGTTTCGCCCAGGTATGATAGTTGGGCTCATCAGTTAGTCATCAGATAGTCATCATACCATTCTAAGACGCAAATTTGTATCGATGATTATTAATATAAAAATCACGGCATTGGAGATATTGTGAATTTTATTATTCTAAGGGAATTTGGTTAAATTCAGACATTTAGAATTTCAAATGCCCGTGCTCAGGCTTTGTATAATAATTGAATATGAAGAAAATTTAAAAAGAAAATTCTTCTGTTTGAGTCGAGTAAACGAGTTTATAATTCAAGTTAAAAGTTCAAATGAGCTCAAACAGAAGAATTTTCTTTTTTTTCCACTGGCCTCGAATACACATCTTCCGCCACAATTCGAGTATATTTGACCATACTGATCCTGAAAAATTTGGTTACGAGCGCCTGACTCGTTTTTATTCGAAACCATTTGTACTCGCTTGCTACATATACTCGTTTGGACTCTTTTGATGTGTGTGCTGACTTACGAGTCATCATAGATAAGCAATATAAAGATGGCAATCCTCGGCTTTCAATTTGATTTGCCTACAAGCTGAAACGAACAGCTGATGTATTAGACTTGCAAAGTCAGCGGGAAATATCGTTCTCAATGATTCTTATAGCTGAAATCATCAATTAACTCACTTGCCAAATCATACAAGGAGCGAAATGCAATGATTAATTAAGTGAAGAGTGATACAAAGATTTCTCAGTTCATAGATTGTACTCCACTTTCTGCTTTGTGCTTAAGAAACAACCCTTTCTTTCGCCGAATTGCAAATTGCTACTGTAATAGGGAAAATTTTGAGATGAAAGAACTGTTGAAAAGGAATGTACAAGTTCATCAGTTTATATTTTGTGATTTGTTTGTGACTATAAATTCTCATCTTGGCAAGTGCGGATATAGGGGGAGGGCAATGGGTACAATTGCCCCCCCTGAGCAGGAACGAACCAAGCATAAATTTATTAAAATGTCATTAAAAAATGCTTTTTCGCTCTACGTTTATAAATTTTTTTCCTGGCAGTGAAAAGAAGACCATACGTTTTTATTTTCCTGATTTTTCATTTCACGAAATAATTTAAAGATATTATAGTCCAGTCATATTGTATTTTTGCTATGCAAATTGTGGGGTAGGTTTAATTTTGCCCCTCTTTTATGTTTTCGGGGGTGCAGAATCCAAATTTGACGTTTGCTACTAATTTCGTGACGCAACATGGAAAAAAATGCAAAAAATTATGAAAAAATGCATTTTCTGGGAGTTTTTCACTAATGGCTCTAAGACTACCCGTTATTCGAAAATAACATCAAAGTACCATTGAAAGTGAACACAATTTCCAATAAGTTTCTATTTAAGAATTTTTTTCTGAGCCAATCCATTTGGACTCAAGCGCTGATTGAAAATTGACATGTTTTAACTGTTTTCGAAAATCCACTTCAAAGTAAATACTTAATGTGAACATTTTTAATTTCTGTTTTTGACATGAACCAAGATATAATTTTCTAATGGTCTTTGATGCGCTGAGTTTGAATCTGGTCTTGAAATTGCTCTAGCATGTCACGTTTTATAGATATTCGAATGTAAGGATATACAAAACATGTATTTTTTTATGCAAATTTGGGGTTACATATTTTGTGGAGTTTTTTTTTCAAAAACATGTTTATAGTCATTCTAAAGCATGAACATTTTAATTCATAATTCTTTTCATTCTCTACAAATATGTATGTGCTTTTATTTATAGAAATATTTAACGCGGAAGGCAGCAGTGTCACTTATCTACATTTTCAAAAAAAAGGATAATTTAATTAGTTTTAAAATTCTAACTTTGCTTCAAATGCGCAGCGCAGATGAACAAGATTAAGATATTTAAACAAATTCAAAATGACAAATTACTTTTTGTATAAAAGTATTGAGAAATAGGTACCACAAAATTTCATACTAAAAAGATGCGTATACGTTTGACAGCACTTTCACTAGAAAACTCTCGAAAATAACTTTCGGATGTCTTCCCCTCTGGTGAGCTAATTTCATGAATGTCACTTGCGAGTTTAACACTCTAGAGGTTGTCCCCATCTTTTAACTCCCTTATGTATTTCGAGTGCGGTTCAGTATGCAACTATGTTGCACATCTTTTTTAGCCATTAAATACGTTCCTGATGGTAATACAGCAGACGTTCGAAATAGTGAAGTAATAAAAACCAGGCCTGTTCAGTGTTCATTCTTTCGAGATTGTTCACTTTTTCAAGCGGAAGTTTGCAAAGGCGTTCTTAAGATAAATTTTATCCAAAACGCAAATTTTGTTCCATGTGAATGGTTTTTATATTTATAAGTTAAGAAAAACCGAAAAAATTCCCCAGTGTTCTCAAGTAATGTTAAATGCCTGCGAGTTATTATTATAAAAAATCCGATTTTATAGAAAATTTTGTGTGTTTACTATTGTGGGTAATTAACTATTTTGAGATTTACTAAATCGAGCGTCTACTGTATTCGTGAAGATTTTTCTAACTTTCATAGATGAATTTTAGGAACTTCCGTACTATTCATCCACAAATCAAACAAAACTTATTTCATCGAATATTTTAAAAATTACAGGTTGTTGCCCATTTACTTGTTTTTTTTTTTGTTGCCTCTGTTTTATTGTTAATGACACGGTGGCAGTCAATTTTGCTTGCAAGCACATTTGACGTTAATGCACACATTCTCTGACTTCTGTGTATTTATTTGTTCCGTCAACTCGATCTTCTTACGGTGCGGTGAAATTGCACTGAAGATGATATTTTCAAACATGTGACTTTAGCAAACTGCATTATCGAACACAGAGCTATTGCAGTAAAGCTTTTATTTGCTTTTTTGAATAGAAGACTTTTTCAGGGAACATTCTGCAAATGCATTTCTGACTCAGATAATAGCCTTTAACTTGTCTTTGGCCACATAATCTTATCCCAGCAATGGTTGAAACTTTTGCTCGAACTCGAACGTTATGTGTGGGAATAGGAACATACCGATGTACTATTATTCTTTCAGAAATTCTAGGCGTTGCTACGAAGATCTAGAGGAAATTCAAAAACGCTGTTAAGACACCCTGTTACTGCCATAAACTACATAACTTCCGAAGTTCCAAAGTACCCGCTGCTCGAGGCACTGTGCAGATATAAAAGAGGTAATTGGCGCGTTCTTCAAATTTTGAGTAGTATAAAAAGTACTCCAATTGTCTGTAGATCTTATCTAGATTATGGAAACTCTGGAAACAATTTCGCATTAGTGGGACCAAAAATACACTAAAATTGACCCCCCTCCCCTGAACGAAATCCTGGATCCATGCCTGCATCTTGGATATAGTTCACAGTGGCTTTCTGTAAGAAATCAATGAAACATGAACCAAATATAACTTAAATTGCGTTTGCCAAAACGCAAATAGGTATAACTTTTGAATTTTCAAATTAGAGCTACTTTTTGGTTTGTTGAAAAAAAAAACATCTTGAACAACTCTGTGCTGAATAAGCAACTAATGAACATCTCGTGATTTCGCAATTGAATGTTCATTACATTTTTCATCGAAAATATTGAACTGATGAATAAGACAAGTACATGTATGTAGTGAATTCACAGATTATGCAATCACCATGTTTTTCATCACCTGGGTCGGTGAATAAACATCTTCCAACAAAGTAGTGAATTCGTTGATAAATTTTCATCAACAAAGTGGCATGTGCTTCCCGCTAATGACACGGCCATATTAAATTCATCAAAGGAATAAAGGTAGAACTAGAATAAGCGGAAGCCAGCGAACGTAGTCGTACGAAACCGAGCGCAAACAAGAATTGCGAAGTGGTACTTTTCGTTTAGTTTTCGTTGACTTTTGCCGTCGGGAGAGAGAGCGCTCACCGACCTCTCTTTCGTAAGTGGACGTATATTAAATAAGAATGTTGGAAGCAAACTTAAAACAATTTGGCGCTTGGTGTATATGATGTATGAGTGAAGTAAAATCTTTAATTTTGTTTAAATTAATTTTCGTGGCTCTGCAAAGTAAATAATTAAAAGCCTATCAGTCTGTGCTGTGAAAAAGTAAAAAAAATTAATATTAAACAAATAATTATTTTCTTTTTTTTCACTTTCCACCACTTGTGCATTATGGGTCACTTGTGAAATTGACGTTTCGGAAAGCTACTTTTCGGTCGGTTTTGACATAAGCTTCCGACAGCTACTCCCTATTCTAGTTCTACCTTAAGCTGAAAAGTGACTGATGCAGCATTCCTCAAGGAAAAAGCAAGTTTTTCCGCAGTGAATTATTAAATGTTTCCCTCTGGGAAGTTTTTGTTTCTCATTTTGTATAGGTTTAATAAAAATCGGTAAATTTTTTTTTTTGTTACTCAAAATAATTTATCTAAAAAAATGACAACAAAACAAAGCAATTTACATTTCAAATACAACAACTTTGTCCATATAGAGCTAGCTATGTCCAGATAGTTAAGGGGATTTAGCTTCTGTCCCAACAAAAATAGCATTGCCAGACCACCATTGTCGTTGTGTTATCAACAATTTATATAGAAATTTCAAATTTTTGTTGGTAAGATAGTTCAATAAAAAACGGTAGACTAAGGCGAATGTTGGAATCTTTTCGACAAGCCAAAGTCCATATGGATATGCAAAAAAACGCATCTAATGTGAACCAATCCTAACGCTCAAGTATTTCTGAACGGACCCTAAACTGTCAAAATCGGCATTTACATGACACGATTTTTCCACAGACGATCTTTTATTCATAGGTGAAGAGAGAATAAAGTGAGGGGTAAGGACCAAATCGTCCGTTCCTGTCCAACTGACACGATTTTTCCAGATGTTTGCGTTCCCTTTCACACTTTTTCCAGTTTCTTCTGTTTATTTACTGTAAACCAGCGTTGCCACTAATAAGAAGAATTTTTAGAAAAATGCTGCAGGTAGATTAATTTTTTTTGGAGTATATAAGCATTTTCAAGTTTGTATTTGTTTTTAAAAAAATTTAAATAGTAATACTATTTTTCGACGAAGGGAACAAACGATGTTTTTACAATTTTAAAAAGAAGCATGGATGTCAATATGTATGTTGTAATTGTAAAATGTCGCATTTTATTTTTTCCACTCTACCAACAAGTTATTTTCTTTTTCTAAGAAACGTATTGCACAAAAGCAGAGAATGAAAAATTAGCTCGTACTTAACATTTATTTTAACATCCATTTATTGGTTTAATTTTTATGACAGATCACGTCATTCGGCGACCAAGCAAATCATTCACTGTTAACAGTTTGTGGTTTGCTACTCACAGCCCTTATGCAAGGCACTAAAAGCGAAGTTTCTGGAGCAATAAGAATAACTGCTTTTCAAAGATAGAATTGAATGAGTTTAGGTTTTAATTTTGTAGATTTTTTTTTCGTAAAACCGAAAAGTATTTTACTAGGCAGTAGATTTGTTTTACGAACAATAAATTTACTGCAATTGTGGCAACGCTGGTGTTAATGTAACGTCCACCTCTCAATGCAAAATGAAAAGGACCGCAATAAAGTATAAAGAGGACAGAGACAGAAATCGACCTGGGCAGATAGTTTCATGTAAACATTTCACCCGGTCTTGAGAAAAAGCGTACTGGAAACATCGGGTCATGTAAATACCGACAAACATGAAATGGCAATGGCCACGTTCCGATTATTAATGTTTTGTGGTGAGAAAAGAAGGATGTGGCTTCAAAATGAAGTTTTAATTTGAAGTAACGTAAAAGTTCAATGCTTAGACTCATATAATTATTTTAAAACAATACAAAATTGTTATTTTCAGCAGAATAGTATAAAAAAAACATGTTTTAAAATTTGAAAATTGATACTCTTTTTATTGGACCGTACTCTTTATTTATCCTCTCTAAAATCAAATAAACTCTATTTCTTCTTTGGAAAGATGGCAACCCTACTGTCACTACATCAAAGAATTCTAAGATGGAAAAATAAGAATAAGTAGGACAAACAAGAGACAAAACTAAGATTCAAAGAACATTTTGCACATGTAAAATACAATGAACCTGAAAGGCGAGTGTTACATAACATTGCTGGATAATAACCACAATTTTAAATTATAAAGTTTGAAATTATTTCGCAATGTAAATAATACTTTTAAATTAAATGCTTTCGAAAATCTTTACATTTTTAAAAATAAAAATAATTTAATGAATTGTGAAGATAGACCAATAAAAGATCCAATTAATAAAATTGTAACGGTGTTCATGCAACTTTGCAAAACCATAGATAAGTTTACAAATTGGTTAAATTTATCTTTTGGTTAACGAACTGTCAAATTTTGTATGGGAAATAATTTACACCATTTGGTTAAATTTATCAAAGGATTTTGTTGCGTAAAATAAACCTGACTGGTTAAGCTTATACAAACTTCATTCTGACTCTTACTCTGATTGAATTACCTAGCATTTAATCATAAGTATAAAAAAAGGTCTTTCATGCAAACTTTGCGTAAACCTATAATTTTACACAATTTGTAATATTACGAAGTTGCATGAATACCCTAAATATATCTTAAATTCACTATAAATTGTGTAATTTGTTTTTGTTTGTATTGAATTATTTGTATTTAATATCAATAAAAAATGTTTTGTTTGTCGACTATGGAAACATACCTTCCGAAATGCATTAAGGTAAATAAATAAATAAAACAAGTGTTTTTTAGTTATTTAAAATAGTATTTTTTATTTATCCATTCTTATGGTTTATTTTCAAATTATGTTTTTTTTATGAAGAACAATAACAATTTTGGCAAAAAACTGTTTCAACTCAACATTTTTTCCATTGAAAACAATTTTAGCTGAACCTATTAATTGAAAGAAGGTAATTTGAAAAGAAATCATAAGAATGACTTCTAGCTTTTTAATAGGCTACAAAACAACACTGTAAGTATTACCGTTGTTTTTTTAATTAATTTTTTTCTATTTCTAAGCGGTGGGAAATATTACCACCCTCCCTTGTTTACTTCCAGCCTTCATAGTAGGTACATACATACATAGGTAAAGGTGTAGGAAATATAAAATAGAGTTCTCGTACCTATGTCTTTTTTTTAAATTGTTATTTCCCATGTGATGCTTGTTAAAACTTTTTTTCTGACAGAATTTCCCTAATGTATCTTTAAACATATAGCAAAATTATTTTTTTAAACAAAAAACAACACGTTTCCTTAAACTTGCCTTATGTGTTTCATGACAGTTGCAAAACATTTACGGTCTATCATCTTGCTGGACGAAATACTTTTAAAGTGCAAACTTTTCAATAGATGGAAATGGATATTCCCTGATGTCACATTTGACTTTTCGACACAGTGTATGACAGGTTATTGTTCCTCCTAGAATTTATTTTTGTTTTTGTCCTCAATTATTTATTCACTTAGTCATGCTGTTGGGCAGAATCTAGGGCACTTGTTTGTTCGTCAATTGAAACCAAAGTATATTTACACACACAGACTGAACTGAAACAATAATGTTAAGTAAACATGAAGAAACTAAATTAAACATTGCTTTTGAATGTCAGGAATTTTCATTTAAGCAGCATCAGCCTTAAGCTTCTTATACCTTACCTATGTAGATGTAGGAAATCCAACCGGCGCGGCATGTCGCGCGAACGGATATTTTTTTGGCTATATGAAGATTCCAGATAATGTATGTACAAATTTAAACTACCCTTAAATTAATGTAACGTTTTTTTGAGTTTTCTTATTATTTGCTATATATGACATATTGTAGTTATAGGTACCTATGTACCTACATATGCATCGTATTGAAAGTTTTTTTATGAACGACCCCAAAGGACGTTATCATTACTGAGTTGTGCGTAGTTTGTTTCATTTTTCCTTTTTAAGTCTTTTGGAAAGTTTTTTTTGCTGATGCTAAAATGGATTTGTGAATTATGTTAATTTTGTTACCAAAATATTTCACACCTCAATTGTCACAAATGTAGAAATTGGGTATTGTCAAGGGAATTATTTTGGACAGGAATTTCTCAAAGGGAATTTCTCTTACCAACCTTTTAAAGATGGGTGATACATTTTGCTAGAGGGTTTCTGCCTTGACCGCATATTTATCTGACTTAAATTTCGAATAAGAAATAAATTCAAATGTAAAAATAAAATGGGTTCTTCTTTGTTTCCTTTTCATAAATCGAATCTTGAAAGTACCTTTTTATATATGTTATCATTATTTGTTTATGAAGTAAGGGAAGACCTTATGTACAATGTACTTAAGTATGTAAGGGAATATAGGTATTGTATTTTTGTTTACATCATTTGCTTTGCCGGAGGGTTGGTTGGTTGGTTGGCTGATGGCTGTTTTTGTTTGTGTCTGTTCCTATACCCGAAAATTCAATTGTGTTTGGGTTGAAAATTTAGTTTTTCTATGAAGTAATGAAAAGATTATACAAATGCCTGTACTTGTGAGGAATTACATTAGATCTTTCGACTTTCCTGACTGTAGAACTGTAGAACATTGAACGCACACGGTTAAATTCTTATTTTACAATTTTTAATTTTTTTACACTTCAGATTTCTACAATTAGGCTCATTATGAGTGAATGTGTTAGTGATAAGTAGATTATGTAATGTACTTAAATAAATAAATAAATATTAACAAAATTAAACAATAGGTAGGGGAACCTGGCTCAAAATGGCACACCTAAATGGTCTTTATCTCGGATTAAAATTTATTCAAAGCTCAAATAACAAATTTACCTAAAGTTTTTCAGGATAACTGTTTGAAATAAAGTCAAAAAATGTTTTAGTTTATTTGTTTCCAAAAAGATTTTCCATGACACATCGAAAAAATGCTTGGGTAAAATGGCACAGCATGCCATTCTAGCAAAATTAACCAGCAAAGTCAACCAAAAATGATTCAAACTTTACTATTAGAGAAAATGAAATTGAAACTGAGCAAATGTTGTGAAAATATTCCTTAGTTCTACTAAAAAATGAATTAAAAAACCAGTTTTTATACTCCAAATGCCTTGAAGGTCTTCAGCCAATGCGTTTCCTTCTTCTCATCGCCATTTAGGAGTTGTGGAGTGATTTCTCCATCTAGAACAGTCAAGGGCGGATCCAGACTTTGCCCCGGGGGGGGGGGGGGGTTCACGTTTCTTAAAATTTCAATAAAGTACTGCACCCAAAAAAAAATTGTACTTACGATATAAGGCAAGTTTTGTACTCGAGCAAAGTGGGTGACACAATTCTGTCTGGTTGTCCGTCTGTATATTCCTTGACCTACAGCTATATCCTAAACCACTGAAGAGATTTTCTGCAAATTAAAAATTTTTTTTTTTAATTCTTCGGAGGGGATATTTCTAATCTTCTAAAATTACGGTACTTGCTATACAACCATTAAGAAGAAGCTTACTTATCTGAAAAACGGCTTTAACGAATTTAATAAAACCAGTGGATTACTGTAGGTATGGTGAACATTCTGGAAAAAAATCCAACAAACTGATAATAACTGTACCTGCCATTTAAGGGTTTTTGAACTTCGATTTGTTTAAAGAATTTCAATCAAAATTTGCATGCAAAAGCTCCATAAAAATCTCAATAATATTGGATTTGAAAATAAAAATAAATGTTGGCCTTTTAAGAAGATATTTATTTTTTTTTGAAAATTCAATATTTCAAGAACGCGTTGATGAAATGTTTTGAAACTAGTTTATAAATGTATTTTAAAATTAATTATTATTTAATTTAATATAAGAAATTGCTTTTTAAGAAAATCGCTTCAACGATTTTTAAAGAACAATTTAAATGCCCTCACTTTATATATTTTTATATATGTAATTACTGGCATATTTTAAAAGTTCTTAATTCCAGGCAACTTGAACATCAGAGCAAGTACCTGCAGTACAGTCGTACATTTTATTTCCATTGAAAATATTTTTGAAAAAATAAATTAATTAATTAAAGAATTGAAGCCAGAACCATCATGCAACTAGATACTAAAAATTTTGTTAAGGAAAAGTTTATTTTTGCCCCTAAAATCTTAACTCTTTTACAATAAGATCTTATTTACTGTACAAGATCTATTTTGATCTTTTGCCTGGCAACTAGAAGCTACTTTTGTTATACTTACCACTTTCCTTAATAACATCCCCCGAACAAAACAAATTCATGAAACGTCAAAATTACAAAACAATAATCTTTGTATTCCCAAAATGGTGCACCCAAGTTAGTGGAAAAGTGTAAGCAATTACAGTCCTGGGAAAACGAAGTAAAATGAGGAAGTTTTTCCATAAAAAAAAGGCTTGCTACTACTCATGTCTTCGAGTTGCTCTATGCCTAAAGTTACTTCATAGTGCTAGAAACTAAAAGTTGATCGCAATTTACTACTTAGTTGCCTAATGGTTGCTAGAACTTGATTTTGAGATTAAGCAAGCGATATATCATTTTGCAAAGAATGTATGCGATCAGTAAAAGTTTAATTTTAGAAATTTGTTGAGTTGGACTTAGAAAATTTTGAATCAACTCTAAAAGTTTTTCCAAGTACCGCCCAATTTTTCACACTTCACTGTGAGAAATTTTCAAGATACTTAAATCTTAAATATCGAAACTGCATTATTTATAGATCTTGAAAATTGATATCTCACACTAAGTAAAAATAAAACATTGCAAATGTCAACCAAAATCTCGAAAATTGAAATCTAATTTTTTAAATGAATTTTCAAAGTTTTTTCATGGTTCAGTATAACTTTTTTAAAATTCTATGTCTGAAAAATTATCTACTGTTACTACCTGTCCTTTTATGACCAGTAACCTTTCGAAGAGTACACATACGGGGTGCCATGGAATTTTTAATCTGATTGGCTGAACAGAATGGAGACGGAGCTGCAACTGGAGCTGTAACTGGAATAGCTGTCAAAATGTTAAATACACACAAATCCAATGATACGAACAGAACACGACGCAGCTGCATTCGGAGCTGGACAAGTTGGCGAACTTTTAACTTTTGCATACACCTTTTTTGACGTTTCAAAATTGTGAGCGCAACCAAGTGCTTACATGGGGGTTGAAAAGAGTTTCAAACTCTTTTTAATCTCTGATAAAGACATACAGTCATTTTAGCTTCCATTTCATCATTATTCATGTTAATTTTTGTTTAAATTTTTATTTTTGTGTTGAATTAAGTTCGCACAGCTGACTTGAAATGCCAAAACTGTCAGAAAGCTGTACAGCACATTGTGGGCGAGTAAAAAAATCACGCACAGCATTTTTTGACAGCTATTCCAGTTGCAGCTCCAGCTCCAGTTGCAGCACTCTATTTTGGTCAAGCAATGATTCGGTGTACGGTGTCAGAAATGTTCACCAAATTATCAAATCAATTTCAAATTATTTTTACCTTAAAACTATAGTTAACAAAAAGTAGAATTCTGTATTATTCTTGAAATGAAAACTTTTATTGTTTTTCTGGCAGAAGAATTATTTTTCAACTTTTCACGAACGATGTACATATTGTTGGCTTTCTGTAAAAACCTAGCAAGTCCTTAAATGACATTTTAATTTACTTTTGGTCAACAAGAATTACTGAATTCGAATAACAATGCCTAGTAACTGTGTAATAGTTTCTTTTGGCTCTATCAACCAGTGTTAAAACCTTTCATTATCTAAAAATTCTATTTTATTAACTTTTAAATCGGTGTTTTGTGTCATCTAAGCAATTTTTCAAATTCGAAATTTGTTTTGACAGAAAGCCGACAATATGTATTTTTTACTTTGATTTTTGTGTTTTAACTCTTAAAATACGCACGTTTAATTAAAATAAATTTGAAGGCGGATTATATCCTTTGAGCAGTGAAATTTTTTGTTTATGATTGAATTCATGTGTCTAATATTTTATATCTGGGAAAAGCCCCAGGGGGGGGGTCATGACCCCCCCCCCTTGTATTCGCCAACGGCAACAATTACGCTGAGTGTTTTTGTTATCGATCAACAAGTTTCTCAAAGAAATAAAATAAAAATGTTAGTGGGTGTCCAAAATGGCTCTATGCCATTTTTCCCAAAAACATGGTGTGCAATTTTGACCATATGCAGATTTTTTATTTAAACTCACATTTTGAGTATAGTAAAATGTATTTTGGACAAATTGCACACCAATAGTAAATACTTTTTACTTACACACGTTCACTTCGTTTAGCAAAACAATCATCTTTTTTGAACGAAATGCTATTTTATATTACTACCACTTTTATTGCACAGCCGCTTTAAATCAAAATTCAGCACAAACTGATCTGCCAATTAAAATATATAAGATGGAAGCTGTCAGAATTTTATTGTGGGCAGTGTTTTCAGAAGAAATAAAGGACTGCGTAGACGAAATACTTTATTTCTGTAAGCTTATATGTTTTATAGTGAGTGTGCCATTTTAGCCTTGTGTGCCATTTTAGGCCATGTTCCCCTACCTATACAAAATTATACACTTTTTTTAGCCGTGGGTTGCTACAAAACCTACATAAGGGTCTATGAGGAGCTAAAAACGCGTGACCCAAGAAACAATTTTAGCCGTTTAAATGCTCTAAAAGCGCTTTCAGAGCTAGTCTTAAAGCTCGTTGATTTCAAAAGAAGCTCTAAATGCACTTCTAAAGCAAATGGAGAGCTTGCCTACAGCGAATTCCTTGAGTTTGAGAGCTAATTTTGTTCCAAACTAGCTTGTTATCAGTGTCTAGTATGGCCTTGGAGCTCTTTGGTACGTGAATTGGAAATCTATAGAGCAGCACTTTTGACAGCACTTTGTTGGTATTAGTTTGGGAAATATAAATGAAATTTAAAATGATATTAGAACATTGTGTTTACTTTATGTGTAATAGTAACCCGCGAAAACTTCATGTGTTGTAATGTCACACAAATTTATAAAATATTTTAAGAGTAAATATTGACGTGAGAAATTAAATTAATATTTATCTGTCCCATATTGGTGAATTTTTAGTGCGCGGTTAGTTTTATCACAATTGTACTGAATGTACTTCGCAAAAGTAAAACGCGCCTCCGAAATTCTTGATATTAAGCTGTGAAATGATTAAAAAAGTTAACTTAAGCAACACAAAAAATTGTTAAAAAAAATAGTTTAAACATAAAATAAAATATTTTTTATTTTATTGCAATACTTGCAATATTTACTGTGTTTTATATTGAAAAGAAAGAATTTTTATTAGTTTCAAATAAAATTATGAAAATTTATTCAATTTTTTTTTTCCGTCACCATATTTCTTATCATGAAAATAGTTTGCCTTCAATAGAGCTGCAATATCGCTATTTTCTACTAAATGAGAGTTTAGTGTTCAGTGCTGAAAAGTAGGGTGTTTTGAAAATTGAAGTTTTGAATATTTCTATATCGTGGAAAAAGTTTTTATTTATTTAAAGTTTAAGTTCGTAAGCAAGTACTTATGTGACTCAACTGTTCAATTCATCTTAGTAGAAAAAAACTAGGAATTTCGCACCTAATTCGACTATTGAGATGCATACTCGGTACTCCTTAGAAAGGAAAGGAATAATTTGTTTTCTAGTTTTGATTAAATTTTTCCCGGTGCAATCATGTTTATTGTATGTTATTGTGGAACACCCTACTATATGAGTAGTAGAATTTTATTTGAGAGCGATTCAGTATTAAGCTCTATAGTCGTTTTGTTGAAGCTCTCTTGAGCCTTCGCATTTCAAAATGCTCAGAGAGATTTAACCATTCTAAGAGAGATCTCCAATGCGCATGCGCTTGTGCGAAAGTATTAGTAATTGTACTCTACAGCCACTTTGTGTGATGCTTTTGAAATGCTATTTTTTGACATTTCTGTAGAGTCATACAAAGAATATTGAACATGAGTTTTTAGAAGCTCTACAATGCATGTTTATGAGCTCAAATTTAAAGTTTGCTCGTTTAAAGAACGTTGAACGTTATTAAGGAGCATAATTTTAAATCTTGAGACGTTACAAAATTAATGGAGCTCACAGTGTTCCTGAACTTAGGTTATAGAACATAATTTTTAAATAAAATGTAGGGAGCTATAAAATAATCTATTACAGAGCTAAAGTATTGTATTTCACTACTCACAAGCTGTTAAAGAACAGTTTTGGCTTCTATTAGCTCCAACGATGTTACTTGGGGAGTTACGTCCAAACATATTTATGTACGCACTTCATTGCCTTAAACCTATTGTCACAACAACTTACCAACTCAAAAAGTACCTACGATCAAGGAAGAGCTGATGCCTTGCATTTAACGCCAGATGTTTTGTACTTAATTTGCACCAACTTTCGGGTTTTTCAATAAAAGCGCTACAAAAGTTTTTTTAAATAAAACAAAAACGGTTTTGGATATCAATAAAATTCTTTAATCCTGTAAAAGTACGTTTGATGCAATTATGTATGGAACTCGATTTATTTTGCATGGCCACCACGGGCACGCTTGCAGAAGTCCAGACGCTGAACCCAATTTTCAACGGTTTTCAAGCATAAATCGGCCGATACTGCTGCAATTTCACGTTCGATATTCGTACGAAGTTCATCAATCGTCGGTCGTCGCTGGCTTGTTTGCATAGACCATAGACTTGATGTAGCCCCACAGGAAATAGTCTAGTATAACACGTTCTCCAAACATGGTTTCCAATAAATTGATAGTGACATTCACTGTGTGGCTTGTGACGCGCGCCGTCCTGTTGGAACCACATGTTCTCCAAGTCCATATCATCCAATTGGGGCCGAAAATATTCAATTGTCATTGAACGGTAGCGATCCCTATTCACAGTAACGTGCCGGTCTTGATCATCACGGAAAAAGTACGGCACAATGACGTCGCCGGCCCATAAACCACACCAAACCGTAATTTTTTCGGGATGCAATGATGACTCATGTAGTACGTGTGGATTGCTGCCTGACCAATACCGCATATTTTGTTTATTGACGAAGCCACTTAGCCAGAAATGAGCCTCTTCGCTGAAGATGATTTTTCGATGGAAATCCGAATCATTTTCAAGTTGTTGCTCAGCCCAATTCATGAACATACGACGCTTCTGGTGGTCAAGCGGCTTCAGTTCTTGCGTCAATTTAATCTTGTAGGCCAAGATCTTTTCGCCAAATTCAGCACAACGACGTCACAGAGATGCCCAACGCTTGAGAACGACGTGTGAGAGACACATTTGGGCTTTCTGCAACTGAAGCCTCAGCGGCAGCAATATTCTCGACACTACGGGCACTTCTTTGTCTTACTGACACGGAAACATTTTGTAATGTGCCTGTGGATTCAAATTTTTCCACTAGACGCTCAATAGTTGATCTGCTAGGACGATTATGACGACCATAAATTGGACGTAGTAGTAATTTCGGTAGTAAATTTTAATAATTTCGACTCGTTGTTGGCTCATAAATCTTTTCATCATAAAATGGCAAACCTTACTGAAGAGAAATGTCAAAAGAGCGGCAAGAAATATGGTGTCGTTTGCTGGCCCTGTCGCTCTACTTTTGTAGCGTCCCTGTTGAAAAACCCTTTACTTATTCGCAACATAAGTTGGCTTAGCGGAGAACAAGGTCAATGGGAGCTTCACGAATTAAGCGGGAAGAATTATCGAAAATGTTTTAAGTAACTATTTAATAAGATTAGTCTTAGTTTGGAGCTGGTAAAATAAAGACCATTTAAAAATTAAATATTCTGGCGCAAAATTTTAAACATTTCAAACCAACACTAAATTACACTTAAAATGAGAGCTGCTCTAAATATATTTTTTAAAGCGAGAGTCGGCTCTTTTTCAATTTTAAACGAGATAAAGTATACTTTAACTCTAAAGCACTCGTCTAACTTTAAAAGCAGCAATACTCTTCTTTTTCTAATAAAAAGTGTACTTTATCCATAGGAAAAGTTATTTCACGAAAAAGAATTACCTAAAAGAAAATGTTTTCAAAAGTTTTTTTTAGCATTTATTCGATTTTAGACATAATAAAATTAAGATGAATCCAACACATACACTGTACCTACAACTCAACAAAATTGCGAAAATTCCCAAGGGAGTGGAACAACAATTTTTTTTTATTAAATCTTTGATAAATTTTGTCTTCTTGTACATTTAAATATACAATAATGGTTTAACAATCACAATCTTAATCTAATGGCACTTTCATTTCATTATTGCTTTCTTCAGCTTGAAATTATTTGCTTCGAAGTATTTTTTTGTGTTCATTTTAAATTTGATTCAGTTATGTAGCTGTGTCTCTATCTTCATCTGTCAGATTTGGACTTGTTCAACCCAAATTTCCTTACGTTACGTTGCGAAGTTCACTCTAGTTAGAAGAGTTAGAAGAGTAGTTTAAAGCGTTTAAAATTAAGGAATAGTTAGACAAGTGTTCGAAGCAAAACAACTACGTTAAGTAGAGTCGGTTCTATTCCTTAAACGAGCAATGTTTAAAATTTTGCGCCTCTGTGTTTTTCCTTCTGTCGATGCCTAAGACGATAACTGGCGCAGTCGGTATGAAAAGAATAAAGTTGTTATTTGTTTTTAAAGTAAAAATAAAGTAGCTTTTTCAATAAATATAAACGCAAGGAATTTCAATGTGAAATAAAAGTAGCTTGGAAAAAAAATTCATCAAAGCTCCATAGTTCTATATTGATTAAAAGAGGTTAAGCCTACTAGAGGTCTGCAATGAATGTCTTGAAACAAGTTTCAAGACAATTATTACATTTCAAAAACAATCAACACTACTGTACGAATAGAATGAATGAATCAATTCTAAGACGATAAGCATTCAACTCATTCATTAATTTTATAACAAGCACTTAGTGTAGTGTACACCTATAAGAACAAGGTTTTTAAATAGTTGTGCCCACAACACTAGTGTACACTATTCCAAGTACACTGAGTACACTGAATACACGGAGTACACTGATTGCACCTTGTAGTGTGTAGTGAGAACATTAAATAAAGATTTTCTTATTTTCTTCCGAAGCGTCTGGAAGTCTTCTAAAACCATTCCATTGCCGAAAAACTCCTCTTTCGCTTCTTTTTGATAAGAGAAATTCTCTTCTTGATTTCAAATCAGAATCGACTCGAGAAGCAGTAATACATTCAAACTCGAACGTCAAACAAACTGTGGTGCAGATTCATATTATTTTTAAAAGTCCATTCCATCAATTGTGCACTCGAAAACAAAGAATTTAATATAATTTAATAAACTAATAAGGAAAACAAAAGAAAACTTATTGTTTGTAAGTTAGGGGTGGATACACTATTGTTTTTAATATCATTTTTCGTGTTCCAGCAAAAAGTTTCTATTTAATGATTATCCAATACAGAGACAAAACTTCAGAATTGAGTAGAAGTAACAAGCACTATTCCTTTAGATTCAGAATGAGTGTTTTCTTGAGTGAAACCAATGCAAAACAACATTACTTTCCATTGCAGTTAAAGGTAGAACTAGAAAACTAGAATAGGTGGAAGCCAGCGCACGTGGTCAACGAAGCCGACTGCAAACAAGAAATTCAAATGACGCGCACATAATTGCGTGTACCTAAACAGTCAATATAGAAAAACCTGTTTTGAACTGCAAAATGTTGATCAGTTAATACGAGTAGATACTTCAAGAAAGTATACATATAATTTTTATTATAAAGTTCACCTTTAATCAAAAAAAATAGAATCCACTGTTCTCGTTAGAGAACTTCAACAAAAATAAAAACACTTTTTAATTTTTGAATAAAGAATATTTATTGATTATTAAAGCTTCAGATTCCTTACCACTGGTGGGGGGAATCTTAGGCTATACGAAGATGATATTTAAGAACTGAACTGTAAGGGATGGAATGATCCCTTTTTATAATATTTAAATGTCTATGCAGCAAATCTTGGTTTGACTGCGGATGATGCGATGATATCATAATTCTTATTGTGAAATCTCTTGCACAAGTTTCTGAAGGCAAAGAGGTGCTGACATGCAATTTTAAGGCATCATCTTTGTTTATAATCTTTTATAGTTTATTGAATCTAAAGTCAAGTCGTGAGGGCGCACAAGCTGGCTCTGATATAACCCCTCCCCCTTAGATTCTTCTAATGGTTGGAAAGCAACCGTTGGAAGATTTACATTTATGACTTCCATTTTTCTGTTTTTATATTTCAGAATTACATAAACTAAAATAGTTATAAAGATTACAATGATTATAATATACATAGTTAATTTGGTATTTTTATGGTTGTACTTTAATTTTTGAATTTCTTTCAAATTTCTTATATTTTGATAATCCAAGTCAGTGAAGGTTAGGTTTTCAATTTTTGTGTAATTTATATTCATAATAGTATTAGGCAAAATTATTTCATGCAAATAATGATTTCTTGAATATGTTTTTTGATCAACTTCTATTTTACAATTTTCAAATTTTATTATATAGTTTCCCTTTATTGCAATGTTTTGTTTGTTACAATTTTTTTAAAATTTTGTAGTTTTACGTTTATTAGGATTACATTATTATTTCCTATTTCAACTACTTCTTCATTTAAATTTTTTGTTAATTTACATTGCATTTTTTCCTTGAAGAGGTTTTCTATACATTCATCTTTGATCTTATTTAAATATTTTGTATGTTTAGTACATTTGAAAATTTCCTTGTCCTTCATTAAATATAAATTTTTATCAATTTTTAATTGTATTCCTTCCTCTTTGTTAGGAATGGGTTGGACGTTTATTTTTTTATATAATTCGTCCGTAAATTTGGAGACTTTAATAATAAATATAATATTGATTTTGTATAGCGCTAAACTAAGATTTAGTTCTTCTAAGTTATTTATATTAATGCCAAATTTATTTATTTCTTCTGTAGTTAAAATGTCTCTACTTAGTATTCCTAGCCTATTCAGAGTTTCAATTAATATTTTAATTTGTTTATTAAATTTATCATTGATTATTATTTGGTTATTTAAATTTGAAATTTCACTATGGCTATTTGTTTCTATTATTTTTAAATGTTCCTCAATATCTTGACGATCGTTGTCGTCCATGGTTCCGTATAAAAATTTCATACCTGTTCCTAAAATGTTAAATAAACCTCTCTTTTGCCTATTTTGTTTTGGATGGGGTAAAAGAACTTGCTGTCTTTTTAACTGAAATGCTCATCAATTGGTTTTTCTTTAGTAGTAAGATGAATCACGTTATTATATGATTCAACGGCTTTAGTAGCATGTTTGATTGGTAAATCTTCTTCATTGGATATTTGCAGTTGTTGTAAGATTCTCATATGTTCATTTAAACTTGATAATTATTCGGATTATAGATTTTATAATTGTTTATAGTTTATTGAATTTAAAGTCAAGTCGTGCTGGATCTGATATAACCTATATAAATGCAAGCGAGAACAAAAATATTGTATCAAAATTTTTAAGGCACCAATCCCGGGATTGGAGCATTTTTTTTTTTGTAAATTCATTTTTTTATTTTCAATTATCTTAGGACTATCTAAAAGCTAGACAAAAATTCATAAAAAACTAGCCTACTTATCAATATCTTAAAACTAACTTACTGGCCCCAGTCGGGCACTCTAAGTTAAACTAGAATAACTTAATGCTAATGCCTTTCGGCCTAGGAACTATCTTAATACTAAATTCAGGTCGGTTTTATTTTTTACCGAGAAGAATTTCACAAAAACACTCGGTATGGGATTGGAGCATTGTAATCCCGGGATGTTCAGGATCAAAAAATGTGTCTGGTTCCCGGGCTCAGATTGCAATCTCTAAGAATGACATCTATTTATTAAAGGTATGTTCCTACATACATTCATATACCTTGTTCTTTTCTTTTACAAGCTATTAAATCAAATATTATTTTTGCTTTAATTAAAAAAACGCTAATATTGACCTGCAATTCTTACCAACTAAACTGTTATTTAGGTAGGTAGGTCGATATCTCCTCCCCCAAAAGCCAAAACAGATAAATCTATCCAATAACCAATTTTTCCTTCATGCCTACCTATGTACCTACTTCCATATATTTTTCTGTGGCACAAAAATCCATAGAAGAAATTGGATGAAGAAAGATCCAAGACAAGATCTTGACAAACGAGAATATGTATGTAGGTACGTATGTATGTACCTACCTGCAAGATTACAAACTCACGCATTCAAAAAAAGGATAGAAAACGACAAACATTAAAAAAAAACCGCCACCAAGTCTACCATTGCTCCACACAGTCATTAAGGTATAGCAAATAAAAAACTAAATTCTCAACTGTGTAACGTGAAAACAGAGAAATCTTCAAAAAAAAAAAAACAATTTTGCTTGACCTTCCTTTCTATAAGAGACAAACGAAAAAAATATATGTACCTTCCTATCTGCAAGTGTACAGAGCACATGTACAAGCGAAAATAAAATATAAAAACCTACCCCCATGCCATTCATAAAAAAAGATAAAATCCATACCCAAAAACCAACAACAAAACCAGATACCTGACCTACCTACACCTGATCACATATAGATATAGTTATATATATACAATATTTGTATTTATGCTGAAAAGGTTTATTAATTTCTTAAGTCTAGTATTTTAATCTCTGAGCACAAAAAGGGGCTCTGCTTTGTTACGTTGGTTACATTTAGTTTTTACATTTGTTATTAAAGTTTCTTAAGCCTAACAAGAGTTTTTCTTAGATATAAGGTTTTTACGTCGACTTGAGCAGTGCTGACGGTCGTTGACTGGTGTGGGTGATGATAGGGCTGATAGAATGTAGGTCCTTGTTGGTTAGTTTGGTGTTTTGTGGCTTCAACCTCTGTTGTCATGCCATCCTGCAGCATCTTAGAAGCTCCGAAAGCTGTCTCCTCTATAGCTATTCCAAATGCTGGATCCCTCATGGAGATATAGATTGACATTTTGCGATCTGTCAAAGTGGTTTACTAAAGAAAGGCTCTGTATAAAATTTCAAAAAAGTCGATATTTTTGTGAAAGAATTTTTTAAATTAAAGTCAGAAAGTTTAAATAAAAGGTACATCTACAACAGCGAAGTGAAATTTCTGTAAGTCTTAGTATTTAAGGCACAAAAAAAAAAAAAAAAAAAAAAAAAAAAAAAAAAAAAAAAAAAAAAATAACCTCACCTATGAACAAAAGAGGTCTTCAGGAAACTTCCCCTGATCATTTTAACAATCCAAAAGGAGGTCCTACAAAAGTTGTGGTCGAAATGACATCTTCAGGAATCAATGCAGAGCAAATGAGAGAAATCCTCAGGGAAAATAACTTAAATCTTACCTCGCAGCTCGCCACAAAAGAAGACTTTCAAAATCTCTACGCCGACTTGTCTGTTCTTAAAGCAAAGCAAGATGAGATCTCCTTTAAGGTTGTCTTCTTGGAAAACCAAAACAAATTATTGGAGGCACAAATCGAACGTCTCATGCAAAAGGGTCTTGAAGATAATGTGGTGGTTCATTTGCAATCTAATCTCCACAACGACCCCGTCGAGAAGGCCAAAAATGTGTGTGCTGGTTTACTAGATGAAAATGAATCCTGCGCAAGCATCGAATCTGCTCGCAGAGTAAACAACCAGAATGCGTCCAACGCAATTGTCATAGTGAAACTCAAGTCCAAATCTTCCGTCTTAAATATCTTGAAAAACGCCAAGAAACTAAAGGGCACCAATATTAGTGTTCGCAAAGACATCCCGTACTGCGCACGACAGAGAAGATCAAAATTGCTTGCTGTAATGAAGGAGCTCCGCGTCGCAAAACCGAAAATGAAAATTCACGTGAGAGACGACAGATTATATGTAGAAGACATAATGTTTACATGGGATTCATCATTGGGACTTAAAAATGGAAATGCAACAGATAGTTTTGTCATTCTAAATAAAATTATTGGCGAGATTCCGCCATCATTAATATCATTATTAAATAAATTAAAAGCAGAAAATCCAAACAATAACAACGAAACGTCAACTAGAGCTAATGACAGATCTGTCAGAGTTCTAAATGGTGAAGGAGTTAACATAATGGACGAGAGAGCCGCTGTGCAAGTTGAGGGTGGAAGTACAAGCAGGCGTTCTTTTGCCTGAGAAGAAACCGTCTGCCAGGCGAACTTTAATTTTTCCAAGATTAAAATTTTATGTTACAATGTCGCTGGGCTAAAAAACAAATCTTTATATCCTGAATTTTTTAATTATATTAAGAACTTTGATATTTTTATACTTATTGAAACTTTTATTATAAATTATGATGAATCTAATTTTAAGAACATTTTTATGAGCTATGAAATTGAATGCATATCAGCTGTAAAAACAAATATATTTGGTAGAGGAAGTGGGGGTGAACTTTTCGGATATAAAAAGTCTCTGAAAGATATAACAGTTAAATTTAAAAACATAGATCAATCAAAAATTTTTGAAGTAACAATTGAAGACTGTCGTTTTTACATAGTTCCGATTTATTTGAACTGCAGTCATTGGCAACAAGACTACGATAAGCTGCGAGAACTTGTTAATGAGCTAGGACCAACAAATCTGATGATGATAGGCGATTTCAATGGAAGGATAGGTTTATCACAAAACAACTTTAATAGTGGAACGAACTTAACTCATATTCATTATGATAGAAATTCGAAAGACGAGGTGTGTGATTCGAAGGGAATCAAAATTCTGGAGTTGGCTGACGCTTTGGATTGTCACGTTCTAAACGGAAGCTGTGAAGACGACCGAGAGGGTGAATTTACTTTTATCCGTGGAACATCGTGTTCTGTGATAGACTATTGTTTCCTATCCGGAAATTGGATCTCCCATCTTGACAAATTTGAAGTAGCTGTAAAAACTTTCTCCGACCACATGCCATTGGAGGTCTCGTTTAAGTTAAAAACAGATCGTGGCGAAACAGCGGAACCGGGACTTTCTCTTCTTCCAAAATTTCATTGGAACAACAATAACAGGGAGATTTTTCAGCGCAGCCTAAATAGACAGATCGAATCGCGGGTAGCCACCGAAATTACAGAGAATCCTGACCTGGACACACTCGTAATTTTCATAAAAAATGCAGCTGGCCAAAACAAGCATGGAAGAAAGGTCATTACAAAAAAGCAAAAGTGGTTCGATAAGGAGTGTTTGGCAGCAAGAAATCTTTCTTTTGCGTACTTAAAGTTACTCAGAACGTCAGACAACATAAACTTTAAAGTCCTGTATGCATCGGCAAACAAAAAATACAAAGAAGTTTGTAAGCTTAAAAAACGAAATTTCGACCTCAGGAATATTGAAACAATAATTCTGTTTTGCAACAGATTTTTGGAAAGCAGTAAAGTGTTTGAGTGGAAAGACGACCTCAATGTCTGCAGCTCTGCACATAGACCATCTAAAAGCACATTTTTCGAGTCTTCTTAACACAACTGAAATAGCGCCTTTAATAACTGATGAAACTCTTGATGTTCCATTTTCTCTATCCGAAGTCGAAACAGCTATACAAAACTCTAAAGATGGCAAAGCTCCTGGGGAGGACAGAATACCTTTCGAATTCTTTAAAAATCTTACCCCCGAATTTCTACAACTTCTTACCGTCGAATTCAATAAAATTTTTGAGACCGCCGCTGCTCCCGAGAGTTTCCGATCAGCAATCATCTTTCCCTTGCATAAAAAAGGCAACCCCGAAGATCCAACAAACTACAGGGGCATTTCATTTTTAAACACTGCGACAAAGCTTTTTAGTTCAGTATTATATACTAGATTATCAAATTGGATTGAACGCAAGGAAATTTTGACTGAGTTTCAAGCAGGGTTCAGAAAAAATCACTCAACAGTCGATCAAATATTTTCCTTAGTAAATATAGCCGAAATTTACAAGAAGAATGGAAAAAAGTTGTATGCCTTTTTCGTCGACTTTCGGGCAGCATTTGACTCCATTCCTCGGGAAGCTCTCTTCTATAAGCTCTACAATTATGGAATCTCTACAAAAAATATAACAGTCATTAGAGCAATGTATACAAAAAACGTGTCTCGAGTGTGGGATGGAAAACAACTTTCCGACGAATTTCAAACCTCAATGGGAGTAAAGCAAGGATGCGTTTTAAGTGCACTACTCTCCAGTCTATACATAAACGACATTACCAACACAGTGAAAGGTGGTATAGTGCTTAGTGGAAAATCCATTCCAGGCCTCATGTATGCTGACGATATTGTGTTCCTAGCCGAATCTATAGACGGAATGCAGCTGATGATGAATAGACTTCAGTGCTATTGCAAAGTTTGGAACCTATCGGTTAACCTATCAAAGTCCAAAATCATGATATTTAGAAGCGGTGGAGGGAGATACTCCAGAATGGAAAAATGGACTTTTCAAGAGGAAATAGTAGAAATAGTCAAGGAGTACAAGTATCTGGGAGTCTTGATTACCTCGAACCTGAATCTCGATAGACACCTCCGAGTTAAAGTAGCGGAAGCTAAGCGTGCAATGTGTACCGTGTGGAGAAGCTGCTATTTGAGGAATGACGTTTCCCATATTGCTAAATATAAAGTTTTTCGAGCAACCGCAACTGCAATTCTTTTTTACGGAGCGCAAGCGTGGGGATATCTTTCGTTTGATGCAGTGGAAAAGTTCCTCCGTTTTTTCATCAAAAGCACTTTTAAGCTGCCGAGTACGACACCCAACTATATGCTGCACATAGAAACAGGAACAGGCCCCCTTTTCTTGGATACTCTCAAACTGCACTTTAATTACGTGACAAGAGTTATGGAGATGGGAGAAAACAGGATTCCGAGGCTTGTGCTAAGTCACATCATTAATTCTAGAAGAGCATGCGTAGGTGAATGGTATAAACTGGCGAATGAATGCTCAACAACCTTCTCAGTATCAGCTGAAGATAACCATTCTTCACTTAAAACTAAATTTGATGATTTGTTGATGAAAATCGGAAACAGGGTGTACGATAAGTTTATTGAGGAAGCGGAATCGTCATTATACAGAGCTTACTACAGTAATGTTAACCACTTTTTGGAGCAAAAGACATACTTCTTGACCGATAACACCATACACAAAATTAGTACAATTTTTAAAGTTAGAGGTGAACTCCTGAGTCTAAACTTCATACCTCACCGTCCAGATCTTCCTATATGGTGTGATTTATGCAATCGAAAAGAACGTGAAGACGTGTTCCATTTTTTGGGAGTTTGTCCAATTCTGAAAGAATTCCGCAAAAGATACTTTGGAATTGATATACTCAGTCTAGAGGAAACCTTACAATTGTTGAATGGAGAACGAGGTTGGGATCTCTTATACCAATATTGTCTGAGTGCCTTGCGATACAGAACATGTATAGTAAATGAAAGTTTTTAATTTATAAAAATTTTATTCAAAATTGCTAAAATTTATTTTTGAAAACATTATATTAGTTTTTTCTTCAGTAATATACTTTTATAAAAAATAAAATGTAAATGTCAGTCTGGTAGACGGCCATCGGCCAAACCAATTTAAGACTTAAGATAAACTTAAAAAGAAAATTGTGAATAGAATTATAATTTTGAAGTCAATAAAACTAACTAAACTAACTCATGGAGATATCGGTCGTCTGTGACTGGGTTACCTGTAAGTAAATTAATAAAAGGGCTACGATGGGTTGGTATTTTCCTCAGCAGCTTGGTGCAGAGGTTGTAAATGTATTTGTTAATCGTGATTATATGTGATGCTTCGAAAAGCCTTTCTTTGCTATAATAGCGGTAGGAGTTTGGTTTTCGGTGAAGGGAGGTGCAATATGTTAATATTGAGCGAATCAGTTGCTTGTACAGCAGAAGTTTCGTCTTTGTTTGGCGACCACCTCTTACTTTCATAAGAGGACCTACGAGAGCTAAAGCACAAATTACCTTATGAAGGGTAAATTTGGCATGTTGGTTAAATTTTAATTTTTCGAAGAAGTGAACTCCGAGGTATTTAACACCTTGTTTTGGCGTGATAACTGTGTTATCAAGAAGAGTCAGAGATAGGTTCTTGCACCTCGTGGCTGTACCATTGCGTGAAGAATTTCTAAAGCAGACCAACTCTGTTTTAGCAAGGTTAATTTGTATTCCCCATTGGAGATAATACTCCCAGAGCCTGAGGATATTTTTGATTTTGATTTTGAATTTGATTTTTTACTCCACGGAGAGCCATGTCTGGGCTCTTGGAAGCGCTATAGGTGATGGAGTCATCAGCAAATTAGAGGGTGTTTTGGCATTGGTAGTTTTGTTGGTTGGTTGAACGTATAAAGATTAAAAAGGTAAGGCCCAAGGAGAGATCCTTGGGCAACTCCGGCGGATATACACTTAAGGGGTGAGCAGGTCTTCCCACGCGGACGTAAAATTTACGCACAGTGAGAAAGCTATGGATGATAAGGATAAGATGTCTAGGTAAGTGAAGAGATTTCAACTAGAAAACTAGGCCATCTATCCAGAAGGAGTCGAATGCTTTTTGAATGTCAAGCAGACAAGCCACGGTGATCTTTTCTTTATTAAGAGCAAGAGTTGTATCAGCATGAAGCTTCAACAACGGGTCAAAAGTAGAGTGGGATACTTTGAATCCAAATTGGTTATGCTGCACTATCCCTATTGAGGAGCATAGTGAGCGAAGTTTGTTGAGGATCAGCATTTCAAGCAGTTTGCTAAGGTTTCAGGGAGATGAGTGGGTAGGCTAGGTTTGAAACTTCTTTCGAAAAAGTCCGCAAAAGCATTCGATTTGTCTCGGTCTAACGCAAAAAAAACGTTATTGTGTTGCAGTTGACCGAGTATAGATATTGTGCACTGTGCACTAGGGTTTCCAGAACATCTTTATTAAAGAGAAAATGTTCCCTTTTTTGACTCCGATCTTTCTTATTCTTTCTTTTTTCATGAAATTCTTGTTTGTTCTGTTTTTTAACTATATACTCTTTTTTGCCCCTTTTTCTAAAAATTTTAGTATTCATCTGCTCTTTTACAGAAGCAATAAGTCATCCCGAAAGTAAACGATGGCGAGAGGCTATGAAAATCGAGTTTGATGCACTCTCATCGATGGGCACTTGGGAGTTGGTTGACCCTCCTAATGAATGCCAAGTGAGTGAATGCAGATGGGTGTACAGCATTAAACGTAATGGAAATGGTTCTATTGATAGCTATAAATGTCACCTAGTTGCGAAAGGCTGCTCGCAAAAATATATGATCTACGAGTATTACAATGAGACATTCGCCCCTGTCGTTCGCTACTCTACGATTCGTCTTATACTAGCTATGGCTGCACAGTTCCATCTTCATATACACCAAGTTGATGTCACAACAGCTTATTTATATGGATATTTGAATAAAACTGTTTCAATGCATCAACTAGAAGGTTTCGTTGATTTACGATATCCCCATCGACTATGCAGACTTCAAAAATCTCTGTATGGGCTGAAGCATGCAGGCAGAGAATGGAACAAAAAAGTAAATGGCACTATGCTTAAGCTTGGTTTTCGGAATTGTAGCGTTGATACTTGCGTCTATACAAAATGTAAAGGTGATACATTGTGTATTGTTGGGATATACGTTGATGATATGATTATCGCTGCATCGAACTATGAAGATTTAAAATCTATCAAATTTCATATTGGTTCTGAATTTGACATTGTGGATAGTGGTGAGCTGAGTTATTACCTGGGAATCAAAAGAAAAGGTGAACAGATAGAAATTCATCAGCAAAAATACATCAACGAACTTGCTATGAAATTTAATTTGCTTGATAGTAAACCTCAATATACACCTTTTGGATCCCGGTATAAAACTAATTAGAGGTAATAGTGATGGAGGAGAACGGGTAGATTCAACGAAGTATCAATCGTTAATTGGAGCACTACTCTACATTGCGATTTCTGCATTGGTAAAAATAATTAGAAGTAAAGAAATAATTTTGTATACATTTGGTGCATTTTTTTTTTCTTATTCTTATCGCGATTCTTTTGTTTACTTGTTATCGCTTGTTTTGATTATACTTTTTTTCTCATAAATGAACAACTTCTGGTACCTACTAACTCTCTCAAATGGAACACAGTTTTTAAAATAATTTCCAGTAAATATTTTTGTAATTCTCTTACATTAGCAAAAATTCATTACAGTTAAACCTCCATCCTTTTCTATGAGTAATTAAGAATGTGGTGAATATATAAAAATATTATCATAAAAATCATGATACTAAATTTTTTTCTTCAGTTCTCTAAAGCCAATTGGTGCAAATAAATAAGGAGCTGCAAATAACGGGTTGGTTTTTTGTAAGCGGGTTTGACTGTATAATCGGTAATTTATGTTTTTTTTTGAGTTCCTAGGCTGCTATTTATAATAAAAAATAATAAACTTTAAGAAAAAACGTTTTAAGCCTCAAATTTGGATTCTTTCATATTTGTAATGCCGGATTTATACGAGTGACAAATTGCCATTGTTTCTTCCATTTTATTGGCATTAATGACAAAATCATATAAATGTTTTGAAAATTTGTCATTATTTTCGTCATTAAAAATATGGCAGGGAAAATTGGCATTAAATATTGCCATTAAAATGGCGTCATGTAAATGCTCAGTGACACAATTTTGCATATAATGGCAGACAGAGAGAAAGAATGAACTTGCTCATTCTTAAGTGACAGATTGCCATTACTTTGTATGCATGTCAAAGTGAAAATATACAAATACATTCGCTGGTGGTTTTTTGAAGAGATCACTGTCTGTAGTTACAAAAATAATAAAATTTGTAAGTAAAATGTGCTAGTTTGCTGTTAAATATTTTAATAAATGATAATTTCAGCAAAAAAACAATAATGGAAAACAAAGACGTTGATGGAAGCCAGTCCCTAGCAAGTCAAATACGCAAAGTCGAAAGAAAGTGGACATCCCAAAAGGGCCAACTTTTGGTAGAATTAATGGAAGCCAGGGAAGCCCTCTGGAATTTTCATTCTCCCAGCTACAAAAACAGGGACGGGAAAATTTCTAACTGGACAGACATTTCTGAGAGTACGGATCATTTAATCGCAGATTGCAAAAACCACTGGAATACTATTCGATGCAGATTTAATGTAGGTAGTATTGTGTATTCATTAATGAATTCTTTTATTATTTGTCAATTTTTTAAAGACTGAACAAAAAAAGTGTACGAAGACGAAAAGTGGACAAGGTGGATCCACATATTGTCTTTTTCAATCCTTAACATTTCTGTGCAATACAGGGAAGCAAGGAGACAGAGAGACAAAACGAATTTGGTAAGCAAACAAATATTAACAACTTCACTGTCCCATGTATCGTATTTGATACACAAATTTTTTCTTGTCCTATGTTTCCAGCGTCCCATGTATCGTATTTGATACATAAACATAATTTTAGAATTCGGCTTTACTGTCCCTATACAAATTGATTTTGAAACAGCAATACGTCCCTAGTTTAAAAATAAAAAATAATTGCTTACGTTTCATGTATCATATTTGATACATTAATTAATTTTTGCCCCATGTTTCTTACGTCCATGTATCACTTTTGATACATAAGCATGGTGTTTTTAAAAACAAGTTTCTTATATGAAAAAAATAGCCCAAGACACTAATTTTCATATAAGCGCGTACGTAAAGTCTGAAACTTTAACAAAACTGCACGCAAAACTGGAAAAATGTTTATGAAAAAATAAATTTTTCACTTTTATTTTAATTTTTTTGATTTGGAAGTAGTTAATGTAATGAGAATAATATTTTTATATGGAAACATATGTGTATATTGATCTACGACATTTTTATATGGGTGTTGGTAAGTGAATCATTATGATTCAAATTAAAGCTCATCGCAAGCATAATGGTTTGCTGCAATGTTTGAATTCTGTACCGACTTCTTTGGTCTAAAGGCCCCACGACCGTCTCTCTTCAAATTGCTGAAGCACGAGGCGCATCGCTTTCTAAAAAGTTTACCATTCTGACAGGGTATTTTTATGAAGCGCATTGCATTTGCAAATGGAAGAATCCTTGTAAAATTTTTCGCTGACGAACACGACCCCAACCTCTCTCGAAGAGTATTTCTCTGACCTACAATATTAAAAGCGGTGTTTGTCCGTGAACGGAATGTGTACACGGAAAATCATTCAAACTTGCGAAATTGCCCCCCTGAACTGTGTTTCTACTAAATATAATGAATTAAATTTTAGTACTTTTGTTCCTTTTTATGTTTTAAATTAATTTTAATTTGGGTGAAACAAGTGCCTCTAGATTTAAGTTTCTATTTAAAATTAGAAATAAATAAACTATTTACATTTTGTTACTTACTTTTAAATAATTTTCGTTTAGTGTTTGATATATTCTCCCACATACTTGAGATACAATGTTTCATGTTGAGGATTTAGACCTTCTCAACAAAAACATGAGGCTACTGTAATTATCTGCAGTTGTAAGAAAACGTAAGGTTATTGCAAGACGTTCTTCCACTCTTATTGCTTCACGCATATTAGTATTTTGTTTGCTCACAATTGGTGCTAATTTTCGGCGAGAAAGTCAAGCTCCTCTGCAGACATTCTTAAGAAACTGTGGAACAACTGCGGGTCATTTTCTCGAAGCTTCCCGCCCAATATTTTAAAAAACCCTTCCTGAAGAAAGAGTGGTCGACCCCAAAAAGATCTCCGGTTCCTCTGTGATCTTGATCTGATTAGTGACCGTCAAGCTTCTTGTTCTTCACTTTCAAAAACTATAAACGCACCTAATATTGCAACAATATTTAAGTTTTTTGCCATATCTACTTTAAATTAAATAACTCCTGAAGTATTTGTATAAACAAGTTTTAAGTGTTCTGATAACTATGGTTTAAAAAAATGGTTAATTTAATGACTGTTGTGTAAATACAGTTATTACTATTTATGTCACTTAAATGGCTACAAACAATGACAGAGAACCAAACAGTCATTATCTTGCCCCATGTAAATGCTTGTCATTAATCATTTGATTTAACCATTATTTTGCCAAAATTGATGGCAATTTGTCACTCGTATAAATCCGGCATAAGTAAAATCAATCATCTTCGGTACATAGGTATATATTTCTCAACTTATAGGACCTCTAACCTATTATGTTCATTTGTACAAACACACAAACAATTTCTGTTAATAAAATCGCCTTTTTTCTGAAAAGTTATAAAATAAATAAGAAAATATGATTTTAAAAATTCAAAATAAGCTGGTTTGACTGTACGTTAAGGATGGATTTTTGGTAGTTCTTATTTTTGGAAGTTTCTAAGCTATAAGAGTCAATTTTTTGTTTTAATCACACTTCAATAAACAACAATAAAATTAAAAAAAGTTTTAACGCAAAAACGCCTAATTTTTGTTGGATACCGAAAAAAACTACTGAACTGATTTTAACCAAACCTTGCAGAAGTAGTAAAAAGTATGTATAAAAAATTTCCTGAAGATTTGAGCTCAATGGAATCAGTAGTTTCGAAATCATTAGCATACATACAAAAGCACAAGAGTAGTAAGCAAGAATTTTATAAAAAACAGAGGTCGCTTCGTTCAAACAGGTATGACAGATCCTTTCGGCAAGCTAAGGCCTTTCATTTTAATTTTTTCTGAAAGTACTTCAAATTAGCTTTCCAATAATATATATTATGTCCATTTCCGCGATGACGGGACTTTTGATGTCACCGGCTCCCAGGCTATATCGCTAAGTGGTTTTCATCAACGACTCATTTCTAAGCTCAATAATTTTGTAAAGGTAGGTGAAGGAATCAAAAAACTAAATATGAGTTAAAGTGATGAGAAAGAAAAATGAAAATAATAGAGAACTATTTTCGGAAGGCTACAACAGCATCTAAGTGATTAGCCCAACTGTTTACCTTGGCGAAACGCATTTGGACTAAAAGTCGCAAAATCTTTATCATAAATATCAGTTACAGTTACCTATTATATTGAAAAGTTATGCGTATTACTTTGAAGCGGATAACTGGACTTTGTTTTTTACATTTTGTCCCGCTAGATTGATGAATCTGACCACTGTGCATCGGTTGGTATACCTACTGTTCTGGTCCAGGTAAGAAGTGCCCTTATCATGAGGCCCCTGCCGCTCAGGCCCATGCCTTAAGATGCCACTGTCTATACATACGTATGTGTGCATGTGTATTCGGTGTCCGATCACTTGAAACTGTAAAGGAAAATTTGAACTTCTGAAACTCACACTCAATGAAGTTGTTGAATTAATTTATCACCAATGGCATGGGTGTGATGCACTCACATATATGGCAGCCCTAAGCCATATCGGAATTATCGGCAGTTTTGTCATAATGACATTTCCGCTTTTGGTTTCTGTTTGCTTTATTTAGCTTGTTAGGGTAAATTTGAGATACAATCATGTTGTACATTTCCTATTGAACTTATTGCACGCGGCAAAGGTCACGTGCCGGAACGCAAAGAAAAGTCATAGGCAATAGGTCTGATAAACGTTTTACGCATTTAGGGGATAAAATGGGAGTTGAAATTGCATATGGAATTGATTTCCACGTTATTGCAAAGAATAAAAGAAATAATAACAGGGGCTTGCCTTTTAATAGCTATTTATAATCTGTTGTTATCTTTTCTATAATAGGTCATGTAAATGGTATGATAGAACCTATGGATCGGTATTTTTTTGTTTTTTTTTTTAATGATTTTTCTATTGATTTGCCAAATGGAAGCGACGAATGAGTGATAATGGCGACAGTTGTGTTATATGGGTGGTTTGGTGTGGCTTTTTTTGTCTTTCGTACTTTGAGGCGTTGGACATAATTTTGTTCATAAAACGAAACAGGGAACAAAGTGCAAGGACCGCCGGTATCACAAGCGATCTCCATTTGAATACTATTTAAAGCCACTAGGAGGTTGATGCCACTACTTGTTTTTGAGGAAATACTATAAATAGAAGAATTAAATACATATTCACAAGCCGAACTGTTATCTAAATAAGATATGTGCGTAATTTACTGAATTATTTCTCTTAACATGACAAACTGATGCCAAATGTCCGATTTCTCACAAGTATGACATTTACTTTCTTTAAATTTACAGGACTGGGAGCTGTGATTACGCCAACCACAGTGGGAGTAAACTTTTTGCTGTTTGTTCTGTTTCTTGCCACCAAAGTCACTACTGCAACTGCTGCCTCCGCCGCCTTCAAAGCTGCCACGTTTAGTTGCTGCTGTCTTGTTGCGATATTTTATATCTTCATCTTACTCACATAACCTCTCGAAGATTGTGCTTGGCAAGCTCATGATAAATTGCATCCAGATTTGCACCAAATTTACAGTTTAACGCAAATTTAATTTATTTTTTTTCCTCTAGCATGCCACTCTGCAACTGTTTCTCCATCGGTCTTAGATGAGGAATGAAACTTTTTTCGTTCTCGTAATATAACCGTAGGTGAAGTGTAATAAGTAGGGCTCGGACTTTTATGCCCTTAAAAACACAAAATATGCGCATAAAATATGCAGTTAAAACCAGCAAGAGCATATTTGCTATAAAAAGTGAAAATATGCTCTAAAAAAATTAAAATATAGTGAAAAACATAGAAAATCTAACAAAAATTCAGTCTTTTATTGAACAAGAGAAACAAAATATAAAAATAATTTAAATACATAAACATAAATTATAACTTTTAAGGTTTTCGCGGTTGTTTACAATAGACATTTTTAAACTTTTCGGATTAGCCGCGTTATAAATATTTTATATTAAGCGAGTTCAATACAGTACTCACCCCGAACGTTTCGCCGCGAATTGCATCGAGCGTGGTCCCCGGAAAACTGCCAAAGAGATGTTAAGAGCGATTTTGGCTACGCAGGTTGTAACGCTGCGTCGAAGGTTCTGTTTCTTGCTGTTGTTGTTGTTGGTTCGCAAGTTGGGAGCAAACTATACTCACTGTATCTGCGTTGGTGTGCAGTGGTATTTGGATCGACCTTTTGGAGTTGATTATGGGATCCCATGTTTTTGACAGCTTGAAACTGTCGTCACGATTGAAATTTAAGCGGCCCACAGACACCACACTTGTGCGCGCGCATGTGTCGGTGCGCGGAAATGTGTGCTGTGTGTGGGCTGGTGCACACACCGATTTTCGGTGTCAGACACTGCGCGAGTAAAATCAAAAGTTTTTGATTTTTGGTGTCGTTGTCTCGATCGGTGTGATGTGTGTGGGGATGCGCGCGCACATTTATTATTTATTTCAGTTGCATCGGAGTTGTCATCGAGAAAGGAGTGCGGAATTTAAAAAATAATGTCGATTCGTGATTGTGAGTTCTTCCGGTGTTTTATAGACATTTATAAAGACTTGCCGGAGATCTGGCAAATTAAATCAGCAAATTATAAAAACCGCGACAAAAAAAAAGAAGCGTGGGAAATGTTGTTGCAAAAATATAAAGAACATGATAGTCATGCAACAATTGACGTTGTAAAACGAAAAATAATGTCAATGCGTGCATCCTACCGTCGGGAGTTAGCGAAAATTAAAAAAAGTGAGCGTTCCGGTGCGGGTACTGACTCTATCTATGTACCAACATTGTGGTACTTCAATGAACTTGAATTTTTAAGGGATCAGGAAACCCAAATCGAGGGAACATCAACAATAGATGTTTCTGATGAGGAGAATGAAGTAAGTACCTACCTACATGAAAAAAATTTAAAAACAAAGTTTCACAAACCTAGAAAATTTTTTTTTATTTAATTTCCTACATCAATTCCAGAAAGAAAAATAGTTGAAAACAACGCAATTTTATGAATTATGTATTTTTATTATCCAAAAGATATGCTTCAATTTTATTTATTTACATATTAATTGCTTGGTTTTGCCATGGAACTGCCCCAACAGAATTAAAGTAATTGCAGAATTTGTTGCGTATCTCTTTACTAAAATCAGTTGCATTTCTACCTCGTAAAGGTTGCAAGTCTAGAAGTTGGGCATCCGAACGCCATGGTGCATTTGTTACTTCTCCGGTGCAAATATTTTCCTCATCCACAGAATTTCTGAGATAGATGGTGGGGTTGCGCTTTTTTAAAAAATTGTGCAGATAGCAAGTAGCAAGAACAATCGTTGTCGCTTTTTCTGGCGATAAATTGATTGTATTCAATAGAATATGAAACCTGCTGGCCAGGATGCCAAAAGCATTTTCAACAATTCGTCTAGCTCTAGACAAGCGATAGTTGAAAATGCGTTGTTCTATACTTGTTGATTGATGGCTGTACGGCTTCATTAAATTCTCCATCAAAGGAAATGCATCATCACCAACGATGACATATGGAAAAGCCTCTTCACTCAAAGGTAGTTTTTCGTGGGTTGGCAAATTCAGTGCTTCGTCCAACAATTTCTGCTTAAATTTTGTTTGAGCAAAAACACCACCATCTGAGACTCTACCATTTGCTCCTGCTTCAACCATTATGAATTCATAATTAGCATTTACCAATGCCATCATAACAATACTAAAAGTTTTTTTATAATTAAAATAGTAAGAACCCGATCCTGGGGGCTTTTTTATATTCACATGTTTTCCATCAATAGCACCGATGCAATTGGGAAAATTCCACTGCTTTCCAAAATCTTCAGCAACATTTTTCCACTCCCTTTCTGTCTTTGGTATCTAGGAAAAAAGAACATAATTAAAATTACAATATATTTAAGTTACATTGGGTTATTTTATTTATTCATAATTTTTTTCATCTTTTTAGAATGATGTACCAACAACGCAGGCTAAGAAAAGAAAAAGTCATTCGCAACAAGATACATTTTTGCAACGGGCGGTTAAGCATTTAGACCAAGCAAAAAAAAGACGGGAAAAGGATGAAGCTGATGTTTTTTCTGAAGGTTGGGCAATTGTTTACAGAAAACTTAATAGCGAGCAACAAATATATGCAAAACAAGCTATTGATGAAATACTTTTGCAAGGGCAATTAAATAAGCTGAATTTAGATTTCATTCAAAATGTAAGAAACCAGCATTTGGAAAGGCAACAAATACATCCACTTTCACATTATTCCCATCCATATGAAAGATCAAGAACTTCACATTATGTGCAACCATATCAGTCCCAATCATCATCAAGAAACTCTTGCTCCACACCTTCCGAACTATCTGTTCCATCCCCAAGCAGTGTTCAACCATCATACGTAAACGTATGTTTGCCAACAAGCGGAGAGCAAATTGTTGTATCTCAAGAATGTTCTCAGAGGTTTCAAGAGCTTTTAGATGATGCCCAATACCAGTAATTTATTAAGTATCCGTGTTATAATTAAAGTGAATTGTTTTTGTTTATTTTTTGTTTATTTATGTTATAATAAATTAAATGTTTTTGTTTTTGTTATTTTTTTTATTAATTAATTTTTACTTTATTTATTTATTTGTTATTGTTATTTTTATTAAATGAAAATAAAGATGAAAAAAATTAAAAATAATAAACAAAAATACGGCTTACTTACTTGAATATATCCTTTAAGGACCTTGATTATTGCTTCACCGGTTTCTATGGTTATCTGTCCCAAACTCTGTGGTGAAATTGCGGAGAGAAATTTTAGATCTTCAAAGCTTTGCCCGGATGCGAGGAATCGCAATGTGATGGAAAGCCTTTCGTTTGAAGATATTGCATCACGCATATGTGTGTCTTTTTTTTTAATCACTGGTTCAACTTTATTTAAAAGTTCTTTATAAGTCTTCCAATCCATTCTAAGAAAATTTTTAAAATCTCCCGGCGAATTTTCTTCGAGTTCTTTTAGAAGGCCAACATGCGAAAACTTGATTCTTTTTAAGAACCAATCTTTCGACCAAATTCTTTTTTTTTTAATTCTTTTTTTATTTTTATCTATGCATGCAACGATTGCAATCAGTGCACACACGTCATCATCATCACTCATTGTGACCTTCTTTCTTTGAAATCTCTTTCACAACTGAAGTGTGTACGATTTGGTGTGCTGTGTGTGGCGGAATCGCGCACCAATTTCGGTGCACATGCGCGCGCACAAGTGTGGTGTCTGTGGGCCGCTTTAGGTGTCGTTTGATTTCAATCGCTTCGCGCACGGGTATATCTATAGGTAAGTCTAGGTATATTATAAACTGATTTCAAAGCGTAGAGGAAATTTTATGTGTGTAATTCGTGTGTATTTGTGTGTCGATCTGTGTTTCTATTTATTTAGCCCAGTCGGATTAGACAAAAAAATGAGCTGAAAGGCAAGAAATTAGATAGGGTTTTGTTTTTATCTTAATCGTTAATCGATGATAACCAAAGTTTTAGATAATAGAATTTTGAACAACTTTTGTTAAGTTAATTTTTACTCAAAAGTTAAAATAAGGTGAGTTATTATTATGACCAAAGTTGAAGATAATTAAATTTTGAACAACTTTAGTTAAAATCATTTTTGCTCAAAAGTTGAAAATATGCGATTTATTTCACAAAAACCGATTTTCGTTAAATTCTAGATGGCGGCTAACGCAATAGAGCTAGGAAGTCGAACACTTTTTTTAAGACTCTTAAAAAAAACCCTATCTAATTTATTGCATTTAAAATGGTATCCGACTGGACTAATTTGGCACCAGTCACTTTTTGGTAGGTAGGTATGTAAGTTTGGTACATATATTTGCAATAATTTTACTGTAGGTTAAATTAATTATTACTGCACACAGACGCCGAATATCTTTTTTCTTATGTATAGGTAAGGTACGTAGAGTTACAATAAATAAAAGAAAATTTATTATTTTTTGGGACTGGTGAATGTAATTCAATTTAAAGATTTTAGTGACATTCAGTCCAAATGCGTTCTTTGATAATTTTTTTTCAAGTCAAAATCGGAAAAATTTCAGCTGAAACAGGTAATAACCCTATTAACTTTGAAAAGTTAACAATGTTAAACAAAATAAATAATGGTTATTTAATAATGGTGATGTTTCATTGATTTATTATTAATGTACCTACATCTACCTATTGTGAAAATATATTATTTATGTTTGAATAATTCTCTAATAAGGTGGACGTAAGGTCGATGGCATTTATAAAGGTCTTCACTCCATTTTGCGTTTTAATTGACCTACCCATCTTATTTTTTCCCAAGAAATAAAAATCTTGTAAAATTTATATCTTTAAATTAACATTGACCGGGAGAGCCAAAACTCGTCATATCCAAAATTTTGACTTCGCGCAGATAGAAAAAAACTTAACAAGGCTAAATGATAGTTTTTAGAAAAGATTTTATTTTGTAAAATTAGAGATTTTTAAATCTTTATGTTATGATTAACGGCAAAAATATATGGAAAATTCCGTTAAAAAGATATTGAACAGTTAAATTTGGATATGGTCTTGCAACAAATTTTTGGATATCACCAGTTTCCACACCATTCCCCCTCTCCCAATGTCACCCTCTAATATATTACCACTCTACTTCTTTCCAACCATCCATGACCCATTTAAATATTTTTACCATGAGAACCATGAACGTTTTAGTTCCGTCTATTATGACATTATCAATATATAAGAAGAGTTTTGAAAGCAAACCTACTGCAAACAATGGATATGGAAAGTTGCGATGCAAATCGCAATGTGGAAATGGAGAGTTTTGGAAATAATTACGATATTTGACATCAATATTTAAGGGGATTGGAGGAGTAAATTTGTCAAATTTCTACTATTCAATTTTGATAAAAGTGGATGTGACGAGTTTTGGTTCTCATCTACTCATTTCCAATTATTTATCACGGTTTTGTTTTGCTTTTATGACTAAGCAAGAGACATGAATGTGAAATCATTGTGGTTTGGGGAGCTATGGAAGCAAATGATGTCTGCAATTTTGCTTTTGAAACGACAATGAAAAATAACAACAAAAATAACAGATTCGAGTACAAAATTTAAGGCCAGTGCTGAAAGAATTGATTTACAGTATGATTTCATACTGGTAAAGGTCAATGACCGAAGTATTCGTGTATATTAGTAAGAGAGTGGACTGCTTTAAAGTGTAAAATTTCAGTTGCCTCATCCACCAAAATCCTGTTACCTCAACCCCATTAAGCATCTGTGGGACTGTGGAAAAACGGAACCAAATACCAACAGAAGTCAATTCTAAGCTTGTCTTTTTAATAAACAACCATCTCAGATACAGAATAAGAGCCTAAAATGGCACGTTCTCTACCAATCTGTAAGAAATTTGACTTTAAGGCCACTCTACGTGCAATTATTTGATGTATTTTTTTTTGTTCAGCTTAATTTTTTGATTTTCTAAACTCCTAATATAGTTAGTAAAATATGAAGTCATATTTTAAACTTTCTTGATTTTATCATTTGAACTGAAGACAATTCGTTTCTATGGAAAAATTTAAGATTCTGTTTAAGACACATTTTCTTCCGATCGAAATTTTATTGATGATAATCCGAAGCAAATTGAGCAAACTTTTAAACATCTTCCCTATACTATGAAATTATCAAAATATCGCCCGTTTTCGAAAATTGATTTGATCAACAATTACTTGTAAACGAATTTGACACTTAAGCTACGATCAGACGATTTGTGTATAAATATGTGCATTTTTATCAAAAAATACACAAACCATCTGTGCCACAAATTTGATCACCACAACTAGCATACACAAACGATTTGTGTTGGGAATCAGTGTCCAGTATGTATGAGAAGTTTTTGACAAAGGATGATGATGTTGCAAAGAAGGAGGTGGAAGCGGAATGCATCTACGAAAATTTTAGAGAGGATTATTGGGAGTTCCGAGCAAGGCTTCTGGATTCGCTGGCTAGTCTTGGTAGCACCAGAAAGTCGTCCAGCGGAGTCTCTGCGAAGGAAAAGTGAGCATAAGAGTGAGGGTGTTCGACAGCAATTATGAATCCTGACAGAATTTTCAGTACCTTTTTATATCGCTGGTGCATAATTAACCGTCCGTCGCTAACGGATATTCAAAAAAAGCACTATTTGAAGACGAGTGTAACAGGCGATGCTGAGAAGCTGCTCTTCACGCTGAAGATGCAAGGCCACAACTATGCCAAGGCTTGGTCTCTGTTTCAGGGTCGTTATGATCACCCTCGCGTCCTCGTTAACATCCAGTTGAATTCATTATTCAATTAACCATAGTTGGCACAAGAGTGCGCAGCAGATATGGGAAGAGAGGCTGAACGACAGAGAGGACCCAAAGAAGTTGCCAACTTTTGAGGAGTTCACATCCTTCTTGGAGACACGTTTCCTGACATTAGAAGCGGTTGATCAGCAGCATACTCATGGCACATCCAGATCGTCACTGAACTCTTGACACAAGCAGACGTTTATCGCTCATGCTCAGTATCATAAAGTGAAGCTTTCCTGATTTGTCTGAAAAATAAACATGCGGTTAGAAGATGCAACAAATTTTTGAAAATGAGTGTTACCGAGCGTTGTCAGGTTATACAAAACTGGGTTTGTGTCAAAACTGTCTAGGGTATAATCATGCAACAGATAACTGTCCAAGTGATGGTAGGTGTTACCTTTGCCAACAAGCACATCAGACTTTATTACATGCAAATAATATTCCTTTTCAGCCAAACCAACAACCTTCACGCTTACAGTAAAATCACAAGAAAGATAGATAGATAGATAATATAATTTTATTTCCCTTAAAATTTTTAACAAAAACATAATTAAGCTGGTATTTGAAATTAAGTATGACAATAAAATAAATAAATAAATAAATTTTGTGGCGCAACAGCTCATGGAGAACCAGGGCCTAGTGACTAACAACTCTCAACCATTCCTGTGTGCGTGTTGTTGGCAGGAATGGAGGGGACCTACAATTTTTTGCCAAGTCCGTACGGCTAGATGAGAAGCACTTATTCATGACAAGTATACTCTTGGAGGATTTGTCAGTCCCTCGCAAGAGGCAGTACCTCGGAAAAAAACATTTGTTTTTAGGTGGCAGTGGCCGGGAATCGAACCCAGACCTTTGGCATGACAGTCCTACGCACTAACCATTATGCCACGAGGTACTACAAAAGTATGACAATAACTTGTTTTTAAGTCTTCTGTCAGGTTCAAAAAAATTAATTAATTACATTTAAGCAAAGCTAAGCAAGTTTTAACTAAATTCGTTTATTATAAAATACGATATTCGAGCGAGTCTTTTAAAAAATTGTAGAGTTTTGGTTAGCAAAATCTATTTATAATGTTGAGGAATATTGACCGGTCTATTGTAACGTTTCCAAGATATTTTTTTCGGTATCCTCTAAAGATTGGACACACACCAATGAAGTGGTAAGTATTCTCTGTCGCATCCAGATTACACAGAGTGCATAGACCAACAGTGTCATTGTGAAAAGCTTTGCCATTTAAGTTCAAAAGCCTACACCTTGCTTTAAAGATTAAATTGATCATATCACGGGCATTATTATCCTCAAAATAGTTAGGGTCATCAGCATGTAAAAGGTTGCAATATTCATCGTGGAACTGTGACTGTAGTGCTTTGCTGGTAAAATCGCCCCAGTGCTTTTCTGCTAGCTTTGTCAGCAGCAATTTGTAAATTTGATTTTATTCTAAAACTGGAGTTTCGGGACTGAAATCAATCGCTGTCACATGGAAAAGGGCTGACCATTCCTGGGCCCAGTAAATATTTTCTCGATGACTGCTACAGAGAGGATACATGGTAAGCCGTTACGTGGCGTTGACATAACTTTGCGTATGTATGAAAGATGTATCTTTAATCTACTTAGGAAAGCTTTTGGAAGACCCATTTTAATGTGAATCGCATAAGTAGGCGTATTATCAGGCAGACCAAAACATCTTTTGACAAAGAAACGTTGGAGTTTTTCGGTATAAATACTTGACGCAACAGAAGAATATGAAATTTATAAGGCCAGTAAACTAGAACAGGATAGACTACTGAACGACAAATTGACATTTAAAACAAATCCTCTATACGGTACAGCAATAAGAACCAAAAAAGAAGAGAGAAGACAACAACGTAACACTACATAATAGCAAAACTCTACAACACCACAAGAGACACCGGCTTTGACAAGGAACACCAATGTTAAATTAAGTTCTTAGCCCGATGATGAAGATATACCTACAATCCGAAACGCATCGCTAGATATTTAAATAAAACAAAAATAGTAATAAAAGTTGTGATAGTAAATTGAAATTTAAATTTAAATAAAAAAAAAAATTAAAATTTAGAAATCTTAGTGTTTTTTTTAATTTATTTTATTGTTTTTAATTTATTAATATATATGCATTATTGACTTTGTTGCTGCTTCATGCACTTTATATTTAGCAGGTAACAAATTTATTCCTAACAAATTTCGACCGTGTTGAGTTGATCGAGTTTTTCGATAGTGTAAGCTTTGTATATAAACTTTATAGTAATATCATCAACATCGATGTTTGACCAGCCCCTGGTGGTGGAAAACCTTGCCTGCTCTCAACATCAAGTGTTGAGGGAAACATTTGAATGTTTCTTGTTTGGGTTTTTTTCTTCTACTTTTGGGATAACATGTTTATAAGCTCAGTCGTAAGAATGCATTGGATAAGGGAGGATCGCATCTCAGCACTCCAAAAATGAAAACAAATGTTGATGGATTTTTTAGGTAGGTAAGTCACGCTGCGCCGCCGACCGTTCGTGTTGTTGGTTGATACACAGACGGTGGTGTGGGTAGTTTTGTATGTTTAAGTTTCATTTTCATTCTTGTGGTTTTTCGTTTTGTTTTTTACTTTTGACGGTGTTCACATAGGACTGAAAAACTGGATTTTTTTTGACGTTTCAGTATTTACATCTTTCTTCACTGAAGATGTGGGAGCTAAATGTGAATACTGAAACGTCAAAAAAAATCCAGTTTTTCAACCCAATGTGAACACCGTCTTTCTTCTTCTTTTCGATCTGCGGCTTGAGAATAATATAGTTAGGTATTCCTATGAACATATGTATGTAGTATCGTAGTTTGTAGGTATGCGAGAAAAGTTTGTAATTTGAAAAACTTCTCCGTTTTGATTTTGGTTATGGAAGATTTAATGTATATGTTGTATTGTATTTAATGATTATTTATTAAGGAAACGTTGAAAATTGTATTAAAAAGATGCATACGTTAATGAGTGCTTGTTTAATTAGAAAAAAAATATCTAATAGGTAAATATTTCCATTTACAATTTGGAAAAAGAAATAGTAGAATGAATAGGTGTTATTTTGTAGGAGATTGATCTTTATAACTGTTAAGGTTTTCGCGGTTGTTTACAATAGACATTTTTAAACTTTTCGGATTAGCCGAAATAAAAATTTTTAAATATTTATAACGCGGCTAATCCGAAAAGTTTAAAAATGAGATTGATCTTTTTCAATTCAATGAATAGGAACATACATAATTACAATTTTTTAAGGATAAGAATAAATTAGGTACGTACTTAATTCATTAGGCATGGGCTTTTGATTCTTTAATATAAAATTAAATTATAAAATAACTTAATTTCTTAATTTGCATAGTATAATTTTTTTGTAAACTGTAAACTGAGACCTACCTACATAAATTCGTTTACAGCACGGACATTTTTTATTTAAGGACAGTTTTTTTCTCACCAATAAACTTTTTTTTACAAAAAACTGTATACCTCATTTGCTTAGATGATTACTTTTTTTTCTCGGAAAAATAATTAAAATTCATACGTACCTTAAAAATATATAATTATTTCATTCTCCTCTAGCAAATTATGTAGGTAAGTGCTACGGAATGACAATTATTAACCTTTTTTAATTCTTTTATTTTCTCAATTGTTTATTACCTACGTATCTATTTTTATTTCAATTAAACAAACTACCTATGTCTTTGTTTGTATTAACTGGATTAATAGAAAAAAATAGATAAATAAATAAAACAAGCAAAATAATTATTCTCCATCCCCAGAATTCAAAACAAAAAATTTATCATTTTAACAAACTTTTCCTTCGTCATTAAAATTTCCTTACCTACGTAGGCACATATTTTTGTATACCGCACACAAATTTTCGAAACTTACAAAACGAAAATTCATGCCATTATTAGAAAATCGAGAAGAATGAATAAATGTACTTGCAAAAGTACCAGCACAAAAAAAGTCTACCATTGCTTTATTTTACATCATAACAAAACAAAATACATGTATGTATATATATTATCTGTACCTAAAACGTAAAAACAGAGAAATCAAAAAAAGATTTTTTCTTGAAACCTTCATCCATATCGAAGAAAAAAAAAACACCACCATTGCCTTACAAAATTCATACGTGGCGAAAAAGAAAGACAATTCGTATCCGTTAACCAACAACAACCCCAATAGTTGCAGCTTATGAGCAGCTACACCTTGAAAATAAAAAGTGTTTCCAATTCTCCTGTCAAAATCGTAAACATGTTGAAGATTTTTTTCTCAACATGGTTATTCACTAGCGCCACCATTGGTGATACACCGCGTAATTAAAAACAGCTCCATGATAATACTATAAAGTTTATATACAAAGGTGTAAGTCGTTTTATTAGATGATACGAGTATGACGAGGACATGTTATACGAGAAAATAACGCCAAGATATTTGTATTGGTTAGTTATTTTATCTCACCATTGTTAAAATACTATTTTTCAGCTGCTGCTCTTCTACCACCATTCCTAAAAATTACTATTTCAGACTTTTCTAGATTAACATCCAGGTTCCAATTATTGCAGTATCTGCTGAAGCTATCGATGATCGTTTGTAGGGTATTAAGGCTGTCAGAAAGGAGAACTATGTCGTCCGCGTATAACAAAGCATTTATTTGCGTACCATTCACGAAGTACGAAGTTTGAAGAGTAGATCGTTTAGAAATAATAACGGGTGATTTTTTAGCTGGTTTGGTTTTGGCAACACTGGTTTTGACAGCTGACGTGTGTTTAGTACCTTGTGTCACTGTCAAACAGCTTCAGTTTGGTTTACAATTTAACCATGGATCGTCTTACAAATGAACAACGCTTGCAAATTATTGAATTTTACTATCAAAATTCGTGCTCGGTTCGAAATGTTCATCGCGCGCTGCTTCCATTTTATGGTCGGCATTCTCGACCTTCTGAGCAGTCTATTCGGAAGATTGTGACCAAATTTCGCACCAAATTTACTTTGTTGGACATTAAACCACCAACACGTTTACGTACTGTGCGTAGTGAAGAAAATATTGCGGCCGTATCAGCTAGTGTGACAGAAGACCGCGAAATGTCGATTCGGCGCCGTTCCCAGCAGTTAGGCCTTTGTTACAGCACTACGTGGAAAATTTTGCGGAAGGATTTGGGCGTAAAGCCTTTTAAGATACAGCTGGTGCAAGAACTAAAGCCAGCCGACCTACCACAACGCCGAATTTTTGGTGAATGGGCTCTTGGAAAGCTGGCCGAGGATCCGCTTTTTATCGAAAAATTGTGTTCAGCGATGAGGCTCATTTTTGGTTGAATGGGTACGTAAATAAGAATAATTGCCGCATTTGGAGTGAAGATCAGCCAGAAGCATTGCAACAGCTACCAATGCATCCCGAAAAAGCCACTGTTTGGTGCGGTTTATGGGCCGGCGGCATTATTGGGCCATATTTCTTCAAAGATGATGCGAATCGCAGCGTTACTGTCAATGGTGAACGCTACCGAGCGATGATAACAAACTTTTTTTTGCCCGAAATGGAAGTTCTTGACTTGCATGATATGTGGTTTCAACAAGACGGTGCCACATGCCACACAGCACGCGAAACAATGGCGCAATTGCGAGGCGAGTTTGGTGAACAGTTAATTTCACGTTTCGGGCCGGTCAATTGGCCGCCTAGATCGTGCGATTTGACACCATTAGATTATTTTTTGTGGGAGTATGTCAAGGCTAATGTCTATAGGGACAAGCCCGCTTCGATTGACGCACTGGAAGCCAACATCCATGCATTGATTCGTGAGATACCGGCCGATATGTGTGAAAGAGTATGCCAAAATTGGACTCAGCGGATGGGCTACCTGAGACGCAGCCGCGATCAACATTTGCATGAAATTATCTTTAAACATTAAATTGCAAAGTTCAAACTATCGATTCAAATAAATATTTCATTCATTTTTTCGAATTTTTTGTGTTTTTTTTTTAAAAAGTTCTAAACCTCTTAAAAAATCACCCGTTACAAATAAAAGTACTAAGTACAGCAAAATCACAATAACTCTATTCAGCCAATACAGCAACCAATAAATTTCAATCAGGATAACAATCAAATACAGCAACGGAGTAACAACCAAAATTCACAAGGCAGAACTTTGAATGCAGATGCTCCGTCATTCCAGAATTGCAATAGACAGCCGTCTTCATCAAACAATGTCGCTTCTCACCATTCACATTACAACTTTCCGACCAAAAACTCCCAACTTTTCTGGAAACCGCCCTTGTGAAAATAAAGTCTTCGTTAGGAGAGTGGTTGATGCTGCGAGCATTGTTGGATTTTGGCTCTGAAGCGTCCTTCATCACGGAGTTTGCCGCCCAGTTGCTTCAACTTAGATCAAAACCAACTAATACGGAGGTGTCTGGGTTGGGTTTGGTCAGCAGTGGTACTTGTCTAAGAGTGGTGGACATCACTTTTGCTTCACAGCAATCTTCTTTTACGACAACAATGCATGCCTTCATCTTCAAGTCAATGCCTAGGCATTTGCCGGTCCGGACCCTTCACGTTAAGAATTGGACTCATCTAACCGAATTTGTACTTTGATTTGTATTGAATTGATCTTTTGCTTGGCAGTGATTTCTTAGCCGAACTGTTGCTGCCCGATCTAATTCAGCCCAGAGATAAATCGATGCCGGTCATGCAGAAGACTACATTTGGTTGGATATTGTTCGGAGTGGTCCCAATTGTATGCGAATCAAGTCAACCCATCCGAAGCTTCATGCAAACTGTAGATGTTAAGGATCAACTTCGGAAATTCTGGAAATTAGAAGAGACAACCTTTAAACCGTTTAAAAAGGCCAAAAATATTGAATGCAAAAATCATTTTGTCAACAACTCAGAACGGACAACTGATGAACGTTAACAAGTGGCATTGCCGTTTAAAGGAAACGTACCTCCGGTTTTTTGTGATTCATATCAAGGTGCTATACGTCGATGCCGAGGTCTAGAGCGACGTCTTGAGGGATATCAACAGCTTCAAAACCAGTATAGAGCTTGCATCGAAGAATAGGAGGAATCCTATTAAAGTTTACACACTTAATACGGTTACATTTGGAACAGTAGCCGCTCCATATCTTGCGATTCCAACGTTGCAGAGAATAGCAATAGAGGATAATCGCCAAAATCAAATCGCTTCCAACATGGTACATAAGGAGTTGTACGTCGATGACCTGATATCCGCAGGAAACAGCATTAAAGATGCTGAAAAGAAAATAAAGCAAATTAAATCGATTTTAAAGACAGCTGAATTTTACTTGTGGAAATGGACATCCAATTCTGATGAATTGCTTTCGAGCATTTCAACTGGAGAACGGGAATCAGCATTCTCAATGCCATCAGAAGTCTCAGAACGAATTAAGATGCTTGGTGCCCACTGGCTTCCTTCTGTCGATCAATTTTCTTTGTGCTATACTTCTTTTTCCAATCCACAGGCGACAAATCGATTCATTTTGTCGACGATAGCACGTCTGTTTGGATTGCTTCCTGTATCGTCAAGGCAAGTTTATGCAGCAACCATGGGTGAAGAAAATTGCTTGGGATGATTCAATCGAACAATCACTTTTGGAACAGTGGAACGTTTTCTACGAGGATTTACAAGCCATCAAAAAAATCCAGTTTCCGAGGTGGGTTCAAACGAGTTGTGATATGTCTCGAGTAGAACTACATGGTTTCAGTGATTCATCGGAGAAAGCATATGGAGCAGCAGTCTATTTACGAGTTGAGTACGAAAACGGCCAAGCGAAAATGCATCTCCTCATCGCTTAATCTAATGTTGCTCCTGTACAGCCAGTTAGTCTTCCTCGGCTAGAACTTTATGGTGCTGTTATGCTAGCCAAGCTTAGGCAATAAAGACATTAAGAGGTTTGCTTGGACGGATTCCCCATCATTCTTTCGTGGATTCAACTATCCCCAACCAAATGGGATACCTTTGTGCGGAATAGAGATGGAGAAATACCGCGATTGACACTAGCCAAAACTTGGAAACATATTCCAACTCAAATCAATCCTGCAGATTTGATTCCCATAGGAGTCTTACCGACGGCTTTGCTGGTGGAATAGACCCGACTTTTTGCGTGACTCTTGGGAGTTTCAATATCCTACCCAGCCAAAAATACAAGTGCATTACATCGAACAGATGGGTCCGCCGATCAATAACCTCATGTATAGGATGCCCGAAACTACTTCCCCAAAGGAACTCGTCAATTCAACTAAAACTTTAGTAAAATTAGCTCAGTTGAACATTTCCAGTAACGGTATTTCGAAATCCAGAGGCATGGCATCGCTAAATCCATTTGTAGATTCTTTCGGAATCATTCGTGTCGGCGGAAGACTGAAGAACGCCAACCTGTCTTATGAATTTGGTCAACAGCATCCAATCACTCTAGAATCAAATCAACTTTTCACGAAATTTGTTCTTCATGAAGCACATGAGAAGATTCTTCACGGAGGTATTCAGAAGATGATGGGTTATCTTCGAAAAAGGTACTGGATTTTTCAAACGCTGCTTTCTGCTACAGGTATAGAACTAAACATGCTCATCAACTCATGGCAGAATTACCATCGGCTAGAGTGACTATATCTAGACCCATTCTGCCATACAGGTGTTGATTACGCTGGTCCGGTTAGTATTCGGGCCTGGAAAGGTCGCGGAGCAAAATGCTATAAGGGTTATTTAGCCATTTTTATTTGCCTAGCAACAAAGGCCATTCACTTGGAGGCAGTAAGTGATCTCACTACCCAAGCTTTCGTAGCTGCTTTTCTTCGCTTCACATCAAGGAGAAGAGTCTGTAGCCAGATCTACAGTGATTACGGCACGAATTTTGTAGGCGTCGAGACAGAGCTTTATCGTTTGTTGAAAGGTGCTACACATGATTGGAAAGATGTTGCTGAAGTTCTTTCATCACAAGGAACGAAGTGGATTTTCATTCCTTCTGCTTCTCCCCACTTTGGAGGATTGTGGGAAGCTGGAGTTAAGAGTGTGAAACACCACTTTTAAAGAGTTGTCGGAAAAGGGACACTCACTTTCGAGGAATTCACCACGCTTTTAACGCAAATTGGAGCGTGTTTAAATTCGAGCCCTCTTTGTCCTCTGACAGAAAATCCTGACGACTTCCAAACGTTGACTCCAGCAAACTTCTTAACCTACATACTACTCTATCAACATTCATAAAATTACGTTATTTTAAGTCACTTTCATATTTTAAATCACCAATGGAGTCAAGATTCAATGAAAATTTTGACTTAAAATTAATTCACCAAATAATAATTTTTTTTTCTAAAATTACATCAAAGTTTATTAAAATGTCATCACCACGCATATTCTACCAACGAAATTAAAATGGAGTGGATAAAACAAACTTTAGTCAGACTTCGATGGGAATGAGCACATACACACACAAATATCGATTTCAAATCATATATTTAATCCCACATAAATAATCAAACTCTCAATTAATTTTATAATAATAAACTTACCTGAATCATTCTCGTTCACATCCACTTGATTCTTTCTTCAAAATTTCATTAAAATTTAAACAATTCAACTATACACTTTAACTATTACTACGCCGCACTACAAATCAACCGACGCCGTATTTTTTTTCATTCACAACTCAGCCAAGGCAATTTGTTGTTTCTTTTGTCCATGAAATACCGAACAAGATCGTACGCCTCGACATGCGATAGTTCGCCTCCACAAATCGAATCTCTTCTTTCATTTAAAACTCATTTATTTTGATAAATATTAATGAATTGTTTCGTTTCATGTTGGCCAAGACACGAAAGATCAGCAAAGGTTTTTTTTTCAAAGGCTCCAACAACTTTGAACTTCCAATCCACTCGTGCCCGGGTAGAATGTTGCGTCATCAGAATGAATCTGACGGCATCAGAAAGAAACTTTGCGGAACCGCCCATCTGAAAGCTCAGTCAAATTTTCTATCACGTCAAGTCAACGAAACGTCAGACGTAAAATTGTACTGTCACTTCATTTTCATCTATTGCCATGAATAAAAATGTTTTGTTAAGAAATAAAATTGTGTTCTGTTTTTGTTTTCGTCATTTTTTTAAAGTGATTTTTTATTAAAATAAATTAAAGGCTTTATCGCCAAAACAAGCTCACCAGAGGAGAAGACATACGAAAGTTACCTTCGATAGTTTTCTACTGAAAGTACGCATCTTTTTAGTCTGAAATTTTTTGGTGCCTGTTTCTAAAAATTTATATACAAAAAAGAAATTTATCATTTTAAATTTATTTTAATATCTTTCTCTTGTTCACATTCATGCAACTTCGTAAAACCCTAGATAAGTTTACAAATTGGATAAGTTTATCTTTTGGTTATTAAACTGTCAAATTTTGTATGGGAAATGATTTACACAATTTGGTTAAACTTATCAAGGGATTTTGTTGCGTAAAATTAACCAAACTAGTTAAACTTATCCAAACGTCAGTGTGACTCTTACTCTGATTGAATTACGTAGCATTTCATTAAATGTTTAAAAAAGGTCGTCCATGCAAACTTTGCGTTAGCTTTTCATTTTACACAATTTGTAAACTTACGACGTTGCATGAATACCCTTAATATATAGGAATGTAGCCTGACATTTATCTTTTAATTAAATAGAAATAAATTTACAACAATTTTACAATTTTTTCCGAACGGCTAGATGAGAAGCACTTATTCACAAGTATACTCTTGGGAGATTTGTCAGTCCTTCGCAAGAGGCAGTACCTCGGAAAAAAACATTTCTGTTTTTGGGTGACAGTGGCCGGAAATCGAACTCAGACCTTTGGCATGACAGTCCTACGCACTAACCATTATGCCACGAGGTACTACATTACCTTTTAATCAAAGAACTTAAATTTGAAGATTAGACGTTATGAAACCTTCCTTATAAGCTTTACAATCACTCGATTTGAAGTCTATTTTTGCATATCGGAATTTTTCCCCTGGGAGGGGCGAGATAAATCGTTTCTTTTACTATAATTTCATGAAATGAAAAATCAGGAAAATAAAAACTAGTCTTCTGCCAAGAAAAAATTTTACATACGTAAAACGAAAAAGCATTTCTTGATGATATTTTAATGAATTAATATTTTATGCTTGGTTCATTCCCGCTCAGGGGGCGGGGGCAATTGCACCCATTGCTCTCCCCATGTATCCGCGCCTGATCGGGTACACAAATGCATTTATGACTATTTGTGTACCACTTGTGTATATCATTTCATTTGTGTATTATGAATAATAGTGCATGCTCAAATTTCGGGCGCATACACAATTGGTCTTGACAGTTTGGTTGAATATTCCTCATATTCCTCCAAGCTTTGGATTCGTGCAAAAAAAAATTGAGATAACAATCAAATATGACATTGCGATGATAGGGAACACCAAAAAAGTAGGTCTGTCTGTCTGTCTATCTGTTCGTCTACAGGCTAAACGGCCTGATCGATTTTCTTTAAACTTGGTTCATAGTGGTTTTTGGAGACCCCCTTTTTTTATTTTTTTTTAACCAAAAATACCTGCCACATAATTTTTTTTTTATCAATTTTATATAATCATATTTTTCTCAAAAACGGTTCGCTAAGATTTTGATTATACTAAAATTAATACGATCTACTACAAGAAATTATACAATTTTGCTCTTAACACCTATTAGTACCTGTCATAGAACGTGTTTTTTTATTTTGAATGTTCTCACTATCGGCTGAACGGATTTACATACATTTTGTATATACAAATTTCAGATAAGATTAAATAATATTGCAAATCAAAATTTTCAAAATAAAAAAGTTTTTGGATTTTTTAAAGAAAGTTTAATTTTTGTTTTTTTTTTTTAATTCGATATTGTGCTGACCAGCCTCTCATCGCGTGCACTTGTGTTCCGTCAAGGGAGTAAGTTTTCGTCTCGTTGTGTTATACCTGTGTCTTATCTTTTGTCTTTTACACTATTCCACCCAAAATCAAATCCCCTTTAAATATAAATTCATCCCATCTCTTAATCTGAAACCTAATCTTAAATCAATAAATAATTATTCCATAAAATTTAACTCGCGCCGTGATTATGTTGCAAACAAATTCATTATTAAATACAACATCAAATAATAGCATTAAATGTGCATCTTCTCTTCCAATTTAATAAAAAAAAAAAAACAATAACAACAAGCCACATATAATTAAACCATCATAAAGAAATAGGTGTCAATTTGCAGTCAACAAGAAAATTAGGGGGATAACTTGCAGAAGAGGGAGGGCGATGAAATATTTTAAAATATTTGAAAATGTTCGGTTCGGTGAAGAAAATTTAATTGAATCAATCACTCAGATTTTCGTTCATCTTCAATGCATCTTGCATATTATACAGGGTAGCCCTTTCTTCATCCAGAAAAATTTTAAAATTATTGTTGGATATATTCTAAGGAAATAAATAGTTAAGAAAAATACGAAATAAAAAAAATAGTTTTTCTGCAATCCATCCACTAAACTCTCAATTTCCACTTTATAAGTATTAAAGTAGATATTAGGATGGTTTTATTATCTTCTGTGGAGATTCGGGTATTGATCTGGATTTACTTTTACTACAAAAAGAAGTATTGAGGAATTGTCAAAATCATTTTTGTAGCTCGTGTTAAAAGTTAATCCAGATCTCTTTTGAAGATAATAAAACAGCAATATCTATTTTTGATTTTTTTTTTAACTTCATGACATCTAAGCATTTGGTTTTGAGTGCTTAATGGGAGTATTGAATACTTATTTCTGAAATTACACTTCATAATGTAAAAAAATGAAATAGTTGTTACAAAAACACTAATTTTTTTAAGCTTAAAGTTTGATAATTATTTTTTTTTTAAAAATCATTACGAAACATCTTAATTTGAAAACTTGATTCGAAAGTGGTTTGGAAATTATAGCACGACCTTGTAGCTGTTGTCGTATTTTTTAGTTATTTTTATTTTAAATAAAATCTGCCGTAAAATTCAAAAAAGTTAATTTAAAAAAAATAAAGAGCATAACAGTGCAAGTTAGTGCTGCCGTTGATTATTTATTTTTTTTTTATTTAAGAAGTCATCACTCTTATCTAAAAGAGGAGAAATAATCCCCCCCTCCCATACGATTTTTTTCTAAAAATATTATTTCATAAATTATCTTCCATGAAATAGGGGACATCTTGTATTTTTTTTTTTTTTTTTTTTTTGACTTCTAATTGACAGACCGAGGTGAATTATTCTGACCACGCGACGTGTTCAACAAGTAGAAACCAAACTAGGGCCAGGTTCACATTAGGTGTGTTTTTTTCCTTGCCTGAATGGGCTTGGACGACGTCGGGGCTATACAATGATCCGTGGTTCAAAATTTGTAATTCATGTTTTTCAGGTTTCATGTGAGTTATAATAGCCAATTACCTGCTTGAACCATCCTGAGTTAAATCACCAAATTAGTGAGCTAAAAGCGCGGAGCTATGTATCAAAACATTAACCCCGTTTAATTAATAGATAGATACAAACACATATCGTTAAATAAATAAATAGAAAGACATAATAGATTAATTAATAAATACAAACCTTAAATATTTTGGCTTACAGTAATAAGAAATAATACAAACATGCTCGGGTGCCAAACTGAAAATTATAAAATGGCCAGTTATAGCTTTTAGCGTGTTTACTAATACAAGCAATATAAAAATGAAGTAACACAAACTCGCGAATGTGGAGCGAGCACGAATTTTTGTTGTTGTTTAGCGTTGTGTATTTGTCATTTTGTACTATTGTGAATGATTCGCTGCGAATCAATCGGCACTCGCGTTGGTTTTCATTAGACCAAATGAGGAAATTTGGTTGAAAATTTGCAAATTTGATACGAAACCCATTTTCCACACAAATTCAGATTTCGAATGAAATAATTTCAACCAAATTTGCACGGAATTATATAGGAAATTTGGTCAAAACCTAACGAAAACACACAGTAGGACACATTTTGAAGAGCTCTGAAAAGATTTTGTACGAAAATGTCACAGCTGAAACAAAAAATCAACAACAAAAAGCAATTAACAGGCAGTTGAAATTCCAAAAAATGAAATGAGCTGTCAAAAGAATGACCAAATTTACAAATGAAACCACTTTTTCGGTAATTTGCAAAATTACCTTAATTGATCTCTAATGAAAATGTAGTATAACATAAAAATTATATAATAATTTTACTAGATGACTATTGAAGTGAAAGCTCCTTGGTCACTTCACAGAAGCAATATAGAGAGATTAAAGAAACCTTGGTACATCGCTTTTATCGCGCTGGTATAATTTTCACAAGAAAATATTGAAGGAAGTAGTAATACTCCAATAGGGTATTTACCTCCCTTCAGAGGGGAGGAAGAGGAGGAGTGCTATAGAAACAAAAAAACACTTTTATGTCTGAAATGCGAAGCTATTTTGTTAGTTGGGTATGCGGATCAAAATTTTTTAGAATCTATATGTAACTCTATGTGTAACTTATACAAACAAATCAATCTATGAATCTGCTAAATAAGTATATATATATATTTAGGCGTGTTTTATTATCATCATTATCTGGATCTGGATTAATATCTACTACAAAAACAGTTTTGAAAATGTCCCATTATTTTGTTTTTCTTTTACGTTGAAAAGATAATTCAGATCCGGATCCGGATCCAGATAAAAGATATTAGCCGTGTTTTATTATCATCGGGATCTCGATCTGGATTAACTGTGATACAAAAACAAAATAATGGAAAATTTTCAAAAACTGTTTTTGTAGTACGTGTTAAATGTTAATCCAGATCCAGATCCCGATGATAATAAAACACACCTCATAAAACACAGCTATTAATGAAAATAAACGATGGAGTTTTTAAATGCACCGCCAGTCACACTAGAGTAGTGAAAACTAATCCCGAGCCATCTTTCTCCATCAATTTTGATGAGAATATTCCGTTCAGTAATGAAAAGTTTAATACTTTTTTGAAACAAACTTATAAGGTCGGGTTAGCACTTTATATTTCGTTGAAGCCTTTTTTATACTTTTTGAACGAGCTCATTGTAGCCAAAGTAAATTTGAAAATAACTGAAGATTTTCAAAAATAACCCACATATTCGCGGTGGATTTAGCCCAACTGTCTATGTGTGCGAATAAATGTGTGGTGAATTTACCCCAGCTGTCAATGTGTGCAAAAACCAAGTGGTGGACTTAGCCCAACTGTCTATGTGTGCGTGTTTCAGTTTGTAGGCAAAGCCGGATGACAGCCAAGGATTGGCTTCTTGGTAATTGATATTCTCTAACTCAAACATCTCAACAAAATCCTCTAACATATATTTTAAAGAGATTTAAAATTTTAAATTGCATCCAATTTTTTTCGCTCTCGCTCTTTAAATTTTACCAATGCACTTTAGACGGTTGGGCACTTTTGACTTTGGTGATTATCGAAAGACAGTTGGTTTTTTAAATAAAACTTTTCGATTAGAATGCCACACTACTCTCTTATTGAATATAAATTAAAAAAAGGCTAGACCAAATTTTAGATTGTATAGCGGTTTTTTGGGAAATTTTTCTCGTACACGAGGTAAGTTATATTTTCTTTTTTGTTATCAAAATTTAATGACTTTCAAAATCAAGTGATAGTGTTTAATATCAATGTAAGATTCCTTAAACTATATTTAAAAATGTGTAAATTTTTATAAAAATATTTTCTTATAAGAATAATGCACCGGGGCATTTACGACAAAAGAGTAGTGTTCCTAAAACATCGATAGTTGGTACTTGCGATAATTAAAAAATACCGATAATATATCGATAGTCTTGATAAAAAAGTAAACACAGCATTTGTTAAATTCGATGAATCGACAATTTTTATAAGCAAAATCTGACTTGAACGTTATTACTAGGAGAGGGAAATTTTTACAAAAACTTAATTTTTCTAAAAGAAAAGCCTTAGAAAAAAACAGTTCGTTTAATATTTTGGGGGTTCCCCATACTTAATCCCTTATTTCATAAAAACACATTCATTGCTTATGGTTTTTCACTAAGCAAGCAAGTGTTTAGGAATAAATGAAAGGGAAAATTAAGAACTATACATTGATATATGTAGATATATTTATTATGACACATGCGTTCGTATAAAAACCATCAATGCTTTCGAAAATCATTTACTATCGAAGTTTAAGGAACACTACAAAGAAGTGTCCCATTTAATAGTAAAATATTATTATAATTTTTTCAGAATGATTAGTACATATCAGAAAATTAATAATTATCAAGGCGAAATCAACGAAACAATTTTTTGGAGAAATTTAAAGCATGTGCCTCTAATTAGTTCTTTTTAGTGGCTTTTATTTTAGTTTCAAAAATTGTTTCAGAAAATTTTTTATATAATTTTTACATAACATACAAGACCGTTATATTTCACTAAATTAAGCAGTTTTCTAAAACACAAAATAAAATATTTTCTATTAATATTCCTCTTTTGGGTCATTTAATTTCACGTGTTTGTCGGTTTTGACCCACCGTTTGGGCACAATCGTTATTTTCAGGGAGGTTTTGTTATCAATTATTGTTAAGACTATTAGGTTTGTGTAAGGTCCTTAAAAGTGTGGATCTCAAAAGTTTAAGATTTAGGGCCTTAAATTAAAAAAATATCATCCAAGTATTCACCTTAAAAGAAGTTATACGGTATCTTCAGAAAACGTATCTAATACGCACCACCCCACCCTACCTATCTCTTAAATTACTTACCTCCAAATATTCCTTTCTTATTTCCAAACAATTAATATGTTCTTGAAAACATAAACAGAAAAAATGTTATTGCATTGGCATTCATTATCGTGTCAAAAATTTATGTATTACTAAATTAAAGTTTAACATCAAAGGGTTAATAAACATCGCTCATATTCAGCACAAATGGTCTAAATTTTGTTTTAATTAAAATTCATTGAACAAGAATACCATCAAAACATTTACATAGCAAACCATAAGAACTCAATTTAATTATTTTAGAAATTTCAATTAAAACTTTCCCAATCTTTACTATAGGCAACCGTTTAAAATAACCCATGGATATTACCGTTATTTTTTTTTATAGTAACGCAACTTTTAATACGGAAAAAGTTATTTCAAAAAGATACTTTATTAAATCGATGCACTCATTTTGCATTGTATAATTATATTTTTCATTGGGCTTTGCAAATGTTTATATGCCAGTTCCTTACTTAATGAAGGTATGTGCTTATCTTCCCTAAAGGAGCTTATTATACTAATAAAATATCGCCCATATTTTAACCCAAATCCTTAATCATTGTTGGATCATTACGTGATATATAGCCACATGCTAGATATTTCATTGAGACGGGATAGTAATCCTTTAAGTCCGGTCCAGCATTCTGCAATAAAAGAACAATGGATATGGACAGTATGAGATTTTTGTGGTGAGATTTTCCCATTAGTTTTCACCTGTGTTTTTTCTTTGAACTGTCCTTACCTAGAGTGTTATATGCTAAGGTAAAATTTACACATCCTTTGGGTGAACGCAAAAAGTCTAACTATGTATGGAGAGGAGTGCCATCCATGTCCCTTGTGTGCTATTTATTTTCCAAGTTTTACCGGTTTTTCGAGCATATTGGAAAGGCATGCATATATGCCTTTCCGTTTGTATACTCGTACATATATGTTTTTATTTTGATTTATATATTAACAGTCGGAATTTTTACGATCTGAAAAAGTTTTATAAGAAAAAAATAATGTAAAGATGTTTTCGGTCATCACTTACATAGGTGGTGTATCAAACATCCCTCCAAATGTTTTTCTGTAAAATCTTAAACGACAGGTTGTGGAAAACAACTACCAGGGCCTATATTTTAAGACCAAATATAAAATAGTATTGCGAATCTGGAAATAATTTATTTATGAATTATTAAAATTGTTATCGACGCAGAATTGCACCCTCTATAGCATATCCTAAGTCCTCACATTTGATTTTTGTGTAGATGCATTTGACCGAACTGTAAAAGACTATGAATCAGTTTTTTGGTAATGCAATCAACAAAGTCTCAGAGTGAAGGTTAATACTCGTGATGGATATTTAATTTGCAAAATAAACAGTCAGCAATTAGTATTGAAATACTGAATGCCCTATCAATAAAAATTGCTTAGATATCTTTTTATTCATAAATTATCTAAAACGTCGATCAGGAGTTGGTTCACGAAATAAAATTTCATATTTCGAATTTCGTTTGAGGTGGTGCAATCTTAACAAAAGTACATTCATCAAAAATGTTATTTGGCGCTTTAAGGGCGAAAGGGTTGAGGAAATATAACTTTTTGCAATATACTCGACAGCACTTTAATTCTGGTGTTTCAATTTTTTGGATAAAGGTGGTATGTAAAAAGTCTACAATTTTGTTGACATTTGTACATCCGATTTCAAGGTCATCCGAATTAAGTGCTGCGCTTATGTTGCAACACTTAATTACCACCTAATTAGCACCTAACTATTGCATCATCAGATTTTTGAATATCGTTCGTGACGGTGCTATCTTGACGCCTACCCCACAACAGCACAAATTCCACACAAGTTCCCACAGGCCTGTTTGACCTCGAAGGGGTGGGAAATTGATAACCCATTTTGTATCCTACGTGGTATATAAGCGACACAATCTTGATTTTAAATTGATGGAAAAATCAAAACAATGGCATTGAAATTAACTGCTTGGACTTGGATCATTGTCCACGATCATCCCCCAGCGAGGAGATCCCGTTATCTACATGGAATTTTTTATTAAAATTTGATATGGATGGCTTTAAAAAATTATAGCTCCCGTTCTACTGATTGGATCTTCAAGGTTAAGGTCTTTAAAAAAATTTATACTATTATTATTTTTCTCTCCAATGAAACTCATTCGATGCCAACGAACATATTAAACAAGGATTTAAACCGTGTGAGGGAGACGCCATATGCTACTATGCTAGACGATACGTCGCAGTTCATTAATTTTTTTTTTTTATAATTCCGTTGAGTTCTCGTTGAGTTCTATCTGAAATAATACGTTCATTCGAACGCATTTTTACCGCAAACAATCGTGTTAACCAGGCCTTATGTTTTGAGTGTTTTAAGAAGCGATGCCAGCCTTGTTGGTGGCGTCTGGTCATTATAGACAGGCCGTACAGCCCGATAAATCTAGGAGTTCTATCAAAGTTAGGCTAATCGCGCACATGCAACTGCTACCGCAACAAAATAGTTTGGTCACAAGTTGAACGATAAGCGCGCACCTGAGCAACTCCACAAGCAATCGCAACGAACCTAACTAACACACCGACAATGTTTATTCAGTTTTTCTATCTCATACATACCAAGAAAAATTTTATCACCTTTGTCCTATTCTATTGCTCAGCAAATAAAAGAAAAGATACATTTGCTCTCTTTTGCACAGAGAACATAATGTCCCTTTGGAAAAAAGAAAATTCAAATATCCGCAACTATTTGGTTGAATGTTAGCGCAGTTACATATTATTCCATTTTCCATATGACACAAACTGAAAAACTGATTTTGGGCAATCGTCCAGTTTGTGCTTTGGCACAATCTGAAAAGTTGCTCAAAATTTATCTGCATGTGAGCGGAATCTCATATGAGTCCATAGGACTCATTTTCGCAATCAAACAGTTTCGAAACTGAAAATTGGATGTGCGCGACTAGCCTTAATTGAAGTATGAAATGTTTTGATGCAGTTTGGTTCCACTGATAGAGAAAAATATAAAACCACAGTTGTAGACCAAGATTTGTAACGGCGTCTAAGGTAAAATGGGATAAAACTGAAAAAGGGTCGAAAAACAAAATTCTAAATGAGTAAATGGGAGTTGCTAGAAGGTTAATATTTTTTTTCGATAGATGTTAAAAATATGAGAAAGTCCTGCACACATTTTAAAATTCTAATAAAATTATTTACGAAGTTATGAGTGCTTAAAAAATTAAAATTTAAAAAATTGAGATTTATAAAAAAAATCACCAAAAAAAAAATCAAAAAAATTCATCCGATTTTGAATCAATTTATATTTTTTGAGAGTTAATTAAAGAGACAAATTAACCACATTTCAGGAAATTTTGACCCCAGTTTTTTCTTGATTTTTTGAAAACAAACTTTTTTTGATAATTTGTTGACACTTTTTTATTTTTATCTTTTTAATGGAGCGGTATTTTTTTAAATTTATTTTCACAGCAAATAGATAATATTAATTGGAATTTTGCAGAAAAATTTTGATTTTTCAAAGTACCGTTTAACAGAAATATTTACAATTAAAAAAAAGTCACCTTATATCTCTGGAGTTTATGAATATAACAATAGCAAACGTTAATGTTTTTTAGTTAAAAGTCAATAGTCAATATTTGATAATTATTTTGATATATCATACATAACTGTACTTGCTATGCAACCATCACAAAACTAACTCAAAAATCGATTCAAAATCGAAAAAAAAATTCACCCATTTTACTATCTTTACGGCTGGTTGGATCTTTACGATGGATGTCAATAATTTTAAGTATTTAAGTATTTATAAAACTATTCACCAAAAATCAAGATTTTAATTGATTTTGATGGAATTTAATAATCTACTGGGGTGGGGGGAATACTGTATAAGGTTGTGCCTAGAAGTAAACACTGAAAAGTCTAAGGTGATGGTATTCCAGAACGGCGCAGGAAGAACTTCTAGAGAGGAACATTGGAGATATGGCGAAACCGATCTGGAAGTAGTGAAGGAGTACCTTTATCTGGGAATGGTTATCATCAATTTAAATATAGAATAACATCTCGAAGCTAAGGCTGACGTAGCCAGGACAGCAATTTGTGCAAACTGGACAATAATATTCAACAATAAGCTTAGCATAGCTAACAAATGCTAAATTTGAAGTTTATAATGCAACTGCTAAAGCTATTTTTTTCTACGGAGCACAAATTTGGGGCATGAAGAAATTTGAGATAGTGGAGAACTTGTTGCGCTTCTTCTTGAGGAAAATTTTTCATTCATAGAACAGGCAAGATCATCAAGTGCAAGAATAATAAATGCCAAGCTAAATTACAACTTAAATGAAAGAAATTACTTCAACGAAAACTATCCTAGAAAAATGATAAGCAATATTTTTAAAGCAAGAGGAGAACTATTAAAAATAAACTTTATGCCGCATAGGAACGATTTGGAAGGTATTTGCTCGCTGTGCAATATGAAGGTAATGGAAAACATTTACCATTTCATCGCAATATGTCCAATGTTGATGAAACTAAGAAGTTTTGCACGAGAAGAATTACCTGCAGGAAGAAGATATTAAAACAATTTAAAATGGAGAAGACTGGTTTCGTCTATATGAATTCACTTCAGAAGCGATGTCCTACAGAAGCAGAATCATTATGGAGCAGTTTTAATGTTGCATTTATTTTTGTTTCTTTTTTCAACTGATTTTAAATGTTTCTTTAATTAAAAAAAAATATTAATATTCCGTTTTAACTAAACTAAAAGTTGTTACTGTGTTCCATTTTTGCTAAACTAAAAACCAAACAATTTGTTTTTAACTAAACTAAAAGTTGCTATTTTAAAGTCTATACTAAAATCTTGTTTTAAATAAGACATAAGCCATGTTCATCCTCACAAAATTTACAATTTATTGTTATTAGCGTAAAAATACTTTGTCAATACAAAACTTGGGCGGAGCAAAATCGCATTGTCACCTCCAAGTGGTGCCCGCTGGATAGCCAATTAGGTGAACTAACGACGAGCGTTGGATCTATTGGATCCAAGAGCTGAGACACCTGAGTTACCTTCTCAGGAACTAGGAGCATAAGATAAGACATCGCTCTGAAGAACAAGCTCTCCATAAAACCCAAGAGCGTCTGACGCATAATGATAATAGAATAAGTAACGAAGCTATTTATGGGTAACAAACAAAAGTTACAAGAAAATAAAAATATGGCAATGAATAAAACAAATAGATATTGTACCCCAGGTGGCAATCCAGATAAACTGGTAAATCCACTCTCTTCGGAGATCAGTCCTACGGATTCTGGGGAGGACCAATTATTGCTAACAGGAAGTAGACCGAGTTCTAAAACACTGAGGACTCCACCAAAAATATTCTCAAGGGTCACTCCATCGAAAACCCTTACCGAAAAATCAAATGACAAAGAAGTCATTAACGAAAAAGGAACCAAAATCTATGAAAAGATCGAAATAAAAGATCCGCAGTGTTCCAAAAAAAGCAACGAGATCCACCAAGTTGAATCCGAAAATTATTTCGAGGAATGGCAAAAAGAAATAATAGCCAGAAAAAAACTTGAAGTCCTCGTTGAAAGTCTTCAGCAACAAGTTAAGAGACTTGAAGAAAAAGTCAGCTTGCTAGACAAGAAAACTTCAAATAATGACAGCAAGACTAGCCCAAAAATACTTGTAGTGAAAAGCCCACCAAAAACCATTGAGTTTCATACTGATGAGGAAGAGCTTCTTTTTGAAACAGATGGTAACAGAAATAAGCGTAAATCCAAGAAACGGAAAGCAGAGGGTAGCCCAGAGACTGTCCAAAAAATTAAGCAGGTAGCTTCAAAGGCGGATATTCCTGCAACAGTGAAACATCAAACAATGAAATAAAAGATGTATCCCAAAAGAAGTCTTTTGCTAAAGGTACTAAGCAAACTGCACCACCCCCAATCATGATTTCCGGATTGACAATGTTTGGTGAGCTTAAGAACATAGTAGAAAAATGCTCTAATAAGGCATGTAAATATACATCATACAATAAAGACAATTGGAAAGTCATTGTTGACAACGCCGATGCGTATAGATCTATCACTGAAGAATTGAACAAAAATAGAATTCAGTAGCACTCGTACGAAAAGAAAGCTACAAGGTCGATAAAGGTAGTAGCAAGAGGCCTCCACTCTTCATGTGTTGCCAAAGATATTGTCAAAGACCTTATTCAAAAAGGTTTCCAAGCTCTCGATGCGAATAATCTTATTAAAAATGAGACAATCAAAGACTCCACTGGGGTATCAACGACAACAAGGAGATCTCTACCTTTTTTTATGCTCACCTTTGAAAATAAAGAAAGGCTCGATAAGATCTACAGTATAAAATCAATTATGGGCGTAGTTGTCAAAATTGAACCACTACGAAAGTCAAAAATTGTTCCACAATGTAAACGCTGTCAGGCCTTTGGGCATACACAAAAATACTGCAATCGTGAGTTTGCTTGTGTTAAATGCGAAGGCAAGCATGCAACTAAAAACTGTCCCATGGGCAGAGAACAGAAAGCGAAATGTGTTAACTGTCAAGGCAACCATCCTGCAAATTATAGAGGATGTCCAGTTGCCAAAAAATTCAAAGGCACAAAAAGAAAAAAAAAACTGGGAACAAGCTAAGAAATACAACAAACACAAAAGCAATAGTTGAAAGCAAAAAAGTAGCCGTTGAAAACAAAACTAAAAATCAACCGCCAAAAGCAATTGCACTAAGCAAAAGTGATGAAAATAAATCCTATTCCCAGATTGTTAAAAATGTGCGGAAGAACGAAAAAACATCTATTAAAGAAATGCTTACCTGAAAAGGATTGACAAACAAGATTTAAACATAAAACAGCTAAGCGAAGAAGTCGCTCTTAAAAAACAATGATGGACAGAACACTCAAAATCGCAACATGGAATGCAAACGGTCTTTTACAACATGTATCAGAACTAAATATCTTTTAAGACATAGAGCATATAAACATTTGTTTGGTGTCCGAAACTCACCTCGCTATAGAAAAAAATCTTGATAATAAATTTCCTAACTATACGTGTTATCACGCTCCGCACCCAGCTGACAAAGCTAGGGGAGGATCAGCAATACTAATAAAAAAGTGCTTAACACACTATGAAGAGCCGAAGTTTACTAATGAAAACATGCAAGTAACCACAATTAGTATTGGTATAAAAAAGAAAGAGTTTAAGATAGCATCTATATACTGCCCTCCGAGGCGCTCTCCAACTGAAGAAGACTATGCAGAACTCCTAAATTTGTTAGGACATAACTTCCTTGTTGGTGGCGACTTCAATGCTAAACACACCCAATGGGGATCTAGGCTCATAACAACGAAAGGCAAACGGCTATATCAAGCAGGCCGCAAATACAACTGCGAATTTTATTATTCTGACTCGCCAACATATTGGCCATCTGATTCTAATAAAATACCAGACCTTATAGACTTCTTCGTAGTAAAAGGTATTAAACGAAACCATATAAGTGTCGAAGGTAATAACGATTTATCGTCAGATCATACCCCAGTAATACATATTATCACTGAGCGAAGCAGAAATAATAGACAAAAGTAATCCTAAGCTCGTGAACAAAAGAACAAACTGGAACGAGTTCAGAGATAAACTTGAAAGTTTTATAAACCTAAGATCCCCTATGCAAACAATTGAACAGATTGATCATGAAGTAGAACAATTTATTGCTGATGTGCAAAAGGCTGCAGAAGAAAGTACTCCAACAATTTCGAACTCAATAGAAAAAGAAATAAAATATCCTGTCGAAATAAAGGAGCTGATCTTGGAGAAAAGAAGAGCTCGAAGAAAATGGCAAGCTACGAGATTTCCAGGTTATAAGGCAGTTTTTAACCGTCTTAACAATGAACTAAAGAAAAGAATCTGTGAATTTAAAAGTGATTCACTTAGTAGATTCCTGAATAGTCTGACGGCGGATGTTTCTACGGAATACTCCTTATGGAAAGCAGCTAAGCGCCTTAAAAGACCACAGGCAAACCCGCCAGTAAAATCTCAAGATGGTAAATGGATCGGAAACCCAAAACAAAAGGCTGATCTCTTCGCTGAACATCTCGCGAATGTTTTTAAGCCATTTCCAGCAAGCACAGCTACAGATCCCTTACAGTTTGTTGATAGAAACGACGAATGTGAAATTCCTTTTGTCACGCTCAAAGAAGTAAGAAGTATGTGTCAACATAAGTTGTCTAACAAAATTCACCAAGGTACGATCTAATAACTGCTCAGGTTTTGAAAGAAATGCCTTCTATAGCCTTTAAAAAACTCCAATTTATAATAAATGCATGCCTTCAACTAAGATGTGTGCCACATCATTGGAAAATTGCAGAAGTCATTGTTATACCTAAACAAGGTAAGCCACCAACAGAAGTAACATCTTACAGACCTATATCGCTTATACCAATCATGGCAAAAGTTTTCGAAAAACTGCTTCTGAAAAGACTAAGTAAAATAATAGAAGAAAGAAAACTAATTCCGAGCCATCAGTTTGGATTTAGAAATAAACATTCCACGATAGACCAAGTGCATCGGATTACGGATGTTGTGGAAAAGGCACTTGAAGAAAAACAAGTATGCTCGGCTATATTCTTAGATGTTGCTCAAGCCTTTGACAAGGTTTGGCACTTGGGACTTGAGTACAAACTGCAAAGGGATCTTCCCAGGCAGTACTACGCAATACTGAAATCCTACGTTACGAACCGACTCTTTAGAGTACGGTACGACCAAAATTACTCGGAACTAAAGAAAATTGAAGCCGGTGTACCACAAGGAAGTGTCCTAGGAACAACCCTGTATCTGTTATATACAAGGGATATTCCAGTGGACATCAACGCTATCATGGCCACCTTTGCTGATGATACTGCAATATTGGTGCCAGATAAATCCGTTACGAAGGCTACACAAAAACTGCAAAATGCAGTCCATAAAGTTAGTGATTGGACGCAAAAATGGCGAATCAAACTAAATGAAATAAAATCGACGCATATAAACTTTACAAACAAAAAAATAAACAATGTTCCAATTCTTATAAACAGTACAACAGTACCTTACTCCAATACTGCCAAATACCTTGGAATGACTTTGGATGCAAAGCTTAAATGGAAAGAGCACATCAAAAAGAAAAAAGACGAACTAAACTTGAAGTACAGACAAATGTACTGGTTACTAGAAAGAACTCTGACCTATCTATCCAGAACAAGCTAATGTTATATAAGCAAGTACTGAAACCCGTTTGGACATATGGCATCCAACTATGGGGCTATACAAAGAAAACAAATGCTGAACCCATCCAAAAATTCCAAAGCAAGGTCCTTCGCGGAATAATAAATGCCCCTTGGTATTTAAGAAATAGCGATCTACATCGTGACCTTCAAATTGAAATGGTTACAGAAGTGGTTAACCTGGCCCCGGGCAACAAAATTTCCAGCTTAATGATTAGGAATTCTAATCTTGTTGTATATAGTTTACAGTGGATTTTTGTAAAAGAATTCATGTAAGTTGAACTGAACTTAATACAAATTGCGTATGACAAGGACCTCACTACGTCACTGATGAGTCCAAGTGAGTACACCGGAGGAAACGCCAATTTTTAGGACTAAAGGCCATAAAAGCTATTTTGAATCAATAATTCAACAAGTTTGATTGATTGAATCTTTTGTATTATGAAAAATTAATCCCAAGTAATGCAAACAAACGGCGGAGAAAAATTCCCAAACATTTACGCTTGAAAATTGATACTATTAAAAAACCACGAGACAATATACAAACAAAAATTACTGAATATTTGTCTTTATTATAATTTCTTGAGTTCATACTTTCATTTATTATAATGTTTCCCGATAGGATTCGTCACTTCACGACAACAAAATAAAATAGATATTTATCTACATTTATCTCCCTCACCTGTTCATGAGCACTAAACATGTCTAACCACTGGCTAAAATTTTAACGAGCTCCTGAGCAGGTTAAATTTTAGCGTCTATATTCACCTTAGTAATGTCCAAATTTAGCCATGGGATCAAATTTAACCATACTTTTAACGCAATTGGCGCACGGCCTTAAATACATTAAATTGGGTGACATTTTTTCGAATTTTAAACAGATTTATAATTCGATTTGTGAAGGTTGAAAAGCGTGTAAGGTTATGTATGATATATCAAAGTAATTTTAAAATATTAAACTTTCAAACTTAAAAAAAAAAAAACTTATATGTTTTATGAGCTCCAGAGATATAAGGTTTTTTTAAACTAACTGTCAAATGAAAATATCTCGGTATAGCGGTATTTAAAAAAATTTTTAAAATCTTAGCGCCGTTACAAATTTTGGTCTAAGTCTGTGCCTTTATATTTGTATTTATCATTTGAACGTAACTGCATCAAAAGATTTCATACTTCATTTAACTTGGATATATAGTCAAATTTTGTCATGGATGATCGGGGAGCAATCCTTTTCAGTTTATCAGAAAGAAAAATATAGATTTGTTTTCGCAAAAAGATGTATAATTCTTCGCTTGTACTCTTTTTCTACTCACCAATTCAATTTGAGTTAATGTTTTTTTGCACTTACTTAATGGAATTAAAAAAATCATACAAGTACCTATTAATGATGAGAAAAAAGCTTTGAATTAAATATTTTTGGATGTAGGTATATGTGCTTAATAATGTCAGTAACTTCACGATTGTGCATACAACTTGGGGGAGGTAAAATTAATAAATATTGAAATTATTGCATTTACACATATGTAGGTATATATGTATTTAAAATAGGTTTTTTTTTAAATCGAACTATGGTCTCTCAATAACGTCAACAAATTTTTTTCTATCAACGGATTTTTTTTGTTTCGCCTTAGAAATTAAAAATGTTGGTATCAAACACAACTATAGATCAGTAAAAAGCTAAGAAAAAAGTGTCTTTAATTTCGGTATTTGAAAATATGTAACTGAAAGAGTTATGTTGTACAAAGATGACATGTCAAACGATATATTGGCCGTGTTTTATTATCTTCTATCGGGATCCGGGTCTGGATCTGGATTAACTTTTACACGTAATACAAAAACAGTCGCAGACTGTGTGTCATTGTATACGGTTTTGTTCTCCTTAATTGCTAATTTATAATGAGTTATTACATTAATTGTTCGAATTGTTCCAAGTCAATTGTTGACGAATCTTTTGTTTCAGTTTTTGCGGAAGAACTTTACATATTAAATGTGCCAAATTGAAAAAAAAATGAATACTTATTGATTTCTGCCAATAATAATATTCTCTTCAAATGTGATAATTGCAAACATTTTTCTCCATTCCAATGCATTGCTCAATTGAACCACATTAATTCTTTTCTTAATGATAATGTATGTGCGCTGAATTCAAATATTTCTATGTGCAGTGATGACTACGAAAATCGGTCAAAAGAAAATGCAAACAATTCTCTCAATGTGAGTAGAAACGTTAGACAAACTACTCGCTGCCAAAGACCTGAAAAGAAAATAATTGATTCTCATCGTCCTACACATTTATTACCACGATCAGAGTCACCATCGTTGTCGCGGACTCTGTTGAAAAACAGCAACAATTCTTCAATCTCAAAGGGAGCCTATAAAAAAGGTACACAAGCTACTAACACGCCGTCGTCATCTGCAGTTAAGAACTCTTCTTTGAATTATCATACCAAACCGAACATTGCAACTGGTGTGAATTCGAAAAGAGCTTTAGCTGTCAACAAATCTGTTGCCACCGATGGATGTTGCGCAGGCGAAGATGATACTAAAGGTCCCGTAGTTGTTGTCGTTCCTGCTGATGATCCTGATGATGGAAAGATGATGGAGGGGAATTTGTTATCCAGCGTTGTTAATAATGGTGTTGCTCTTGCTAAATTGGATATTCTTGATGCTGATACCAGCAATACTAAGGGTACAACAGGTGTCGTAGAGAATGAACATGTTGTTTATGATAACAGTGATCTTGCTTATAAGAATACTATTAATGACGAAATTGATAATACTAATGGTGCCGCATGTGTTGGGAGATCTGTTAGTATTAAAAATATTGCTATCGTTTCTGATTTGAAAATAGATGGTGAAGTTGATGGTGATGCTCCCGTTGATTTATCGGTTGCTGATGGCGAAATTGCTGTTGGTTCTGTTGCTGATAATTTGGCTGTTGATTGTAACGTTGCTGCTGGTGCTGCTGTTGGTGTTTTGGCTGCTGTTGAAAAAGATTCTGTTAATGGCGATATTTCTATAAACCAGCAAGGTGGTTCTGTTACTGATGATTTGGCTGCTGATGGTAATGTTGCTGTTGGCGCTGATGCTGATGTTTTTGATGCTGTTGAAGAAGTTGTGGCTAATGGTGATATTCCTCAAACTAAATTAGTTGATACCGAACGCCTACAAGTTGATGTTGATGGTATGAATGCTACTAACCAGCAAGGTATGTCTATAGCTAAAAATAACGTTGCTAATAAGATTATAGTTGGCACAAAATCACAGTGCAATGATCTTAAAATAGCCAAAAATTTAAGATGGTTCCATATTGGAAGTTTTCATCCCAAAACTACCACCGATGGGATTATAAATTATATATCTAACAACCTCGGAATCGAACCAACTGAGATTTTATGCAATAAGTTAATTAAATTGAATGATGAACGAAAGCTGAATTTTGTTAACTTCAAGATTGGTATCTCATTTGAATCAGCTAAGAAAATTTATGTCGATACTTTTTGGCCAAATGGAACAAAAATTCGCCCTTTCTCGTTCAAGCCAAAAAACTCCCAGGATCTGAGGACTCACTGATGTCCTCAAGCATTATTCTTCATCCATCATACTCAACCCAAAATGCTCTACTTACAAAACTTAGTAAAACATCACTTAATGTATACTTTCATAATGCTAGTGGTATTCGTACAAAAGTATCTAATCTGTTTAATAACTCAAGTCACCTGGATTATGATGTAATTATTATTGTTGAAACTTGGTTACATCATGACATATCTTCATCTGAGCTTTTTGATTCTCGTCTATTCAACGTCTATAGACTTGATAGATGTAAATCCGCAATAGAGCGTGGAGGTGGAATAATTGTTGCTGTTCGTTCTACATATAATTGTAAAGAAGTTACCTTGCCTTACTCTAACTTGGAACAAATTTGTATTTCAATTAATTTATATACCTCTCAAATTGTTTCTTTTTTCTTTATAGTTAGTTATATTACTCCAAGAAGTACTGTAGAAACATATGAAAAGCATTTTATGAATATAGAATATATTAATAATAATTGCTCAGAATTTGACAATGTATGTGTTCTTGGCGATTTTAATTTGTCAAATATAGAATGGAATTGGTCTGATAGCGATAATATGTTTATAGCTTGTAACATGATAAAAGATTACGAATTTATTTTTGTTGATTCTCTTTATGCATTAAATCTTATTCAAATTAATGGAATTCATAATTCTTTAAATAACATATTAGATTTAGTCTTTATTTGTAATGATTTCTTAAATTCTAAAGTTTCAAATGTTCCTTTCTCTCTATTAAATGAATCCATTCATCATAAAGAATTATTTATTGAAATTGAAATGTATATTTTTGGTAGTCCAGATTCCAGTCATCAATCAAAATGTTTTAACTTCAAAAAGGCAAACTTTATTGAACTTAATAATTTTCTTAGTAAGTTTAATTGGTCCAATGAATTTTTAAATCTAAATCTTGAAGATATGTATTCCCGTTTTTCTTCAATAATTTTTGAAAGCTTTTCTAAATTTATACCTATTGCTTGTAAACCTAAATTAAACATTCAACCAAAGCTTCCGTGGTACAATAGGCATTTATCTAACCTAAATAACGCGAAACGTAAAGCTTTTAATAAATATAAGCAATCAAAAAATGAGTTAGATTATGCTTATTTTAGTAAGCTACGTAAAGATTTTTTCACACTTAATAAGTTCCTTCACAAGGGTTATATCATGAATATAGAGAGTAATATTAAGAACAATTGTAACTCGTTTTGGTCGTTTGTTAATACGAAAAGAAAATCAAACGGATTTCCCAAAAACATGTCCTATAAGGATACCGAAGGGTCAAATATTACTTCCATTCTTGATTTATTTTCAAACTTCTTCCAAGCGGTATACTCAACTCCTAATATGAACAACCATCCCTGCTTTCCCAATATTCCAAGTAAGGTTGATATTGGTGATATAAAGCTAAGTAGTTCTGAAGTGCTATCTGGACTTAAATCACTTAAGCCTAAATTAAATTCTGGAGCTGATGGTATACCTGCTATATTTCTCAAACTTTGTGCTTCGGCACTTTGCAATCCTCTGGTTTATATTTTCAATAAGTCTCTATGTGAAGGAGTCTTTCTTAGCACATGGAAAATTTCTTACCTTGTTCCAATTCATAAATCTGGGTCTAAGAATATGGTAGAAAACTATAGAGGTATCTCCAAGCTCTCAGCCATACCTAAATTGTTCGAGAGTATCGTAAAAAACAAAATTGAATTTTTAACTAAGGAATGTATTTCTGAATTGCAACACGGATTTATATCTGGGCGATCTACTACTACCAATATGGCTCTTTTTTCTAGATATATTATAAATTCCATAGAGGCTAAGTATCAGGTGGATGCGATTTATACAGATTTTAGCAAAGCTTTTGATTCTGTGAATCATAGCATCCTGGTGCAAAAACTGGAAATCTTCGGTTTTCATTCTAAGTTCCTTAGTTGGATTTCATCTTACCTTACGGGAAGGTCGCAAAAAGTTATCATTGATAGCTCTCTTTCAAAATCTATTGCATGCACTTCTGGCGTCCCTCAAGGTAGTCATTTGGGTCCTTTGCTTTTTAACATTTTTATTAATGACATCGCTTCAACTGTAAAATACTCTAAGTGCCTTTTATATGCTGATGATTTGAAATTATTTCTGAAGATTAAAAGTGTTGAAGACTGCTACCTTTTACAATCTGATATTAACCGAATTGCGGAATGGTGTACAAATAATAGCTTAAAGTTAAACATAAAAAAATGTAATGTGATCTCATTCTTCAAATCTAAAAGATTCATTGACTTTGACTATTTAATAGAGTCTAACCCACTTTCTCGGGTGGTAAAAATCAAAGACATTGGTATAATGCTCGATTCAAATTTTTCATTTAAAAGCCATATTGACTACATTGTGGGTAGAGCAAATTCAATTGTTGGCTTCATTAAGCGGAATTGCGCTGATTTTAGTGATCCTTATGCTTTATTATCCCTGTATACATCCCTTGTTAGGTCTATACTAGAATATGCAGATGTTATATGGAATCCAAGTTTTAACACATATTCTAACCCAATTGAAAAAATCCAAAGGCGATTCACAAAATTTATATTCCTTAAAATGAATTGGAGATTTTCACCAAATTATAGAGCAAGATGTCTTTTGCTTGGAATTAAGTCTCTAGAATCAAGACGAACAATTCATGATGTGATGCTTGTGAGGGATGTGTTATGTTATCACATAAGATGCCCTAACCTTCTTTCGGTTATACCTATCTACGCGCCGCTAAGATCATTTAGGTCAGTAAATTTGCTCTTTGAACAGTATCACAGAACAAACTATGGTTGTAATGAGCCGGTTTCTAGAGCTATTAATAATTTCAATGAAGTTTGCAATTATATTGACATAAGTTGTTCAAGAGATTCTTTTAAAGCTAGTGTTTTGCTTATATTTATTTTTTAATTATTGTACATAGCTATTATATATAAAAAGCAAAAAAAAAAAAATCATCGTCATTATTATTTAATTTTAAGTCATAATCTGTTAGCTGCGAATTGCTTGTAGATGTAAATAAATAAATAAATAAATAAAAACAAAATATTGGGAAATTTTAATATAAGTGTTAAAAGTTAATCCAGATCCAGATCCCGATGATAATAAAACACGCCTATTGGCCGTGTTTTATTATCTTCTATCGAAATCCGGATCTGGATCTGGATTAATTTTTACACGTAATACAAAAACAAAATAGTGGGCAATTTTCAAAATTGTTTTTGTAGTACGTGTTAAAAGTTAATCCAGTTCCAGATCCCGATGATAATAAAACACGGCTATTGGGTGTGTTTTACTATCATCGCGATTACATGTAGGTAAGTAATACAAAACCCAATAATGGGAAATTTTCAAAACTGTTTTTGCAGTACGTGTTAAAAGTTAATCTAGATCCGGACCAAATGAGGATAATAACACCTATTACTTGTAACAATAAAATTATTTTTAGCTAACACGAAATGGAAACGAGAATTCATAAGACATTTTAAGGGGGGTGAGAAGCTTATGGTTAATATTTAAATATTCGACTTATGGCACATTTATCTGAAAAATTGATATATAACTTAAATTTTTGGAACTAAAATACACTTTTACTGTAATTAAGTATGAAAAAAGCTGAAATAAATTGAATGACCAATTTCAAAAAGGTCACATCTCGCATATTTAGAGAAATACGTTTTTTAATATTAATGTTATCCTCAAGCTTCCCTGCAGCTAAAGTGGTGAAGAAAAGTTCATCTTAAGTATTTATTCGGCTGGGTTTTGCGATTGTTTCTACAGAAATAATTTCAAATTTTTCCATTTAGCAAACCCTTAGGCTACGCTACCCAGTGGAAAAAGTAGAATATAAGCATTAAATTGGGAACATAAATCCTAAAGTTTCGTATCAGCAAACAGATCTATAAATAGACTTAATAATCTGTACCTTTTGATATTGAAAATAGAAATTGTTTAATCAAATATAGGTGAAAACTCTAAGAGATGTGACCTTTTCGAATTCATTTCATTAAAAATGCTAAAAACTAAAGGTAGTCTGAAAGCTTTAAAAAAAATCAATAACTTTTGTTTGATTTAAGTATTATGTTTAATTAAGATACATAAAATAAAAGCTTCCCGATTTTTTTAAGGTTTTTTCCCTTAAATTCTGTGTATTTAATTTGTCGATTTCGAAAATTTGTTTCATAAACAAAAATTATCCAAAAATGTATACAAAGCAACAAATATTTCTTTAATGACTGATTACTTACTGACCCCAAAATATAATTCAAAAACAAATTTCAAAAATTGTTAACTACTTTAGAAATAGTTAATTTTTTCATTGCTTGCACATTTTAAATTTTCTGAGATGTGTCCTTTTTGAAATTGGACATTCAATTATAAAGCTCGATTGAAAATAAACTTCTCAATTAATTCTGCTTTTGGTAAGATACATACCCTCAACCTACTGTCAAAACCTCATAAGTGTTTAAAAATAAATCACTGAATTCAAATATCAATGACCCGTAACTGTATTTTTGGTTCCTTTTGGATCTATCAACACGTTTTAAAAACCTTTTACGATCAAAGAATTCCATTTTATTATCTTAAAATCGTTTTTTGAGTTTTCTTAGCAATAAAGCAATAAAATTGGTACTACAAGGTTTTGGCAGAAGGCCGATAATACATGGATTATATCTTTGAACCAAACTGAGGGAAAACCTATGTACTCAGCACAAAGATTTGTATGTAAAAGTTATGTACCGAGTTTGTATGGGACTGCCATAAAAGTAGTTTTTTTTTTTTTGTTTTGAAGTTTATTTTATATATTTCCATTTTCTTAAAACTATCTTAGACAAAAATTCATAAAAACTAGCCTACTTATAAATATCTCAAAACTAACTTACTGGTCCCAGTCGGGCGCTCTAAGTTAAACTAGAATAACTAAATGTTAATGCCTTTCGGCCTAAGAACTATCTTAATACTAAAATTCTAGATCGGTTTTTATTTTTCCCCGAGAAGAATTTACAAAAAACTCGGTATCTTGTTTTTATTTTTTTGGTTTTCTATAAAACTTACAAACTACATAAAACTAAATTTAAGTTAATTAAGACTAAATTACTTAAAGCTACTTAAAACTACTTACAAATAATTAAAAACTAATAACAACCTACTTATAAACTAGAACACACAACAATCATTTTCCGGTTTTATATTTTTTTTGTATTTTTATTGATTTTATAATTTTTTTTTTGTGCCACCCTGACTGTCCCTACTTAAAATTAACTATCTAAGCCTATGTAAGTCGGCCATACAAAAAGAAAATACCTAGGTCAACTATTAAATGTCTGAAGGAACTTCATGATCGTTTTTCAACCACCAGAACTGATTTTCCTGCTTTACCCTATCTCTTTGGTCCGTTCGGACACAGTCCTACTGAACCGAAGGTGCTCAGCTCCGTCTTATGCAAGGACGTCTCGACTGTAAAGGAGCCACCGATCTACAGTTCTACTATCGACGGCGACGTGGTAGATAAGCGGAACCGCCGCTCTATCGTGGATCAGCCCTCGACTGTCTAGATGGAGGAATGCATCGGGCGGAATAAAGCCGCTTAGACGCACACTCTAGTAGTATTCATTGTTGGGATAAAAAGCCCCAAAAATAAAGCTGTTAGTCGAGGATATCGCCCTTGCAATGTGGCCTCGAATAAGCTTCAGCCAGAAATTATCTATCCTGTTTATGTTGGCGCCATTGTGTAGAGCCAGGTTGGAATAATAGTGTTTGTACTCCGACTCTATTGTTCTGTGCAATCCAAGGCAGCGTCTAAGACACTGCCTCTCAAACACCCGGATCTTTTCCATTTGAGATGGGGCAACGTTGAACCAAACCGGGCATCCATAGGCAATCATCGGCCGGATAAGGGCCATGTAGCAAATCACCTTCACCCTGCTGTCAAGCCGGCTGCTATAAAACAATCGTTCCGTCAGGGCAAAAGCTCGCTTAGCTCTGGCCAGAGCAGCATTTATATGTCTGTCGAAATACAAATAATGATTCATCCAGATGCCAAGGAACTTTACTACACTTTTACTCGCCAGTGGATGTCCATTTGGCCCTACGATCACCACCTTGCGCAAGTTCTTACTCTTATCCCTTGTGGCTCTAAGCAATGGAGTCCTAAACAAGATAGTTTCTGATTTCTGAAAGTTGATTTTCAACTTCCAGTCATCGCAATATTGTTGAATCTTCTTGAAGTCACGCTGCAAGAGAATACTGATGACCTAGACTTTTGGAGCTGTTCTGTACGCAATTAGATCGCCGACATACGCAATTGCCTGTGATAGACTACTTATCAGATCGCTGGTGTAAATGCTGAATAGAATCGGCGAGTCGACCGTTCCCTGCTGGCTGAAGACAATTTTTAATATTAAAGGTTTTGGCAGAAGTTACATTGCCACTCTTGACAAGAAACTTTCTGCTATTGAGCATATCATAAAGCATATATAATAGTGGTTGACTAATGCCAAATGTCGTAGGCCTTCTCCAAATCAACCAGACAGGCACACGTACACTGCTTCTTAGATTTGTTCCATTGGACATCAAAACCAGCTAAGACGTGGCATGAATGGTGTCATGTCCCGCCTTAAAACCGAACTGATTGTCCGGTATGATATCATTGTCCTCTGTCCACTTAGACAGAGCTCTATTAATAACTTTTTCGAATACCTTGCTGATACTCGGAAGAAGATTTATTGACCGGAGATCCGCCGGATTGGAGTTGTCCCTTTTTCTTTCTGTCTTCAAGAGTTTAACGTTTGGCGTTTGCCACATGATCTTCATTGAACGCGGTGAAACCAATGTTTTCTGATCGCCATTGCGTGATGTCATTCCGAAGGTAGAAATGGTGGAGCAAGGCTCTGTTTTCCAGGTCATGATTGGGGCGAATGCACGCATTCACCTTGTACACTTGCTGGAAAGCAGCCCCCACAGCCTCCACTTTCTCCTGCGGATCTTCGACTGTAAAGAGGTCATCGCCCAAGACGGCGCACAGTGGTGCGAGAGCGGAAAAAAGTCTTTTGAAAAAGTCATATCTATCCTCTTAAACTTTATGTTTAAGTACTCTTGGATAACCCGAGCTTATGATTTAAAAGCTTTTTTAACATATATATTGTATGTTCTGATTTACAAGCCCTCAAAGTTGAAAAATAATTTTACTCAAATCGCGAACCGTATTTTCAGCAAATTTTGAGATGTTTTTTTTCCGAAGTTCCTTTAAATAAATTCTCTAGCACCTTAAATAATTTAATTGGTCTATTTTCGATAATCTAAAAAAAAAAATATTGATTATCTATAAAAGATACCTTCTATAAGTAGCCTGAGCTTTAGTACTAAGAAAAAATGCTTTTTTTAAAAACTTTTTGATTTAAAAAAAGGGCCAAAAGATACCCAGAAAGTAAGTATGCCAGCACATGCTCCATACATTCATGTTAAAGCACAGAAAAAATCAGCTGCATATACGTGCAGATGTGGAAGTTATTCTCAAAAATTTTTCACTGAATCGGATTTCAAAAAACTACGTCTTGAAGGTGGTGTTTAGCAAAAAGTTTGATTTCTTCGGTATTAATTGTCAGAATGAATTGGTTAAGCCCAATATTTTAAGAAAAAATATCAAACTTTATTTTAAAACAAAATTACCCAGACCCAGATCTGAGAATTTCGATTTTTGCGAAACCATTTATTTGTGCCTGGAAAATTTTTCAACTCAATTTTCTTGAAAACAACACACGAGAAATAATATAGTTTTATGATATTTTGAATTATATGATAGAGCTAAAAAAGGTACGGGGACAAGTAATGACGGCAACACCTCCTGAAGATTTTTTGAAAATCCAACCATGACTTCAGAAATCACTGGAGTTAGTGAATCCCTAATTCGGCAGTTTGCTGTTATCCTTGAAGTAATAACGTCGAATGAAAAATTAAATTTCAAAAAATATGCAGCTTACACGTGGGAAACTGCTGAACTGTTTGTTGAGAAATATAAATGGTACAATATGCCAGCAACCGTACATAAATAAGGTTTTGATCCATGGAGAAAAAATAATTAAAAGCTGTACATTTCCTGTTGGATCGCTCTCGCTCTCCGAGGAAGCCCAAAAATGCCGAAATAAGGATTATAAGGCCTACCGCAGGTTTCATTCGAGAAAATGCAGCCGAATTGCGACGAATGAAGATGTGATGCATCATATACTCATATCCTCAGATCCAATAATAACAGGTTTTATGCCACAGGCAAAAAAGAAAATACTTCCAATCAGCGCAGACGCTAAAAACCTCATTTTAGCATTATAAAATTACTACTTCATAATTGTTTCTTATTTATTTTTTGTATGTATTTATCTATTTATTTATTTCATTTTATAATATACATAGTTAATAATAATATTTTATTCAAAATAAAAAGTTAAGATTTTACTAAAAAAAACTTTTATTTAAATATAACATCAAAACCCTCAAATTTTATAAAAATGTCAATAACTTTTTTTTAATAACTTTTTTAAACCAAATTTTGACCAAGCATGTATAAGACTAATCTTAACATGTGTGTTTAATTTCATTCGAATTCGTTCGATAGTTCAGATTTTACAGACTTTTCTCCGCTCGCCCATACAAACATCAAAACCTTCAAATTTTAGAAAAATATCAATAACTTTGTTTCTAATTATTTTTTTTGCTAACCAAATTTTGACCAAATATGTATAAGACTAATCTAAACATGTTTGCCAAATTTCATTTTAATCTGTTGAATTGTTCAGATAAAACAGACTTTTTTCCGCTCTCCCATACAAACCGAACCACTGTGCGGCGTCTTCTGTATCAATTCCTACAGTCAGAAGTACGTCTCTGTTGTCTGTTGTCCTCTGAAGCTTAAGACACGAAATGTTGTTCTGATTATTCCTTCTTAATATTTTGTTAATTTGCGGAAACATGCTCGGGTCGCCGGAATTAACTCCCGAATTTTGTTATCCCAATACAAATTAATGGACAACCGATAGTTCGCTTTAATTAGTTGGTTGATGTTTTTATTCGAAGACCTCAGCGTCCTAATCTCCAGTTCGTGTGGGTGAGTAAACCGTCGGCTTTGTATATAGTTATAAATCATAGTACTATCATGGACGCACTAGAAGAGGGTGACATCTGCAGGCAGTATGGTGAACCCTGTAGCGGAGAGATGCAATTTTGGGTGGAGACTTGCGAATGCTTGAGAATTTGAGAATTGAGATTATGATTTGAACGGGAAAGACTTATTTAGAATTTACAAGGGTGAGACTGAATCAGGTAGAGAGCATTTTTGAAAAGAATATACATAAAAATCTTTCTTATAAGATGAAAATGAAGAAAATAGTCGATTTTGCTTTGGCTTAGTTTTGTTTACATTTTTGCATTCTTTATGATGAGATAAGATGAAAAGAATTCAAAAGTGTGTCAAATAAAAAATATTTTGGGTATTCTTTCTGTTTGATGGGTTTTTTGTGGATAAAGGGGGAAGTGGTTTATATTTGGAGTTTTGCAAAGTATTTGGAAAACGTTGTTTTTTTTTAATTTTGTATGTCTTCATGCACACAGCTGATGCCAATGCTTTTGAGCGATGGCGCGGCGCGCGCGGCTCAAAGGATAGAAGGGATGATTGGTTTTTATTTGGTGTATCCCATATTTTTTCTTATGGCTGTTTGTATGGGAGCGAGATATGAAAGGTATAGAGTATAGGTTTAGTACGTAGGTATGTACATATTGTCCATTATGAAAATCTATAGTTAGGAATTTGCATATGTACCTATGTATAGTTATTGTATTACTGTGTAGTTTAATACGTATTTTAATTTGCAATCTTAAGTAATTTGTTTGTTCATTCGATATAAATGTAGGTAAGGTACCTACATAGGTATATTAATGATGTAGCAAAATGCAAGAAAATATAAAATAGGTAGGTATGTAGGTAAGTTGGAAGGTATATTTACGACTATAAGAGAGTGCTCAAGCAGCTTACTTTTCTTAAGTTTTTATAAAATTCAACTTTCATTAAAATCAAAGGACACATTTTTTAAAGAAAATATTTAATTATGAGCAAAATGCAGCAACAAATTGCAAAAAAAAATAAAATAAAAACTTAAACAATTTGAAAAATGATACAAAAAATGTCATATCATTGATGAATAGTTTTAAAGGTACCAAATTTAAAGTTGTTAAGTAACTAGTTTGGCATTCAGTATTTAATGTTCTTAGACCCGCTTGCTAAAATGAAACCTAAATATTTAAGTGCAACAAAAGCGATTATATGCCAAGCTTAAATAAAACATAAATGTTTAATTTTTGTATCAGTAAACGACACTTAATATTTTTTTTTGTTGAATTCTTAAAACTATAATGGTTTTGTTTTGTCTTTAACAAAAATTAAAATTACGAAAAATGCTAAATAAATATTTCGAAATTTCAGTAGGTGTGTTCTTATACCAAAAAGGGGTTGTTGATTAGTTTGTAATTTAATATTAAATGTTTATAAAAAAATGCTCAAATTGGAATACCTACTTAATTATATTTTAAATCTTACAAACATTTTATATTCATGTGTAGGAATACATATTTCACAGTCATATGTATACTAGGGTAGTCGTCACATGCTTTTTTAGTTTTATGTAGAAGAGATAGGCCTAAATCAGCTCTAAATGAAGAAAAGAAAACTGCCCATATTTTTATATTTTTTTTTATCCCCCATAGTAGGTATGCTTTATGTGATTCGCGTTGAATGTAGAAAGAAAAAATCCTGTAGGAGGGGGTATATCTCCTCCACTTGGACAATAAGCGCAATTTTATAAAAAAAAACAAAAATATTGAAAAATAACGGCAGCACTTACAGTTGATTTTTGAAAAGCCAGAAATGGCTTTTTTCAAAATCAATATTTTGAAAAAAAAATAATAATTTTCTCAAAAACCAGAAAACATACAACCATAGATTCTAACAATCGAATAAAAATTAGTAAGTTATTAAGAACAATTGAATTTTCTTATTACCTATCTCTGACAAATGGATTTATAAAAAATTTTGTATACAAAAACTACAAAAAGCTAAATAATAATATATTTATCAAAGCTTTCAAACATTTTTTTTTGAATGAAAAGCTTTTAAAAATCCACTATTTTCTTACTACAGTAATTTAAAAGAAATTCACTATAAATGTTTTAATTACCAATTGGAAAAGTAAATTATTCATACCCATTGCAAATGCTTTTCGCAGATAATTAAAAATTCTAAATTATGTGTGACAAATGTAATGGGTAATTAAATTAAAACACACAGTAATGGGTAGTTTGTAATCGGAGAATTTTATATCACACAACGCTGGTTATAAAAAAAACCTGTGATATGAAATGCATAGAAAATTAGGGTGTTCGAATATAGCAAATACATCATATCTTCGAACACCAGGAACACCTTTTTGAAAACACCTGTTCGAAAACAGGAAAACAGGATCACTCCCACTTACGTATAAACATTGAAGAAATAAAAACATTTGACGAAATTTTTTCTGCTACTGCCTATTTTTTTTTTTAATTAATAAGTAGGTACCTCCCTACACTAGAATTTAGCAAAACAAACTTAAATTAAAATACCTACCTACCTAATAAAAGAAATATTTATGTACCTAGGTACCTATACAAAAACCCACCCCCATGTTCAACAAAAATATCTTAATAGGTATCTTTACCTAAGCCTAACTCTGGATTTTGCATAAGAATACCTAACCTACATATTTTATTTAAATACCTACTAAAAAACATATCCTCGAAACAACTAATAATACAAAAATTATGTATACCTAATTGGAATAGAAACAAGTTCACTACCAAAATAAATACCTACCTATACTTACCCTCGCAAAATACAGATTACAATTAAATTATTAAAATAGCCACTAAAAGTTATCGGTATCCTGCCATCGAAATCATACAAAAAAATTTATATGAAAAGATTTCCTCGAAAATTTTAAATCAGCCACAAAACAAAAACTACCCTCAATAATAATAATTATGAGAAAATATACATACCTATAGTCATACCTACGTTTCTCATTCACATCGTCTACAACAAAATCTGTGCAGAAAGGTTTTTCTGCTGGTTGTTACTACCTACGACACCGACGAGGCGACGACGCAAGCAGCTCACTCAGGTGTCTCTTTTATCCCCTTGTTAAATTTTTCTTTGCTGCCAGAGTAGATATGAAATATATTTCAAAAATAAAAACAAATAATTAATGTTGAATTCAAAGAGGATACGAGAAACATTTTCTCATTTCCTTCACCTTTTTCTAGTTTGTGTCATTTCACAATCAGCTGGTTTGCTTATCTCACTTACTCCCTTTATTTTTTACTAGAATAGAAATAATTATTCCTCTTGCTCTTACTACTTATCTTCGATTCTTTAATTGTTGTCTCCACACATGTCTCCACATGTCTCCACCACAATATTTGCGGTCAAATGTGGCGCCCCCGCTGGCAGTATGTAATCCTAAAAAAATCGTTCATGATAGTACTATGATTTATAAAGGGTGATTTTTTAGCTGGTTTGGTTTTGGCAACACTGGTTTTGACAGCTGACGTGTGTTTAGTACCTTGTGTCACTGTCAAACAGCTTCAATTTGGTTTGCAATTTGACCATGGATCGTCTTACAAATGAACAACGCTTGCAATTTATTGAATTTTACTATCAAAATTCGTGCTCGGTTCGAAATGTTCATCGCGCGCTGCTTCCATTTTATGGTCGGCATTCTCGACCTTCTGAGCAGTCTATTCGGAAGATTGTGACCAAATTTCGCACCAAATTTACTTTGTTGGACATTAAACCACCAACACGTTTACGTACTGTGCGTAGTGAAGAAAATATTGCGGCCGTATCAGCTAGTGTGACAGAAGACCGCGAAATGTCGATTCGGCGCCGTTCCCAGCAGTTAGGCCTTTGTTACAGCACTACGTGGAAAATTTTGCGGAAGGAAGAACTGCTGGTGCAAGAACTAAAGCCAGCTGACCTACCACAACGCCGAATTTTTGGTGAATGGGCTCTTGGAAAGCTGGCCGAGGATCCGCTTTTTTATCGAAAAATTGTGTTCAGCGATGAGGCTCATTTTTGGTTGAATGGGTACGTAAATAAGCATAATTGCCGCATTTGGAGTGAAGATCAGCCAGAAGCATTGCAACAGCTACCAATGCATCCCGAAAAAGCCACTGTTTGGTGCGGTTTATGGGCCGGCGGCATTATTGGGCCATATTTCTTCAAAGATGATGCGAATCGCAGCGTTACTGTCAATGGTGAACGCTACCGAGCGATGATAACAAACTTTTTTTTGCCCGAAATGGAAATTCTTGACTTGCATGATATGTGCTGCCACACAGCACGCGAAACAATGGCGCAATTGCGAGGCGAGTTTGGTGAACAGTTAATTTCACGTTTCGGGCCGGTCAATTGGCCGCCTAGATCGTGCGATTTGACACCATTAGATTATTTTTTGTGGGGGTATGTCAAGGCTAATGTCTATAGGGACAAGCCCTATGGCCGATATGTGTGAAAGAGTATGCCAAAATTGGACTCAGCGGATGGGCTACCTGAGACGCAGAGTCGGTCAACATTTGCATGAAATTATCTTTAAACATTGAATTGCAAGGTTCAAACTATCGATTCAAATAAATATTTCATTCATTTTTTCGAATTTTTGGTGTTCTTTTTTTTTTTAAAGTTTTAAACCTCTTAAAAAATCACCCGTTAGTTAGTAAAATATGAAGTCATATTTTAAACTTTCTTGATTTTATCATTTGAACTGAAGACAATTCGTTTCTATGGAAAAATTTAAGATTCTGTTTAAGACACATTTTCTTCCGATCGAAATTTTATTGATGATAATCCGAAGCAAATTGAGCAAACTTTTAAACATCTTCCCTATACTATGAAATAATCAAAATATCGCCCGTTTTCGAAAATTGATTTGATCAACAATTACTTGTAAACGAATTTGACACTTAAGCTACGATCAGACGATTTGTGTATAAATATGTGCATTTTTATCAAAAAATACACAAACCATCTGTGCCACAAATTTGATCACCTAAACTAGCCTACACAAACGATTTGTGTTGGGAATCAGTGTCCAGTATGTATGAGAAGTTTTTGACAAAGGATGATGATGTTGCAAAGAAGGAGGTGGAAGCGGAATGCATCTACGAAAATTTTAGAGAGGGTTATTGGGAGTTCCGAGCAAGGCTTCTGGATTCGCTGGCTAGTCTTGATAGCACCAGAAAGTCGTCCAGCGGAGTCTCTGCGAAGGAAAAGTGAGCATAAGAGTGAGGGTGTTCGACAGCAATTATGAATCCTGACAGAATTTTCATGACCTTTTTATATCGCTGGTGCATAATTAACCGTCCGTCGCTAACGGATATTCAAAAAAAGCACTATTTGAAGACGAGTGTAACAGGCGATGCTGAGAAGCTGCTCTTCACGCTGAAGATGCAAGGCCACAACTATGCCAAGGCTTGGTCTCTGTTTCAGGGTCGTTATGATCACCCTCGCGTCTTCGTTAACATCCAGTTGAATTCATTATTCAATTTACCATCGTTGGCACAAGAGTGCGCAGCAGATGTGGGAAGAGAGGCTGAACGACAGAGAGGACCCAAAGAAGTTGCCAACTTTTGAGGAGTTCACATCCTTCTTGGAGACACGTTTCCTGACATTAGAAGCGGTTGATCAGCAGCATACTCATGGCACATCCAGATCGTCACTGAACTCTTGACACAAGCAGACGTTTATCGCTCATGCTCAGTATCATAAAGTGAAACTTTCCTGATTTGTCTGAAAATTAAACATGCGGTTAGAAGATGCAACAAATTTTTGAAAATGAGTGTTACCGAGCGTTGTCAGGTTATACAAAACTGGGTTTGTGTCAAAACTGTCTAGGGTATAATCATGCAACAGATAACTGTCCAAGTGATGGTAGGTGTTACCTTTGCCAACAAGCACATCAGACTTTATTACATGCAAATAATATTCCTTTTCAGCCAAACCAACAACCTTCACGCTTACAGTAAAATCACAAGAAAGATAGATAGATAGATAATATAATTTTATTTCCCTTAAAATTTTTAACAAAAACATAATTAAGCTGGTATTTGAAATTAAGTATGACAATAAAATAAATAAATAAATAAATTTTGTGGCGCAACAGCTCATGGAGAACCAGGGCCTAGTGACTAACAACTCTCAACCATTCCTGTGTGCGTGTTGTTGGCAGGAATGGAGGGGACCTACAATTTTTTGCCGAGTCCGAACGGCTAGATGAGAAGCACTTATTCATGACAAGTATACTCTTGGAGGATTTGTCAGTCCCTCGCAAGAGGCAGTACCTCGGAAAAAAACATTTGTTTTTAGGTGGCAGTGGCCGGGAATCGAACCCAGACCTTTGGCATGACAGTCCTACGCACTAACCATTATGCCACGAGGTACTAAAAAAGTATGACAATAACTTGTTTTTAAGTCTTCTGTCAGGTTCAAAAAAATTAATTAATTACATTTAAGCAAAGCTAAGCAAGTTTTAACTAAATTCGTTTATTATAAAATACGATATTCGAGCGAGTCTTTTAAAAAATTGTAGAGTTTTGGTTAGCAAAATCTATTTATAATGTTGAGGAATATTGACCGGTCTATTGTAACGTTTCCAAGATATTTTTTTCGGTATCCTCTAAAGATTGGACACACACCAATGAAGTGGTAAGTATTCTCTGTCGCATCCGGATTACACAGAGTGCATAGACCAACAGTGTCATTGCGAAAAGCTTTGCCATTTAAGTTCAAAAGCCTACAACTTGCTTTAAAGATTAAATTGATCATATCACGGGCATTATTATCCTTAAAATAGTTAGGGTCATCAGCATATTTAGATTTATAAAATGGATGCTTGGGATACGGAGAAAAGAATTTGGATAGTGCAACGGTACCATGCTTTGCAGTCCGTCATTTCCGTCCAAAGGGAATTTAGGCGGGAGTTTGGCGGTAATCCCCCGAGTAGATGGACCATTATGAGGTTTGTAAACATGTTTGCCGAATCTGGAAGCATCGCACGAAGGCCGTACCATCGAGATGCCAATGTTCGGGTTCAGGATACAATCGCAGCAGTAGCATCTGCAATACAGGCCATTCCGAGCGTTTCGACTTGAAACTTATCGGGGCAAATTGGAGTTAGTAGACGGTCATTACAACGGATACTTCATGACGATTTAAACTTATTTCCGTACAAAGTCCAAATTACTAGCAAGTTAAACCCTCAGGATTTGCCTGTTAAAAATGATATCAATGGCCGAAAAAGACAACACATTGATCAATTGTTTGTTCATGTCTGATGAGGCCCATTTTGATCTTAACGGCAATGTAAACAAGCAAAATTGCCGTATATGGAATGAGTCTAATCCAGAAATGCTCCATGAGACGGAACTGCACCCAGAACGAGTCACTGTGTGGTGCGCAGTTTCATCAAGGTGTATTGTCGGGCCGTACTTCTTTGAAGAAAACGGTGTAACCTTTACTGTCAATGGGGACTGTTATTTAAAGATGTTGAAGGAGTTTTTTTACCCAGAACTGCGTTTGGTTTCAGCAAGATGGAGCAACTGCACATATAGCCAGACCAGTTATGGCGGAGCTAAACAAAAAATTCGCAAACAAATTAATTTCTAGGAACTCCACTCTTCGCTGGCCCCCAAGGTCACCTGACCTGACTGCACCAGACTTCTTTTTATGGGGTTATGTCAAGCAAGAGGTGTATAAAACGAAGCCCAGGAATTTAACTGAATTAAAGCAGTCCATAACGACAATAATTGAGGCGATTCCAACTTCAACTCTTCAGGCCGCAATGAATAATTTTTAGATCAGGTGCCGCATATGCGTGGGAGAGCGTGGAGGTCATTTGCGGTCTATAATCTTTAAAAACAACTAACTATTTAAAATAAAATTTAATGCACAATACATTGGAAATTATGTGTCAAAAGAAATCACCAAAATATATGCATTCAGTGAAAAAAAATGTATTAATTGCATTGAATATAGATCATATTGACCCAATATATAATATTGTATTGACTAAACACTTAAACTCTATTACAAGCATCGTGTGTTTATTCAATATTTAGGTAGCAAACATATAAAAAACTGCAAATAATTTAAAAAAAATCATAAATCACAGGAAGTTATCCAATGGCTACAAGCAACTTGTATTCAGTCTATATTAAAGTATAGAAATATCTTAAGCTCACCATCTATACAAATAAAAAACATTTACTCATATTACAGCGAATAATACAATGAGTATGAGCAGCGTGTATCCATTCAATATGAAAGAGTCATATTAAAAACCTGTCAGCTATCAAAATAAAACAATAATGGGTTTCACAGTCGATCATGCGATGAGTAAAAGCAACGTGTATTGATTCAATATTTATATAAAGCATTAACTCAGTACATCAAGCTACGCGTTGAGTATAAAGGTACGTTTGTTCAGTCCATGTTATAAGTAAAAGTATCTTAAACTCCCAACAAAAATTATAACCGCTACATAAGGATATGCGATGAGTATAGGCCGTATGTATTCATTCAAAATTTTGTATTTAATGACTGAGTCTCTGACTACATTTATCCAGTGCAGTTGGTATATACTCAACACAAATCAAGTGCAAGCCATCCAACTAAAACACTTATTTATTACATTAAGTTATGTGATGAATAAATACGACGTGTACTGAGTCTCTGAAGACATTTATTCAATACAGATAGTATGTACTCAACACATATCACGTGCTAGCCATCCAACTGAAACAGTTGCTCTTTATATAAAGTTTTGTGCTGATTAAATACGACGTGTACTGACTCTCTGACAACATTTATCCAGTACAGATGGTATATGCTTAACACAAATCAAGTGCAACCCATCCAACTGAAACAATTTTTTGTAACATAAAGTTATGTAGTGAATAAATACGACGTGTACTGAGTCTCTGATGAAATTTATTAAATACAGATGGTTCATACTCAAAACACATGAAGCGAAAGCCTTCCAACTGAAATCGGTACTCATCACATTATGGTATGTGGTGAGTAAATACCACTTGCACTGACTCCATGCTTTCATTTATTCAATACAGATGATATAAACCTTCTCAGCACATATCAAGCGCCAGCCATTAAATTATTTAAAAAAAACATTTATTCCATAAACACATGTTCTGAGTATATGCAACATGTACTGAGTCCATGTCTATGTCGATATTAGATCAATACATACGTATATCGAACACAAGCCAAGCAGTTTAAAAAAAGTACATTACATAAACTTATGTGCTGAGTTTAAGAAATTTGTACTGAGTCTATAGATTATATTGACATTTGTCAATGTATTTTCAATATATTTTCAGTACATAAAGATTTAAAGCCCGTCAGACCGTCCAAATAAAATGAGTTTCAACTTATTGAAATTTGGTGTAAGTTTTTTGTGCCATTAATTAGCCTAGTGGCCAGTGGCTTTCAGAATAATGCGAAGTGTTGGGCGATAAGCAGTGCTGAAGAAGGCTGTAGGACGTATGGACTCATTACATAATTACCATTGTATGTTGTGAGATTAGACTAACAACATAAATTTGGTATGAGTACATAGACTTAATAATATGATATTTAATGAATGCAAACATAAAAATATAAATTACAAAGACATATGGAGTCGTTAATAAACAATTATGTATTCAATAGATAATAATATAATGAGTCCATAAAATAATTGTACTTGTGTTTTTAGTTCATTAAATCTGCACTCACTTTTATGTGCTCATCAAAGGTAAAAGACATAAATGTATGTAATGATTACATAGAAACTTTATATGTATGTAATGATAGCATATTAACAGTGCTCAGTAAAAAACATCATGTTTACATAAACAATAACCAACACTTTTTGTATGTAATGAGTACATAAAATATTTGTATCAATGCAATGAGTGCATATAACCTTTACTCAGTAAATAGTGTCATGAACACTTTGCCTATAACTTTCACTTTTTTTATGTGGTGAGTACATAGCATATTAATATATATGTAATAACAGTATAAAAACTTTACTCAGTAAATAGTGCTATTTTTGCTTTGTTTATAACTTCCATGTTTTTGTGATGAGTGCATAGTAAGTTCAAACATATGTAATAAAAGTATATTAGCTATACTCACTAAAAAGTGACATGTATGCTTTGCCTATAACTTTCGCGTTTGTATGTCATGAGTACCGAGCAGTATTATATTTATGTAATGGCTGCACATAAACTGTACTCACTGAATATCAATACGTATGCATTGCCGATAATTTACACGGTTTCATGTAATATCGCATACAATATGCAAAGAAGCTGTACCTACTTCATAATAATATCAAAATCAGAGTTTCTTTACACATATTTATATTATGAGTGCATTAAATATTACTCTTAATGTAATGAATGCATAAAGTATTACATAGAAACTTTAATCACTACATTTTCATGAATTTATCACCGAAATGCTTCACATATTCTTGTAATAAGTTAACAGAATTATATGCTAGCTACATGCGGTCTTATGTAGCTAGTAAAGATTGCTCTATTTAGTGGATACAAAGAAGTATGTGTGCAGAAATATATGGGATGAGTACAAAAATTTATTTGCTGAGTGCATTCATTTTTCCCTCAGTGAACATTTGTAGTTATGAGAAATCTTTTCCAACAAATCGTAAACCTTCATGAATTTGAATCGTAAATAAAAATGGTAAGCGTGGTAAACTTTTAAACTAATTCTGAATGCAAAAGAATCACAAAGAAATAGAATTAAAACATCAAAACGAGAAAAATATTCATCAAAATGGCTGAGGAAAAAATAGTGAAAATGGAAAATAAAATTTGCCGAAAGTATCTTTAAATTTGACGTTAAGCAAACAGTGGATTAGTTTACGATGTTAACGCAAGCTATTTCAAAAGGGTGTTCATACATACTACTACATTCTTTATTATACATACTAGTTGTTTCTAGTCCAGGCAAAAAGTGTATACAAATCAATAGCTCTGTTTTTAGTGCATTTTTATATTCACATTAAAAAATAAAGTATGTACGACATATTAATCATTAATTACGACAGTTTACATTATTTATGTAAAATGAAAACTGAAATTAAATACTTTTTGAATTGTGTTTAATATCCTATTATAAGCCATCGATTATGAATTTGTAGAGTAAAATTAACCTGAAGCCAATACATATCATTGTTTGGTCTCAACAATTTTAAGCATATTTTAATTAATTAAAAATAAACTTTCAGTTGATCTGTTTTATATTTTTATCGCTTTTTACTAACAAAAATAAGGCCGAATTTGATATTTTTTCTCCAGATATTCAAGGCTAATGACATTTTGAACCTTCTTATTTAAATTGATACAGTACAAAATAAAAATTACAATAATAAATAGGTAAGTCAGAATTCAGACTAGCTTAAATCGTTTTTTTTTACTTGCGATATACATTTTATCTCAAAAACGGCTCTAAAGATTTAATAAAAAAAATCAGTGCATTACTGTAGGTATGGCGTACGTTTTGATAAGAAAAAAAAAATAACCGAAAACCATTATTGACGGTACCTGCCATAGAATTTTTTTATTAATTTTCGATTTTCTCATTAAAGGCATGAACGATTTCAGTCAAAATTTGCATGCAAAATTTGTTTTAAAATCTTAATAATATTGCATATCAAAATTTTTGAAAAATAAATTTTGGATTTTAAAAAAATATTAAAATTTTTTTTCAAAATTCAATGTTTCAAAAATGAGTTGATAAATTTTTTTGAAACTAGGTTAGAAATGTATTTTAATACATACTCAACATAGGCATACCAAACACTTTTTTGAAAAATGTTATTTTCAAATTTTATTTATAAAAAATTAATTTTTAAGAAAACCGCTCCAACGATTTTAAATTTTTTTCACGTATTCATATTTGTTCAAGTAATCAAATGGCATACTTGTTTTTGAGCTCTAAGTTTTTAAACAATTAGATTAATTTTTTAAATGCTTTTTATATTTTTATATTTTTTTTATATAATTACTTATACATATTTTAAAAGTTCTTGATTCCAAGCAACTTGAACATAAGAGCAAGTACGTGCGATCCAGTCGTGCATTTTATTTGATTTAATTCTAATGGTTGCGTAATACCAACCTACCTTGCAATCATCCACAAATTATTATTAATACAAATCTCAAAACAAGAAATATGAAGCTGTAGAATCCCTTTTGTTTCATCTCAATACGAAGAAGAAAAAGATTCATATGCCTACAGTTTAAAAAAAAGGAACAAAATTAAAATTTTGTTTTCTTAATTTAATTGACTAGTGTAGTTTTTTTTCTTAAATTCAAACTGAAGAATATTGTAAGGTCAAGTTAAGTACCAGTCAAAACTGAACTTGAACGAAAAGATAGGTAATACAAAATAATGGTTTATATTATTAGAAATCTTTGTAAAGTATGTAATTTTGCTTGCCTGTGTATCATTCACAGGTACCAAACGATAAAAATAATTATCTAGTTTCAATTCCAAATTTTAATTAAAAGTTCTTACCAATAAAATAATCACTTAACCACTCAACATAATGTTTTATTGGAATTCGCGGACTAGGTTTATATCTATATTTACAAATTTAGAGAATGTTTTGAAACGGTTAAGTTTGTTAAATAACCCCACGCCTCTTCCCCCCCCCCCCCATATACCACACGAGTTAACATTATCCAATAATGTTCATCCACCACTATTTAACCTACTGCTGATGCAGCAACCAAAATTTAATTAAAAATCAAGAACAGAGTCCAGATCCAGACATAAACAAAAACAAGGTGGATCCCACGATCTCCAGTTAGTATGCCTTCAACAAAGAAGCATCATCATCATCATCACCCAAAGAAGAATGACCCAAGGAAGGATATAAATGCTACTCCATGTCAAGAAGCAAGCAGCTTTATATCAACCACCATCGATCGAACATCAATCGTCATATTATATTTTGAAAAGTTCATGTAAAAATATTATATTTTATAAAGTTCATATTAATAATTTTAAATAAAGATTTTTTTTATTTAATTGAATCACGCATTTAATAATTGGGGGCTCAACCGGGATGCTCCGCGTGAATAAAATCGAAAAAATATTAACAAACGTGTAACTTGAAAAAGAAAAAAAGTAAAGTGAAAATAAAAAAACACGTGTTCAAAGTTAACTAAAACAAATCGGTTTTCATACGAGCATCAACGCCATTCCAACAAAAACGTGTAACTTGAAAATTAGAAGTTAAGTGAAATAAAAACGCGTTTTGAAAAACTATTATTCAAGTATCCTATTGAAGGAGAAAAGAAAAATAACATTCTGTGACAAAAACTTTTAAGTTATAAGTGGAAACTCTAATGATAGAAGCAGCACACCACTAGTGGAACTCTGACGACAGAAGCAGACCAAAACCAGCCACCTTAGAAGACAACAGGATTAGAGTAAGAAAAGTGTTTAAACATAAAAGTGAATAATATTAAGAAGTGAAAGAATAATTATATAAAACTGGCAAATGCAGATTTAGTTCAGGGTGCTATAGAGCTGGCAGTATCACAAGTCTTAAATGCACATCTTAACGAATTACAAAATGAGATAGCCAGTTTAAAAATAGATCTTAGCAAAGTAAAAAATGAAACAAATGTGATAGATTTCGAAACACAACGAATAGATCCAAATATAGTCGATAATGAACCATTAGAGGTAATCAAAAGTTTACCAGAATTCCACGGGAATTCTGAGAATTATGTTAGCTGGCGCGAAGCTGCACATAACAGCATGTTACTTTATATACCAGGAAGTAAAAGGTACTTCGCTGCCATCACGATCCTTAGAAACAAAATTCAAAATTCAGCTAACGCAGTACTTACAAACCATGGTGCTGTTTTAAACTTCGATGCCATTATTTCACGGTTAGACTTCGCATTTGCGGACAAAAGACCAGTATATAAATATTATAGAACAAGAGCTAAGCATATTAAGGCAGGGTCCATTGTCGGTAGTAGACTATTACAACCAAGTTAATGAGAAGTTAACTTTACTCATTAATAAGACCATAATGACATATGGCAATAAAAACGAGCTCATAATAGAAATTAACAAATCTAATAGAAGAAATGCTCTTAGAGTTTTCATTACAGGATTAAATAATCCACTGAATACTATATTATTCAGTCTCCAACCGGAAGACTTACCTAGTGCATTATCAAAAGCACAAGAATTAGAAAGTAATAACATACGTTCAAACTTTGCATTACAGTTTTCTAATAAGAATAAAATAGAAAATTCTAATAATTTACGCTTTGCTCAAAAGCAACACATAATGCCTCATTTCCAACAAAGAAAACCACCCACATCAATGGAACTAGGATCGTCTGCACACAGACCATTAAACAATCATGATAGTAGATTCAAACAAATACATCAACAAAACAATTACAACCCATTCCGACAACCTAATCAATATAACCATCAAAATAATAATTATCAAAGAAATTACGTTGCGCAACAACAACCTCAAAGACCTGTGTTTAAAAGGGAAAGGGAACCAAGCGCACAGCATAGCTCACAGCCTCCAAATAAAGTTAGACTTAACAATTTAGCAGAGGATCATTTTTTAGACGAAACAAGGGACTTCCCCACATATACCGAAAATTAAATGGAAAGTTCCTCAAAATCTTAATAGATACCGGCGCAACAAGTTGTTACGCTAGTCCAAACATTTTAGAAGGTAGAGAAGAATTAGTAACTAAGAAAAGAGTGAAAACAGTTAACGGGTATACTGTTATATCACACTATTACGAAGTTTTTATGTTTCATAAAACAGTTAGATTTTATGAGATAGAAAATCTTGAAGCAGATTTATTAATAGGATTTAACCTATTAAGATCAGCAGGGACACAATTATATTTAAAAAATAATCTTTTAATATACAGAGATAGAAAAGAAAGAATGTTCATGGAGCATGAAAGACAGCCCGAAGAGGTTGAATTACAAAATAAAAAAATGTGTAAAGCAGAAAATTGTCAGTCAAGCACCTGCGCGCCAGACACACAATCTATATTTAATAAGGATTCAAGTACTTGCGATCCAAATGAAAAAAATAATGCACAAAACATTATTTATGAGACACCTGAACCCCACGTAGAAGAACTTAATAAAATACTTACAGATGAGGAAGTTCAATCACTAAGAGCAAAATTAGTTAGGGAAACAAAAAATTATATTCAAGAAATGCACTCAAAGGTAGATATGAAACTACCATTTCGCACAGATGTTAGGGCAGAAATCAACACGACATGTGATGCACCAATATGGAAGAAACAGTATCCATATCCGATGTCAGCAAATAATTTTGTAAATAACGAGGTGAAAAAGTTATTGAGCGAAGGAGTTTTTAGACCCTCAAAAAGTCCATACAGTAGTCCAGTATAGGTAGTTCAAAAAAAGGGCCTGAATGACGACGGTACAACGAAAAACCGTTTAGTCATAGACTTTAAAAAACTTAATAAAAATACCGTTAGTGATAAGTATCCTATTCCGGATACTAATGTTATCCTTAGTAATTTAGGAAAAGCGAAATTCTTTTCCACTATATTAAAAAGTGGTTTCCACCAGATACTTATGAAGGAGACGGATATCGAAAAAACTTCGTTTTCTGTTAATAACGGTAAATTCGAATATGTCCGAATGCCATTTGGATTGAAGAACGGTCCTTCAATTTTTCAAAGGGCAATGGACAATATCCTTAAACCATTCATTGGAAGAATATGCCACGTCTATATTGACGATATTATCGTGTTCTCGAATAATATGAAGGAACACCAAAACCACTTAAATCAAATTATACAGACTTGAGTGTGAGAAGCAAATATGAAGATTTCACTAGAGAAAAGCAAATTTTATGAAACTCAGGTAGAATTTTTGGGTTATATTATAAGTGAAAATATTATCACGACACACCCTAAGAAGATTGAATGTATAAACGAATTCCCAGAACCAAAAACACTCAGGCAATTAAGAAGTTATTTAGGTATGACAGGGTACTATAGGAAGTTCATAGAAAACTATGCCCAGTTAACAAAACCACTAACTAAATATCTTCATGGTGAAAACGGAAGGATATCCCAGCATATGAGTAAGAAAACTATGATAGATTTAGACCCGGAAGGCCAAGAAGCATTTCAAAAACTAAAAATGCATTTAAAAGAAAATATCGAATTAACACAACCAGATTTTAGTAAAACTTTTGTTTTGACAACGGATGCAAGCAATGACGCAATAGGCGGGGTTCTGTCCCAAGAAAACAAACCTATTATCTTTATATCTAAAACTCTTAGTAAAACAGAACGCGATTACGCGACAAACGAGAAAGAACTATTCGCTATAGTATATGCACTAAAAAACTTAAGGAACTACTTATATGGTGTAAAAGATTTAGAAATACACACCGATCACCAACCTCTTACGTTCGCAGTTTCAAAACGAAACCCTAATCCAAAACTTAAAAGATGGCACAGCATAATAGAAGAATATGCCCCAAAAATTGTGTACAAGCCAGGAAAAACGAACGTAGTAGCAGATGCGTTAAGTAGGCAGAACTTGAATCAGATGACAGATGCTAGTTCAACAGATGACACCGCGCATTCAGCTGAAAGCAGTGATAATACTGTAGAACATACAACCAATCAAGTTTTAAACCCATTTAAACAACAAGTAGTAATAACTAAAGGTACCTACCAATACACGAGCAAATTGAAAATTTTAAAGGAAAAATAAGACATTTGATTGAATACAGAGAAGCAGAAGAGCTTGTGCCGATTCTTAAAGAATATATACAGCCAGGAACAGTTTGTATATACTGTACCACAGAAGATTTGTACGATATAAAAACAACGTTAAAGGAAACGTTCAATAATAAATTTTTGCATACAGAAATTTTCGCTAATGATATTATTAATAAAGACGATCAAATAAGTATAATCGAAGATACACATAAACGCGCCCACAGAGGATGGGAAGAAAACATTAAACAAATAAAAAAACAATATTACTGGCCAAATTATAGGAAAGAGTTCAAAGAATATGTACGGAATTGTGAGGTATGTAACACAAACAAATATGATAGGCATCCACAGAAGGTACCAATCGGAGAGACTCCAATACCTAACAAAGAGGGGAGGCAACTGCATATGGATATATTCTATGCGGAAAATTTAAAATTCTTAACAATTATAGATGCATATTCAAAATATATGTTAATAAGACATTTAGAGGACAAAACTTGTCTCTATGATAAGATATTCAGAAGAATCATTACAAGTATTCCCAGAAGTAGAAACAATATGCGCAGATAATGAAAGCACTTTCAAATCAATTATATTCAGGTCCTTAATGGACAGGTTAAAAATAAAAGTATTTTATGTTCCTAAAGGTCACAGTACGACTAATGGACAAATTGAGAGAGCGCATTCAACACTCATAGAAATTTCAAGATGTATCAAGAAAGAATATGCACTTACAAGTAATTTGGAAGTTATAATAAGAGCAGCTATCCAATACAATAAGACAATACATTCTTCAACAGACAATAAACCATACGAAATAATGTTAAATAAAGTAAAACATGATTTAGCAATTGTACTTGCTATCACACAAGAAAAAATGTTAGAGAATCATAACAAGAAAAGAAAATGTAGGGATTATAAGCCAAATGATACAGTTTATATAAAAACTATAGGAGATAAATTCCCTAAACTAAAACATAAATACATTAAACAAAAAATTCAAGAAGACTTAGGGAAAACTGTAAAAATAAATAACGAAATTGTCCATAAAGACAATATAAAGAATTAAAAATATTTTCATAGCAGACAATGGAAACCTTTACTCTACAACTCGCAATCATAGGGATAATTCCGATAGCTAAGTTAGAAATCATAGATTACTCAAGAGAAAATTATATGCTTATACAAAACGGCAATACGGCAATATATAGTGAATACCGAAATATATTTCATGTAACAAATCTCACGTTTTTTACCGAAATAATCGGTAGACTAGAAATAAATATAAATTCCAAAACATTAGAATATCAAAATAAAGGAGTAACTGTAGAAGAGGACGCAGACACCCTCACAGACATAAATATAATTAGAAGCTTATTGAATCAGTTAAGGGTAAGGAATTATAAAAGAAGTATTGAAATAGGGAAAGTAATTAAATGGGTCGCAGGAAATCCAGATCATGATGATCAAGTTCTAGTGGAAAACAAGTTAGACGAACTCACAATCAATAACAATAAACAAGCAGTTATTAACTCCCATGTATTCGAGGCAATCCAGAAGATAACTCAAATAATTAATTTAGAGAAAAACGTTTTACAAATAAGATTACTCCAAGAAAGAAACAAATTAATTATTATTGAATTACAAAATATAATTCAGACCATTGCCCTAAGCAAAGCAAAAATATTAAATCCAATTATACTTAATGAAAAGGATATAAAAGAAATAAGTGAGCATGAACATGGAACTATGTCTATTACGGATTTAATTGATGTTTCGGAATTTAAAATAATGCAGACCCATGATGTCATTGTAGTATTAATTAAATACCCGGTGATAAATAAAAATTGTGAAATATATGAAACTAGAGCTATAGCTCAAGAAGACGGAAAATTAATAATTGAAAAAGAAATTGCAAAATGCCAAGATACATTTGTCAGTATCAATAACTGTAAAACTGAAATAAATTATAAATTTTGTAAATTAAGTCAGGAACAAACATGCTTGTCAGAATTGTTAAATAAAAGAAAAACCACATGTAATAAAATAAAAGAAAAACAAGCAAGTTTAGAAATAATTAAAGATGGAACTATCTTAGTATCCAATATACATAATGTAAACAATACCATTATAAATGGAACATATTTAATATTGTTCGAAGAGATAGTAATCATCGACAATATAACATATTATAACCCCACGCAAAAAATTATAAATTATATGAAAACACATTCTGTGGATCAATAAAATATTGACAACTATTTTGAAAGCTCAAATGTGGAATTAAAGTTCAATTTTGAAAATATAAATACCATTAAAAAATTAACGAATATCGTAAAAAATACACCTAGTATACCAATAAGTTTAATTATAATTATTATTATTATTACAATTCTATTTATTATATTTAAACCAAAACAAATTAAAATAACCAACAACAATATACCCTTGGAAGAGATTAAAACTTCATCAGTAAAAGAAAGCATCGGAACGTCAGAAACCATTCCCGATTTAAAAAAAGATTCACCGTTCATGAAAGAAATCATCAACACAGAGACCACTGCAGACATAAACGAACAGTCATCATTGATCACAGAAAATGCAGAAAAAGTAGAACGCATTTGTAGCGATCTAAAAGAGATGTCACGGGACGTTACATATTTAACAAAGAAGGGAGTTAACATTATCCAATAATGTTCATCCACCACTATTTAACCTACTGCTGATGCAGCAACCAAAATTTAATTAAAAATCAAGAATAGAATCCAGATCCAGACATAAACAAAAACAAGGTGGATCCCACGATCTCCAGTTAGTATGCCTTCAACAAAGAAGCATCATCATCATCATCACCCAAAGAAGAATGACCCAAGGAAGGATATAAATGCTACTCCGCATTAAGAAGCAAGCAGCTTCATATCAACCACCATCGATCGAACATCAATCGTCATATTATATTTTGAAAAGTTCATGTAAAAATATTATATTTTATAAAGTTCATATTAAAAATTTTAAATAAAGATTTTTTTTATTTAATTGAATCACGCATTTAATAATTCACGCGCTGGGGTCCATTTGTACCGAGTACGACGGCAATTTCGCTTGCAATCGGAACTTATACATTAAAATAATTAATTTATGGAAAAACAAAATAAGGACAGTTATAATGTTATGCTGTTACCATCATAATAAAATAACTTCCTTTTAAACGTGATACGTTAGATATTTACTGAGAGATTAGAGGTTGGGTCTGCTTAGTGCAAGCAGTTACAAAAAAGGAAAAAAAAATGTAAATTGAAAAAAAAAAAGAATAAATAAAATTAAAATTAGATAATAAGGATCATGCACAAGCAGATCACTAGCAAAAAAAGTCAAAAAAGTAAAATTATAAGATTAAAAAGTTAAAATGAAATAGCATGCTAAGACATTTTTTAGATTAAGTATGGTTAGTAGTTTCAGTTTCTCTATGTTAAAGTTAAGAGATGTTTTCATTACTTTAATTTATTATTCAGACTAGTTAAAAGGAGGAACCATAAAAAAGTTTTTTTTGTGATCTTGCTAAAACTATAGTCGAAAATAGTAGAATTGGAGTTCAGTTCCCTCAACATTCTAGTAACTGGTTCTTTTCTGCCATAATCAGTTCTGTGAGGAACTAGATGAAATTGGGGTACTGATCTCAGAGAATGTGAGTTGATGTTAATACTCATTACCTCAAGGAGGGCAGAAGAATCAGTTAGACCAGATAAAATTTGATGCACAAAGATTATGTCAGCTACTTCACGACGTTTATCCAGAGATTGTAGGTTAATGAGCTGCAACCGATCTAGATATGAGGACAAGTTATGGTTATCAACCCATGGGAGTCCCCTAACAGCAAGGCGGAGGAATCTACGTTGTTTTGCTTGGATTCTTTTGACACATTGTGGAACGGGGACCATAATTGGCTTGCATATTCAAGTATAGGTCGAACAAAGGTTGTATAAAGAGATTTCGTTACATAGGGATCTGAGATCTCCTTAGTAGTCCCTTGGTGGTGGACAGGAACGTTTTCGGGAACATGTGATTGCTTGGCATTTCCCGACATTAAGTTCCAGATAATTTTTCTAACACCAAATAAAAAAGTTATTCAGATCATTCTGGAGAAATAAAGCATCATTAGTTGAAGAAATAACTCTACAAATCTTCATGTCATCCGCGTAGGTAGATAGTTGTGAATGCTCAATCAGGAATAACAGATTCCACGTAATTGATTGTAAGAATGAAAATAATTGAACCCAAATGACTACCTTGTGGAACTCCTTATTTTGCAATGAAAGGATCTGATATTGAAGATCTAAACAAGACCCGATATTTACGATCTAATAGATATGATTCCATCCATTGAACAAAACCAGGCGGAAATCCAAGAGCCCTTAGCTTGAATGAGATAATAGTTAGTTAGTTAGTTAGACTTTATTGAACGGAAATAGATATTTACAATTTGTTCTTAATTCTATTTTATATAATTATTATATTGATACTATAATTTGTTTTGGCACATTAGGGGCCTAATTTTATACATTGTTTTTATTTTTATACAAAAATGCCTGTAGCAATAACATCAACTTCGTTTTTATTTTCTACTGCATTTAAAGTATAAGACACAAATTCAGTTAAGTTAGTGGTCGTAGATTTACCTTTAAGGAACCCGTGCTGTTTGGTGGAAAATAATTATTTACAATGAAAGTATACATCGTCGAAAACAATACTTTCGAACAGTTTACGTATGCATGATAACTTGGTGATTTGTTTATCATTATCAATTGTATCATTACTTGCAGATCAAATAAATAGGTAGTAGGTATTTTGAAAGCACAGGTACACGTTTCGAGTTTGAATGTAACCATGAAATATTCTAAGGTTTTTGTTCTGAAAACAAACCTGCTAAATTTGTCTTCCTCCCAAATTCAAATAAATAAGTCTGGGCACCCATCTTTCATAAAAAGAGCAGGTAGAATCATAATGCTGTTTCAAACAAATAATAAGTAAGTATTTAGGTAGGTATATATACTATTTTAAATATGTATGTTCTTAAATGAATAATTATTCAATGAATATGGAATGACACCTTTTTATAGGTATGGACCTACATACAAAATTCGTTTCTTCTCCAAACTTTTGGATCAAAAACTATTTTTCCTTCAATTCACCTGTAATTATTGCCAAGTACTGTTATTTAGGTAGATAAGTACTTGGGTACCTATTGAACCGGTAGATAAAGTACTTGGGTACCTCCACCCGCAAAAGCCAAAACAGAAAAATCTATCCAGTAACCAACCAACTTTTCCTTCTGTGGCACAAAAATCCTTAGAAGAAATCGGAATAAGAAAGTTCCTGCCAGGATTGTGCCGAACGACAGTATGTAGGTGCCTATGTACATACAGTCCGTAACATTAGAAACGCCTCACACATACTTTATCTTAAAATTTTTTTAACTTTTTTCACGTGAACGTAAAAAATGGGTATTGAGTTGTAAGCTAGAACTCAATTTCTGAAACCATGAGAAGTTACAACTTAATTATAATATCTAACATAATTTTGTGATCTTATTTTGTATGGAGTCACTAAAATTTGAATTTTTATTTGTAACATTAGAATAGCCTCACCATATTTAATATAGCAAAAATAAAACACGGTTATTTTATCTAATTGTTTTTTAGTTTTTTTTTTAATTTTATATTTATTTTCTGGACGTAAGCCAATTATTTTAATACTTTGTATTTTGAATTACCTCGAAAATGCGAGCCTTTAGGGAATCGTACAACGATTTCAATAGATCTAATGAAATAGTAGCCCAGGCCAATTTGATACCTTCAATTTGCTCCTCTTTACTTCTGTACTGCTTCCTGCACCTTCATAAACCTTGCGTGTCAGCCAAACCCATACATTTTCAATGATATTCAAATTGGGAGAGTATGGTGGCCACTTTAATTGCTGTATATTTTGGCTTTGCAGCCACGTTTCAACTATATCAGCTGTATGAATCGGTGCATTGTCCTGCTGAAAAATAATCGGCAGCGGTTCAAAAAAATCCTGAAATTGAGGTTAAGCTGTCTCCAAAATAGTTTTGTAGAAGGCTGCTGCCATTTTACAGTTCACAAAAACTAAATCAATTGTGCCATAAAATTAGATTGCACCCCCTACCATAAGTCCTCCCTCCCGGCTATGATGGCGATCCAAGAACAACTTTTCTTTTCTTAAATCATGGAAGTAATAATTATATCCGTCGGGTCCATCCAGGTTGAACTTCTTTTCATCTGAAGAGATCACTTTTCTCCAATCATTTGATATGATGCTACGAGTACCATCAGTATTCCACTCCATGTGGTACCTTGCAAAATTGAGCCGTTGTAGCTTACGCTCATTGTTTAGCGGAGGTTTTTTTTGCAGCTTCAGGCACTTCAGGTGTCTGGCATTTTTTATGACTCGACTTATAGTCATTCGGCTCACTTCTGATCCAGCTTCGTGTCTGATCTTACTCAGAGAGTGTGTGGCATTGGAGGCTGTTCTAATAATTATCCCTTTTATCTTTACTTGAAAGAATGGTGGAAGTACGCCCTTTGTATTTTTTTCCATATAATAACGGGTTTTTTAAATAGTAATTAACTACCTTTGGGCTTCTATTAATTTTCCGACCTACAAATCGATTAGAAATTCCTTGCTCAGGATAAACCTCTATTTTAGTAATTTCCGTTTTACTTAACGACTTTTTTCGACCCATTTAAACGATAAAAAAGTAAAAACAAGAAAAAAACCATTTATCACTTCTCGATAGCTTTTCGATGATTAAATTAACAAGTTTCGCTTTGTCGGCGTAGCAAAGTGAAGTGAGGCTATTCTAATGTTACAAAGCGTATTTGGCTGCCTCTCATGAGAATCAAGCCAAGTGGACAGGAGCTGATCCGCGGTCTTCAGAGGCTAAGTCCGCTGATTCCGATGCGTGACTGGGCGGTCATCAAGACCGAGGTACCGCAGAAGAACAGTGCCTCTTATCTTCTGATGAATAGCGAGGAAAGCATAGGGGTACTCGAGGAGGCCGACTACAAACTTCGTTTTGGCATCAGGTGTGCCAAGATTAAGATTCTGGCAGGGGAACAGACCCTGACAAAGTTGATGACAATGTCGAGATCGACGAAGCTGTTGACGGAGTCGAGGTCCCCAGCTGCCGGGCCCTAAATGCGCAGAATCCAAATCAAATTAAAAACGCGATGCTGAGGGTTATTCAGATTAATCTGAAGCACTCGAAATGTGCATCAGATAATCTGAGGGTTTTCCTGGGCGAGGAGAACATCGACGTTGGCATCAATCAGGAACACTGGGTTAACGGCCTTAGAGTAAGAGGCTCCAAGACAACCAGTACTATCTGTTTTACAAAACCGAAAACCAAGGTAGGCATAGAACATGCATTTTAGCTAAAAAATACTAAAAAGTTTTTTTGTATCCTAATCTTAGCACCTCCGATCTGACAGTTGTCAAGTTGGACAACTGAAATGCAGATGGCTTACTGGTTGCCTCCGCGTACTCGGCGCATGACAGGCTGTCACCGCCGGAAAAGTGGCGCACACTATCAACCGAAGTAACCACGAAAGGGACAAACCTTCTGATTGGATGCGATGCTAACACACGACATACATACTCTCTAGGGTAGTTCGGAGATTAATGAACGAGGTGAGTTTCTTTTTGATTTTATTATTGGAAATAATTTTACTGTATGTAGTAGAGGTAGTACCCCACCTTTATTTTTCCGAGCTCAGAAAGTTACGTAGGATGGGAAGATACGCTTGATGTTAATGTCATAAACAATAATTTTAAGCTATCAGTGGAGAACTGGAGAGTACATCTTACAAATTCCTTTTCGGATCACAGGTGGATCCTTTTCAATATTAATTTCGTGTCTGAAATCCCTGCTCCTTATAGAAACCCGAAAAGAATTGACTGGAAGAAGTTCAGCCAAATCGTAAATTCCAAATTGCATACTATACCGAATCTGAATCCAGAATCGATTATAGATCTTGAATCGATGGTGATAAACTTTGAAGCATCTATAAACACAGCTTTTAAGGTTTCTTGCCCAATTAAATATAGCTGTAAAACCCTTCTTCCATGGTGGAATGAAGACCTTTCTAACCTTAGGAAAATTACTAGGAAAATCTTTAATATCTACCACAAACACAATTCTTACCAACCTTATAAAGACTGTTTGAAAATTTACAAGCGTGTTGTCGCATCAGCTAAGCAAAAAGGTGGTTGGAGAGATTACTGCCATTCTATTGAGAGCCTAAGAGATTCTGCAAGGCTTAGTAAGGTTCTTTCTAAGGAACATTGTAATCCTTCGTTCTTAAAAAAGCTTAATGGATTCTGGACAGTTTCTCCGACTGAGTCCTTGGAATTGTTGATGTTGACACACTTCCCGGGCTGCGAGAATAAGTAACTCTGAAGCGCATAGAATTCACATCACTCAATTAGCTCGTGTTGAGCATATCAATACCGTTATAACAAAAGAAAAGATAGGCTGGGCTATTGACTCTTTCTCACCATACAAGTCTCCAGACCTAGACGGAATTTTGCCTATCATGTTCCAAAAGCTGCAAGATAAGGTAATCCCCCGGCTGGAGTTGATTTTCAAAAGATGCCTCTCGCTCAACCATGTCCCAGAGTCTTGGAAACATGTAAGAGTGGTTTTTATCCCTAAAGTAGGAAGGCGAAGCCACGGATCCGCGAAGGATTTTCGACCAATCAACCTAACCTCTTTTGTGCTTAAGACTCTGGAGCATATTAGGGACTTTTTTGAGGAATTTGCCCTCGAAAACTCTCAATATGCATATCTCAAAGGTAAGTCCACGGAGACGGCCCTTCATGAGGTAGTGCGCACAATCAAGAAAACCATAAACTTCTTACCTTCTTAGATGTAGAAGGGGCCTTTAATAACGTGGTAACCGAATCCATTCTTGAGGCACTCGTTGACTTTGGGGTAGAGGACTACATCAGAGAATGGATAATATCCATGCTCAACGACAGAAGGATTCATAATGCAAACTCGATGCCTTAAACGTTTGTATGCACCTTTTACCACTTGATCTGCACATTGAATATATAGTATCTTGTAGTGCATTAGGACTCAAAAAATCAAATTGTTGGGTTGCCAAGCCCTATGATCACAGCAATATCACAAATTTGATTCCCACTGAATTTTTTTCAACTCCTACTGACTACCGCACGCCTACAATGAAACTTAATAAGGATTTTAAAGTCTTATTCCCATCCAGAAAGGACTGGGATGATGCCGTCTTGATGACAGACTTCGACTCAAATATCTACACTGATGGCTCAAAGATGGAGTGTGGTGTTGGTTCAGGAATCTTTTCTGAGTCTCTTAATATCTCAAAGTCCTTTCGTTTACCCGACTATTCAAGTGTGTTTCAAGCTGAAGCACTTGCAAATAGGGAAGCATGCAGGATACTAAACCAAAATCGTAATACAGCTATCCTCACAGACAGTCAGGGAGCTGTCAAAGCCATTGATTCGGCTACATCATCCTCTAAAGTGGTCCAGCAATGCCGGGAGGAGCTCGCAACCCTTAATATTAACCTCAAGGTCACCCTTAACTGGGTTCCTGGCCATAGGGGCATTAAGGGAAATGAACGGGCAGATGAACTGGCCAGGCAAGAATTAGCCCTTCACAGCTCACTTGCGGAAAGAGTCAAGATTCCCCTGGGAGTTGTGAAGGGCAATTTACTGTCAATCTTCCTTAGTGAATCCAATCATAGGTGGAACAGCTTGACCGAATGCAAAATATCCAGAAAGATATGGCCCACCTATAATAAATCCTGAACAATTGATCTGTTATGTAGACCCAGGCGAGACATAACTAGGGTCGTTGCAACCTGTACTGAACACTGGCCAGTAGGAGAACATGCAGCGAGACTGGGTATTCCCTACAATACTCACTGCCGTAGCTGCATTGATAAGCAAGAAAAGGAAACAGTCCTTCAATTTCCTTGTAAATGTCCCGCTATGGCTACAATTAGAGCACATTCTTTTGGAGTGGCATTTTTTGACGACCTCAACGAACTTTCTGAAATGAAAATCAAAGACTTGATTTCCTTTCTTAACGCAACGAAATGGATCTAAAACAAAATCGGTTGCTCCTGTATCTTGTCCCCCCGCGACCCCAAGACCGTAAGCAATCGGAATACAGGCCTCTGCTGGGTTTCATGATTCTCAATGACACCGATCATCGGTTGGATCCTTCACGCTCCAGTCGTTCTGCTATCTGCTGAGCTCGGCATATCGCAGCTGGCTTTGGGCGAGATGCGATCCAATCGACTGAGTATCTTAAGTCCCGCCTCTTGACGTTGGTGCTAGCCCAAAATATACTAAAACCATATTCCAAATCCGTTCTAATTCAAATCAAAGAACTCTGGGCTCATGGTGGATGTTGATCTCCACTGGAAACCTCCGGTCATACCCAGTGGGCATACGGAGGCCCAGGTGGAAATCTCGCATTCAATCATGTATCTGGAAGACCCCTGAAGGAATCAAGTCAAACGAGTTATGGTATCAAAACGGAGCAATTCAGCGCAAATTGGGTATTGGGCGAGTGTTACGCCTGTGCCACCATTTCTGCCTACCTACCCTATCTGGTTCTTGTTCAATAACTCTATGATATTTCTTTTTACAGCGAAATCATGACAGAATTACATTTAGACAATTAAATTATTATTCTTGAAGTTATAGGGTATAAAAGTAACACTTTTTATTTGGTACTGTAAATGGACACAAAAACCGTTTTTTGTTAATATTTCAGCCGATATAATTTTTTTTTTTTAAACTCATAAAATTTTGTATAAAAAAGATTGTAACATTTTTTTTCATAGGAGCAATAGATTTTTAGAAAAACGCGCGCAGACGTTATATAAGAGCTTTTCACTGTAATGAATTTTATTCTTCATTTTGCCTTGGTAAAATAGGTAAGGAGTGCGTTTGTGCGCGTTTTTCTCAAAATCTATTGCTCCTACAAAAAAAAGTGTTATAATCTTTCTTGTTCAAAATTGTATGAGCATTAATATAAACTCCTTAGGCTGAGATATTAATAAAAAACCGTTTTTTATCCATTTACAGTACAAAATAAAAAAAAATCAGCTTTGTCGGAATTTTTTCGAAGTGAAAGTCCAATTTTCCCGGGCTACTAAAAGTTCAAATGAATCTCTTCTTTTTTTTTCTTTTCTCTCATAGGCATTCAGGTTTCGAGCAAACTCACTCTGAACAACACGAAGATGAACGTCTTATTTTGCCCAATGCTTAGTGTATGTTGAACAAAGAGACTTAAAAAACAATTTTCTAGAGAAAAAAGGGATGCAAAACAAGTAAAATAAAACTCGAACGATGTTCTTATTATTTTTTGATGAACAGATAATTTTTGTGGAAGACCATGTGTTTGTGTATTGACTTGACGATGGAAATGGATACAGAAATATATTTATAGATATTGCATGGGTTTTAGGTATTTGTGCGCGACGATTGTTTGAGAATTCAAGAAGCAACCCTGCGGGAAAAATTTAAAAATTCATTGAGGAAAAATCAGCTTTTTCCTTGAGGAATGGAAGCTGCATCAGCCACTTTTCAGCTTATTCCTTTGATGAATTTAACATGGGCGTGTCATTGGCGGGATGGACATGCCAATGACACTACCTCGTTGGAAGATGTTTATTCACCGACCCAGGTGATGAAAAACCTGGTGATTGCATAATCTGTGAATTCACTGCATACATGTACTTCCCTTATTCATCAGTTCTATATTTTTGATGAAAAATGTAATGAAAATCACGCAAAATCACGAGATTTTCATTAGTTGCTTATTCAGCACCTAGTTGTTCAAGATGCTTTTTTTTCAACGAATCAAAAAGTAGCTCTCATTTGAAAATTCAAAAGTTTTACCTACATATTAGCGTTTTGTATTGTGTTTGTGTCCTTCTCCAAGGATCCATTTTTATATTGCTGCACCAGCATTGGCCGTACGAATCGTATTGTCTAAGTAGGAGTTATGTTTTAAATTTTGGCAATGTGGTTCTTCTGTATTCTTTGCATTTTTTTAGGAAATTAAGTGTTCTAAAAAAAGTATTGTGTAATTTTTTCTGTCAGATGAACAAGAGGAGATTAAAAATGCTTAAAACCGTTTTTTTTTTTTTAATCGATAGTTTGTTGACAATAACTTTTCATTGGAAAGTGATGATGAAAATGTTTAAAACGTAGGTTTTATAAAATCTTGTAACCTACAAAATGTTACAAAGTGTTTACCCTACGACCAATAGGAGCTGAGAAAATAGCATTAACGATTTGTAAAGCCTTTTTTCAAAATGGCGGACAGCAAAACATTTCTCACCAGTCAGACTACCTTGATGAGAATCTAGGGGCTTAGAGAGGACATAATTAATAAAAACTAGTCATACTAAAACGACTTTTTTTTACTTTTCTCTTATACTACTATACAAGCCGAAACCATTGTGAACAACATAATTTTTCCCTTTTTATTCCATACATATATAATATAATACTAAAATACAAAGATTTTTAGTTGAAAAACTTAACAAGACTTACAGTTAATTGACTGCAGTTAAGAGACTTAAAGACTAAAACTAGAATCAGGCCAGTACTGAAGACTTTCAATTGATTGAAAGACTAAAACCAGTCACTTTTAGTCAATTAACTGTTTGTTAGTAATACTGCCGACTGCGTATTTTGCAGTCACAGTACTCAGTCAAAGTATTAACTTAACGGTCAATTGTTAAGTTATTTAACTGTAACTTTCCTGACTGCATTACCAGAGTACTGGATTTTTTACAGCTCTGTTAGCCATAAGCGAGAACCTAAGAGGTCACTTAACGAAAGATTTTTGAATAAATGTCGAAGCTGCCTTGATTGCCCAGTCTTTTTTTCCACCTTACCTTACTTTTCTTCCCTTCCCTCCCATTCCTATCCCACACTTCACAAAGACCTCTAATAAAATCATGCCAGTATCCTTGAATCCAACAAACTCAAGTCGAAAACAAAAATAGACTTTTTCAAACGAAAAATGCGATTTTATGACCTTTTTACAATAAATTGACTCCATTTTTTCGTTTTAATATCACCGAAAGCTATATTTTAAGATTTAAATTTAAAAAAAAGATTTTATTACGTAATTAATTACAAAGTTTAATTACATTTATGTTACTTTTTGATTACATTTTTTAATTACAATGTAATTACTTTCGTGTAATTGCAAGAAAGCGATTTCAATTACATTACAGGGAGTGTGTAGTTGTAATTGGAATTTTTAATTACAATTTCTCAGTAATTGGGAAGTAGTTTAAATACATTGCAATTACCCTGCAATTAATTGTAATGTTATTAGATTTTCGATTACCCAACTCTGTTACACATGTACAAGCGAAAATAAAATATAGACCAAAACCTACCATCATTACAATTTATAAAAAAAGACATACCCAAAAACCCACAGCAAAACCAGGTACCTACACTAGAGACTAGATACCAGAGAATATCAATTACCAAGAAGCCAATCTTTCGTACGTTTCACCCTCCAAAATCCATTTGTTTACATTGTTGTATTTGTAATTTCACTTCGTGACGATGAATAGATGTGAATTGCAACAACAATGTAACGCGGTGAGATTTATTTGTTTTGACAGCTCAGTTTTTTTTTTTCTTTTGAAAATTGGAAAATAGTTTTGAAAATTCTTCAACTAAAAACAAAAATATCGTTGTTTAATGTATACAAGCAATTGTAATTAATAGTTAATATTCATCCACAATTATAATAAAATACAAAAAAATAATCTATAAATTGTTTTCAATCACTCAGATTTCCGTTCATCTTCAATGCATCTTGCATATAATACAGGGTGGCCCTTTCTTCATCCAGAATAATTTTAAAATTATTGTTGGATATATTCTAAGGAAAAAAATAGTTAAGAAAGTACGAAATAAAAAAATAGTTTTTCTGCAATTTGACACCCGGAACTTCAATTTGTTGTTTAAATTCCACTAAACTCTCAATTTCCACTTTAGAAGTATTAAAGTAGATATTAAGTGATTTTTATTATCTTCTGTCGGGATTTGGGTATTGATCTGGATTAACTTTAAGTACAAAAAAGATAACTGAGGAATTTTCAAAATCGTTTTTGTTGCACGTGTTAAAAGGTAATCCAGATGCGCATCTCTATCGAATATAATAAAACAACAATAGCTATTTTTGATTTTTTTAAACTTCACGACATCTAAGCCATAAATAAACAATGTAAAGATGGGAAACTTTCGTACGTCTCACCCTCCAAAACCCATTTGTTTACATTGTTGTTTTTGTAATCCGACTCCGTGTCGATGAATAGATGTGAATTGCAACAACAACTTAACGCGGTGAATTTGATTTGTTTTGACAGACCAATTTTTTTCAAACTTGATATCATGTTTTTTTTTATTTTAGTGCGTCTGCCATTCTGCATCGTTGTTTTATTTATCTTTTAATATTTGTTATTAATTTGTTCGTTTTTGTTAAATAATAACAACAAATATTTAGGTGTGCCAGAAATTTTAAGTAATATTTTTAATTTTATCAAAAATTTCCGGCAACCAACTTTCCATTGAATTTTAAGAATTCATAAACTTCGTGACATTTCTGAATTCACCTCAGGGGATGTGTTCTAAAAATTCTTGTTTTGAGGGTGCAAACACACTTTTTTTAATGGAATATTATTGAAAGGTACGACTGCACCATCAATATGTTTACCTAAATATAGTTTTTTAAAACGAATTGCAGCCAAATGGTTTGCCGTTCCAATAAAATTGAGTTGTTGATGATAGAAATCGCTAATTGGCCAATATTGGTAGGTTAGATGCATTTAACCAGATCCTGTGACTTACTTACTTCAAATTTAATCTAATGTGAACAAACTGGCCCTGATTCTCCACTATCACTTACTTGGCCTTAACCATCATTTAACCTAAGTTAATCCAATTTTAATTCACCGGTTTGGTGAATTAAATTTAATGAACCATTGATTGAAATTTGAACATAATTTGATAAAATGTGCAATTCTTTTTACCTAGTTACATAGTTAAGGCTCTCCCTCCATTTTTGTTGTTGTTTAGCGTTATGTATTTGTCATATTTTTTGCTGTTGTGAATGATTCGCTGCGAATCACTCCGCATTCGCGTTGGTTTGGGAGAACCTTTAAGCAAAAAGAAAATTCAATGCATATTTTAGTATTAGTTGTGTTTTTTGCAACTCAAAATAATTTTGTCTAAAAAAACGACAACAAAACAAAGCAGTAAATTGCCAATTGTCAAATACAACAACAACAATATTAATTCAGAATTAAGGTAGAACTAGAATAGCCAACGTAGTGGTCGTAGGAAACCGGACGAAAACAAGTAATCCATATGACGCGCACATCATTGCGAAGTGGTACTCTTCGTTTAGTTTTCGTTAACTTCTCCCGTCAGACGGGAGAGTGCTCACCATGGTGGAAGCGAACTAAAAGAATTTGGTGCTTGGTGCATAGTTTTCCAGTCTTTTTTTTTTTGTTCAATGTATGAGTGAAAAAAAATCTTAAATCACTGTGCTGTAAATATGTAAAAACAAATTACATTGAACAAATAATAATTAAATGTTTAATGTTTGCTGGTTATATAAAATGGCAGACCAAGGCAAATGTTAAAATGTCTCGATGTCGTTTTTTTCCCAAAGTCCATGGACATGCATAAAACGTAGCTATTATTATCCAAACTAATTTTAATAGTTCGTTTCTGTGGAGATCATAAATCTGTGGAAGTATTCCAGTAAGAAATACAAATTTAAGGAATAATAGGATTTTCACAACAAACCCCAAAACCAGTTTTCGGCAAAAACTTTTCAAAAACCATTCACACCAAACATTACACTATACGTTTTCGTTTGACATTAAAGTTTTTCTTTCACCAACCACTTACAATTATCTTTTCATTTTGTTGTTTTCTTCACTTTTATGGATGTAAAATGGTGATTATTTATATAAATATGATCCATATAAAAGCATCCAATCAGTTTCTTTTTTGACATTTTACTAGGCACTGAACTTTTTAAAAGGTACGTTTGTTTTGTTCATCTCTGAATTCCAACAAGTTTTCGACTGGTTTTATATTAAACTTGTGTTTTACGAAAACCTGAAGCTCAAAAAAGAAGCCTTGTGTTTTCGATTAGGTTTTTCTCCAAAGCCAATATTTTCGCGAAAACCGCGTTTTGAGTTCGGTTTAAAAAGGCTAACATATTTACTATGAAATTTCATATTTCACAAACAAATTTCCTCCCACTATGGTTCAATAAACATACATTTATTTATTCAATTTTTTATTACTACCAATATGTCTTTTATTATCTTAGAATGCTTTGAATTTAGGTAGCCAATGCAATTTTAAAATAAAATTATATAAAGGGAAGTGAGCACTTAAAAATTCATTTCACCTGCTTTTATACTTTATGAACATGTCCATTGGGTTTTTAAAATAACTGACAAATTTAAAAAAAACCGACGATTTGTGGTGAAAATCATTAAGTTGCATTAGTGTTAGTGTGGTAAAGGTTACTAGTGCAACTTTATGACATTCACCACGGTCGGAGCTTGTAGGCAAATCAGTTTGACAGCCGAGGATTCCCATCTTTATATTATTTATTTATGTTCAACATGTTAAATAAAATTGAGAGGAAGAAAAGTCTTATGAGCTTTTTTTTTCTTTTGTTCTCATTATTCTGTTTTGCTTTCCTGGTTATATTTTTCTTCTACGTATTCCGTATATTCCTTTTCACTTATTGGATGACTTGACGGATCATGATCACGTGGTGTGAATGTGACACCAAGAATTTTGAGGCTAATGAAATTAGATTTCTTTGGGAACCTATTTTTTTTGTTTTTCTTGTACGTAAGTTTCTACACCTTACCTCACTGCTTTTTTTTCTTAAAATTGTTCTCCGATGCCGTCAACGACTGTTGGTGTGGAGTTGCAGGTACCGGACAAATCCCGAACAAGAGAAGGGTATCGTCGCTCTTCGTTTCATTTAGTTTTTTTCCTTTTAATTTTCGTTTAAGCACGCCGATCTATACTGGGTAAAGAAAAAATGTTGCTGCTTTTCTTTTAGGCTTGGCTTATTTTTCGCCTTCACACTTATAACTATATCTTGGTATAGTTAAGCAGGTGCTTAACTTTTTTTTTTTTTTTTTTACTTTCTGATGAGACGAGTGCTCTGAACGATGTCGACGACGAAAAGAAAAAGACTTCTTAATAAATGAAACGGAAGTTCGTAGCCGGAACGGCACGACTTGAAACAGAGATCTTGGAATGATTCGGTTATCGAACTTAAAGGCTCGAACATAATGATTAAAACCTATTGCACATCTGTTTTATTATGGCTAGTTATCTCATAATCCATAGGTGCCAAATATTTACTATTGAGTTTTTTTCCAACCGGTTCCTGCACCATATAGAGTAAAATTGTGATTGTTTAATAAAGGGTTTTTCAACAGGAACGCTACAAAAGTAGAGCGACAGGGACATCAAACGACACCATATTTCTTGCCGTTCTTTTGACATTTCTCTTCAGTAAGTCCAGTCCAATTTATGGTTGTCATAATCGTCCTAGCAGATCAACAATTGAACGTCTAGTGGAAAAATTTGAATCCACAGGCACAGTACAAAATATTCCCGAGCCAGTGAGACAAAAAAGTGCTTGTAGTGTCGAGAATATTGCTGCCGCTGAGGTTTCAGTTGCAGAAAGCCCAAATGTCTCTCACATGTCGTTCTCAAGCGTTGGGCTTCTCTGTGACGTCGTTGTGGCGAATTTGGCGAAAAGATCTTGGCCTACATCCTTACAAGATTAAATTGACGCAAGAACTGAAGCCGCTTTACCACTAGAAGCGTCGTATGTTCGTGAATTGGGCTGAGCAAGAACTTGAAATTGATTCGGATTCTCATCGAAAAATCATCTTAAGCGATGAGGCTCATTTCTGGCTGAATGGCTTCGTCAATAAACAAAATATGCGGTACTGGTCAGGCAGCAATCCACACGTACTCCATGAGTCATCATTGCATCCCGAAAAAATTACGGTTTGGAGTGGTTTATGGGCCGGCGGCGCTATTAGGCTGTACTTCTTCCGTGATGATCAAGACCGGCACGTTACTGTGAATGGGGATCGCTACCGTTCAATGATAACCGAATATTTTTGGCCCCAATGGGATGATATGGACTTGGAGGACATGTGGTTCCAACAGCACGGCGGCACAAGCCACGCAGCGAATGTCACAATCAATTTATTGGAAACCAAGTTTGGAGAACGTGTTATCTCACGAAAAGGTCCAGTCGCTTGTCCGCCTAGGTCGTGCGATTTGACGCCGTTAGACTATTTCCTGTGGGGCTACTTCAAGTAAATGGTCTATGCCAACAAGCCAGCGACGATTGATGAACTTCGTACGAATATCGAACGTGAAATTGCAGCAGTATCGGCCGATTTATACTTGAAAACCGTCGAAAATCGTCGAAATCGAAAATACGTCTGGACTTCTGCAAGCGTGCCCGTGGTGGCCATGCAAAAGAAATCGAGTTCCAGAAATAATGGCATCTTTCACAGGAATAAAGAATTCCACTGATATCCAAAACCGTTTTTGTTTTATTTAAGAAAACTTTTGTAGAGCTCTTATTGAAAAACCCGATATAATTGGTAGGAAAAATTTATATCATTGACCTCAAAAAAAATCGTTCTTCCACCCCCTTGGAAATTTTACCAATTTCATTGAGTTATTCGTTATTAGGTGTGTTCTTCGTCACAACACTGCAAAATCAAAGATAGATTTCATTGGATTCATCCTCATTTGAACCATCCTCAAAGTCAAAAATCTTCAAGTCTAAAAAAGCTATTAAAAACATTTTCTAAAATTAGTTCTCTATGGAAAAAGTAAACTTTTTATGAGATAAATAAGTATTTTGCTGCTTTAAAAGTTACACGAGTGCCTTAGCGTTAAAATATACTTTATGTCGTGTTGCGAGTCAGGGGTATCACGGGGACATTTCTTCAGGGGTTGGAAAAGGGCTGTGGCATGCTTGCTCTAGCTCGGCTAAGCTCGACGGGTTGGGGTGGTTCTTGCCCTTTTCAAAACTCCTCCCACTCAGCAAACAAATAAAAAAAAACATGCCGGTGTCAAAGAATGAGTTTGGGAATAGTGGGGAGGGTATGGTTGTAAGCTACCTATATGCCACTGTATTGATGTAATGTGTGGCCTCGTCAAATCTTTCAATGGATTAAAAAATGTAAAAAAAATTATTAAATAAGAATCTACCCCAACCTTAAACTAAACCCTTAAAATCTAAAGATTATATCTATAAAGATATAATGAATTAATCTAAATCTATCTAATCTAAGAAATCTTTTTTTTTTTAATTGGAAAAATCAACATCTGCCCCACTGTCGCACCAATAGTGTGGTTCATCAAATCTTCAAAGGCCTTGCCTGGTGTTATTGACAAAAGTTTGGCCTGCCCACCCTTGTATCGAGGATACAACTATCGCTATCTCCTTGGCCAGTATTCTGGAGATAGCCCCTTTCTTAAACCTCCAGTCACATTTCATACTATGGTCTAGGTCAGTTCATGTCGAAGTAGGTAAATTCGTATATAAAATCCATCAGGTAAGTAGGTAAGGTAAATTTTTATCTATTTAGGCAGCAGGGTAAGTACGAAGTAAGCGTAAGGTAAGTAAAGTCAGGCTGGTAAGTATATGTGTAGCTGGTAGAAGGTAAATCTGTATGGTAAGTACAAAGTTAGTATAGGGAAAACATAGTCAGTTAGGTAAGTACATCGGTAGTAAAAGGTAAGTATAATCATGTAATCAGTATAATAAGTATGTGATATGTATGTTGTTTTAGATATAAGAAAAGTAAAGTGAAAACTATGAATTCAAAAAAAAACTGGATATAATCTGAAGTGCCGGAGTGTAGATACTTCCTTCCCTTATTCACGAAAGTGTATTTTTATAGATATATTTATATGTGTAAAAAGAAAATTCAATATGTTATAAGAAAATTGACTTACTGATTTCAAGATGTCCCTAGATGTCCTGCCGGCATCACTTTTCAGGATTCGTTACAAAGGTGGCTTTATTTGTATAGCCAGGTATTATTAATGTCCTTATATCACACAAATATTTTTTTTTTTAAGGTCCAGACACTCAAAACACTCTTCGCTTCACACTTTCCACTTTGATTTCACTTTGCTTCTTTACTTTCTTCACTTTTTTCCTTTTTTTCTTTTAATTTCTACTCAATATCTTTCATTAATTTCCTTCCCTTTCCTTTTTTTAAATGAATTCAATTTAGGAAACAAAGAAACAAAATCAAAAAAATTATTTATCAAAAAAAACTTTAAATTATGTAATTACGTCCAGAAGGGACTTAGACAAAAAAAAAATCACTGTCCACTGCACCCTATCTTTTCTCCAAACAGGTCTTTTGGATTACCACTCCTCCCAATGATTTTTGGTTAATCCCTCAAGTCCAATTTGGTTTCGCACTTTTCTCTTCTTTTTTTTTCTTATCAACCAGATTCCTGATGGTCAACGTAGAACCCGAAAAGGGAGCAGAGGCTCGAACCAAGTATCGGTATACACTTCTAGGCTTCTATTAGTATATATATATATACGTATATATGCGATTAGTTGCCTTTGAGAAGTACCTATCACCTAATTGATCGAACCTGGGAAAGAAAAACGTGAACAACCCATAAATATTTGGATTTATCACTTCGCAAGTTATTGACTTTATACCTCTGCTGTTATTACAGAACGGGGTCCCAAAAAAAATTCCCACAGGGTTTCCCTTCACTCGAAACGCTTTTACGTATCACCTTGTGTTGACCTTCGTCTTTTCTTTATATGATCTTTGGATTATTTTCCAATTAATTTATTTCCTTTAAAAAAATTGTTCCAAACAACAATAAAAAAAGGAACTTTCGCGGTACGAAAAAAAATCGACTTTTTTTTGTATATAAATATAGTTGCTTTATATGGCACTTTACGACAACTCGATAGCTGCTACAGCTGTTAAACGCTTTAAAAGGAATGATAAATCAAATTGCCAATATGAGGTCATTGCCCTATGGCTTAGTTTTGAAATCAAAGTTTATTTCAGTATTAGTGTGCAAACTGGAATTGTGAATTTCACTTCTCCAGTCAGAAATACTTATCTACTATCCTGTTAAAAGTTATTTTGCATATCTGTATAATCGTATATTTGTATTAATTGACTTTTCTGCATATATCTTATGTGTGTAGGTTTAATTATTTTGCTTACAACTAATATTGCACTTACCCAGAATATTTATATAATTAAACTAACAATAAAATAAATTAAAACATGAAATATAACTGAAATATAAAATTTTTCATAAATATAGTACCTAATACTAAAATATTGCACTAACTCCCTAAATAAATAATAATCCTAATATTTGGTATCACAGCTTTACTAATGACTACTTTGTGTAAACATTGCAGATTATTGCAATTCAGCACATTTTGCTAATTCAGCCTGTCACGACTGACAAGTGACCGCGATCGTTTATTTTGTTTGTGAATTCTTACTTTCGGTTGTGCAATTGTTTTATTTTCTCTAAATAAGTAAATAATAATAAGTAATTAAATAAACAAACGTGCAAATAAAACATTTAAAACAGAAATAAACAAAAATTATTAATAGAGAGTATTCAACTGAAGTGTAACACCAAGTGGAATTTGGAGTGTCCCAACCAACAACAACCATTATGGATTGCCCGTGGGATTTTTTTTTTCTTTTATTGTCTACAATGTTCTTGATTTGTTTATTATATGTTTCTCTTTTATTTTCAGATTCATCACCCAAATTATCATCCACGAGACTACGGAGTTACTTGGATATATCAATATCAAAGGAATCATATCAAAATATAAGTATTTTGCTGCCAGAGATTGTCCTCTGAATTTTTCTTTTAATAAGGGTAGTTCAGCAAAGACAAGATCTGGTGGCAACTACATAATTTTCGTTTTAAAACATTCCTATTTATTTCTTTTTTTCTTTTCTTTTCAGGTTTTTTTAAGCGATCGGAGGTACGGAGTTCAAGTGACCCTGGGCGACAACAAAACTACCCCCAACTCTTCAAGACCAACCCTAGTCATGACCGCATAGAGTGTTTTTTTTTGTTTTTAGTGTTTAAAAAGGTGAAATAAAAAGTGTAATAATGCAAGTGAATAAAGGAGTATACAAAAATATTGGATATGTTGTGATTTTGATATATTGAATCTTTAGTAGTTAGTCAATTTACGGTCACGTACCAGTCGTTTAAAATTACAAAGGAGCCTACTCTCGGTCTAAATATCGTTTTTAGAGCAGACTACCATTTTAGGAGTGATTTAGAGTTTTTTTAAATGCTTTAAATTTTGCGCCCTTAACTTTAAAGATAGAACGTTATAAAACCGATGTTATAAGCCTTACAATCACTCGATTTGAAGGCTATTTTTTCATAGCGGAATTTTTCTCTACTCCGTATCTGGGAGAGGTGAATCGGTTGTTTCAGTATCTTTAAATACTCGTAGTTTCGTCAAATTAAAAATCAGGAAAAATCTCTGCTCCTTCAGCGCAGTGAGCGCTCCTGATTATAAACCGAACAAATGTTTTTGTAAACATCAAACATAATTATCATCCAATCAATATTGATTGGATTCGTCTAAGAACATTGGTTTTTATATTTTAACAAATGAAAATTACATTACTTCCAGCTAAACTTTTCCGCAACTATATAAATGAAATTAGAGCTACCAAGTACCGAAGTTTCCGATTTTCGAACAAATGTGGTCTATACAAATGAAATATTTCCCTCGATCGACTTCTTCGGTACAAAACACTTCTCATACTCTACAATATTATTCAAACATAACAACCTTGGAGTTTATTTAATAGGATACGGTTCAGCTCCTCCGACAGATCCCTAATGCTTATACATGCTCCGTTTTCTTGTCCGACCTCAGAACAACAGTTCTTCGTCAATGCTATCTGCCTGTGGAATTTCTTTCCAACTAATTTAAAAAGAATAAATGCCGAATAAAACTTTCGCAGAAATCTTCGAAGTTACTTTCAAAGTTCATAGTTCATTACGCCCTTGGGATTTTAATAATTGAATTGTACGTTAAAATTAAATTTGATAAAAACATAGCACTCAAATGCACGGAAAGAATTGAAAAATCTCCAATTGAAAAATTTGCAGTTGCAATTTACGAATCATGTTTTATTCTTAAATCAAGGCATTTTGATCCCAAATTAATACAAAAACTAATTATTTAATATTCAAAACGTAGCACATTACAAAATTTTGTACTTTTCAAAGCAAAATACAAGTTTTTAGGCGTAGTCTACTCTCCTAAGGAATAATTTCAATGGGATTCAATTTTCGTAATTTGCAGCTCATTTTTCGTGATCTGATCCAAGAATTCTTTCCGTGCATAAACTTTTTCTATGTATGTATGCTTTTTATCCATTTTTTTACAAAGTATTTAAATAGCAGAACACTAATACATAAGATTTATTTCTTACTGTGTATGCAATTAATGAATGAATACAAAAAAAAAAATCGGATAGTACATTACATTCCGATTTTCACATTTCAGCCAGGGTACAAAAGTCTTTATGTATGTGTTTATTTCCAAAAGATAAGCAATCATTACAAAACAATTTCAATCAATCAATTTAAACCCATTTGAACCGTTTTTACCCCATAGTTTTTGTAGACATCAGCTTATTTGCTGGAGAGTGGGCAGGCAAATCCCATTAGCGATTAGCCCAGTCAGAATGTACTGTACTGTACATTTGCCAAAACTTTGATAGGAGTATTTTTGATTTAGTTCATTAGGAAGATCAAATTGGCGTTGCCGCTGAGAAAAAGCAGTGATTGCCTTTTCGAAATTATTTGGGGGTTATTTGACAAAAGCTGGGTCCACATACTCGTATCTTTATTGAAATCTCTCGAAAATTTATTTGAAATTGGAATTTAAGATATTTGAACCATACCACCATATTCTGCAAATTAGTATTTTTTTTTTAAAGTATAGCATTAATTTGATCATCCACTGTATACAAATGTATATTTTATAATAAATATACAAACAAAAATAACGAAATAAAATACCATTTGTAATGTGTAAAGTAAATAGAAGAGTAATCATTGCATAGGAAGTAACTTCTTCCCTTTTTATGTAGGTAGGTATGTATAATAAAACACCTAGACACACGCTCCACTAAACATTTCACGGCCTTTTAGTTACGTACACAAGTTTTATCAACAATCATCATCTAACGCCTGTTCCAGTATAGAACTTAACAGAGTAAATATATCTACACAATAATAATAACTATCTGTTTCCGTCTCCACAAATGATTTCGTTCTTAACCACATATTAACCATTAAGACCATCTCACATCCATAAGCTGTGAGAAAAGTGTATTCCCCAGGGAAATAAATCTGATATTGAGAAATGAACATCTTCTCGATTTTTCCTACGAGGCATTGGACCTAACACTTAATAAAAGATGCTTTAATTTTTATGATTATTGTGGCTTACCGAATTAGTTTTTCTTGCGCTTTTTTGATACATTACTCCAAATTACCTTCATGATGCAATAGACATAGCATTCTTACGTTCGAAGAAGACTTAAAATGGTTTACGAAATTTTTCGTGAAGTGTTGTACTTAATCACTTGCTTAGGTATACATAATATCCTTTTATTACGTCTTCTGTATAGAAACAGAAGCAACAACATTATGTTAGGAACAGCCTATTTTACAAAATAAGTGCTATGGAAGGTTGCATGTAAACATACATCTACTTGATTTTAAGAGATAATAGAACGTCCAGCCCTAGAAACATTATCATATAATAGACAAACTTCTGTTAGGTGCCAGGATTCCACGGGGGAGTTCTTCGGTACCCGAGAAGTGGCTACGGCACGCTTGTGGTTTCACGGCTAAGCTCATCGCCTGAGGTGGTTCTTGCCGCTTCTCAAGGTACCTTCTGCTCGACTAAATATTAAATTCATTCGTGCATAAGGTGATACTACGTTAAATGTTACACAAATCTAGGGACTCTGACGATATCCAAGGAAAACGTTAAGTTTGGTGTTTCGAATTAAAAAAAAAATATATAAAAGTAAAAAAAAGAAAAATATAAAAAAAACTAATCCAAAGAAAAATACCCTTAACCAAAACCCTTCACCCAGAAAAAAAATTATAAAAATAGCGAAAAAAAATTTGATTACAACAAGATAAAAAAAAACTAGACTCCAACCTAATCCTAAAACCTGTATCTAAAGCACCTCCTTTTAGTCACCATTAGATACCGTTACACCGAATTCCTAACGTTCGTCTGATTTTATTAACGAAGGTCTGGCCAGCGCACCCTAGTATCGCACAGACTCTTCCTTCGCTATTTCCATGGCCAAGTGTTCTGGGAAATAGCCCCTTACTTGACCCAACCAGATACGATTTAGTCCGTAGTGAAAAAGTTTGTCTGTCACGTCCTCAAACCGAAATCACATCAGGACGGCTTTACCAAGCCTCCACACACCTTTAGTTATAAATTTAGAACACCATGATTTTTTTCTATGTATAATCTATATTTCACAAATTTATTTATTTAGTTTGTTAAAAAAAGGAATTCAAAAAAAAAAAATGCAATCGCGTTCTCCAACGCTATCTCATTTTCGTAATTAAAAAAAAACTTAAAAATTGAGTGAAAAAAAAAATCCATAAAAATTTGCATGAAGCGAAAGTTTTGTTACTCACGGTTTAATATTCTGGTCCCTCGTCGTCCCGCCGGCAGCACGTTGAAGAACAGGTAGGTATTACTTCCTTTCACAGTAATGTATTTTATTTCACGTAGTTAGTATAATCCTTAAAATCACTTCACTTTCATTTCATTCAAAGATCAATATAAAAACACTTAGTAAAAAAAAAAATAATAAAAATGATCGGAGAACTTGATTTTACACTATAGAAAATTTGACGTTAATTTAATAAAAAAAAAAAAAAATAAAAAAAAATAAACTAATTTAAGTTCTTATCGATTTTTATCGATTTTTGATTATTTTAATTTGTTCTTATCTTCTTATTTTCTTCTTCACTCTTTCAACTTTTCTTCACTATCACTTCTCTCCTTCTCCACTCTCCTCCTCCTCTAATATTTTCTCTAGCGCTTGTCCTTCTGTGATACCCTTCTCTTCTTCTCGATCATTTTCTTTTGTTCAGTGTAGCACCCATCTTCTTATACAAATCCCTTACTTTTGTCCCAATTCAGTAGGCGTATATATATATATATATATATAATAAATATATATATATATATATATATATATATATATATATATATATATATATATACATATATATATATTCCCATATATATATAGCACTTATTGGAACTTTGGTCTATGTCTCCAAAAGCCTATTCCTTTGTATTCTCGGACAAAGGAATGGTTTGAACTCCAAAGGATGCCCTTGCTGAAGGTCTTACGAAAAAAATAGCAGAGGCCTAGACTCCTGCAGCTCTGTTTTACCTAAACCTAATAAAAAGAATCACCCATCAGAACCTGTGGATTTTCGATTTTTCATCAAATCACATACCTCTTAGAATGGTATCAAATCCTGGCAAGATTTCTCAAAAAAAAATTCGTCTTCCGGACAATCTTCCTTCGAAACTTATCTATATAGTGATACGTATATACATATATCATTTATATCACAAGCCACTATCACTGTAATTTTTACCTTTTTATTCGAATTAACTTTTACTTTCAACAGAAATCTTATTTCCACTATGTATAAATCAATTTTTCTAGTCTAGAACTAACTATCCGCAACGGATTTCACCCAAAAATCAAAATTCAACTTTGAATTTACAATTAAAATTATCCGCCAGTTACAACGTCTGGGAAAAAACCTCTTTCTATGGGCTTTGCGCAAGAAACAATGACCATAAAACCCTATGGCTAGTTCCTGGTCCTTCCGTATTACTTAAAGTAAATAGTTACCACTACATCTGAGTGAGATAACTATTTTCACCCTACGATTACCAAAAAAAAATTGATAATTATTTTCCATCCTTATCATTAGTACTGACCCCCCTCGTCTATTCCTAAGATCCACACACACACATATATTGCCTCAACCCTACTATATATCTATCTCAGTCTATATCCTCTCATATTAACCTAATCTAATACTAATCTTAATTTATCTGATAATAATCAGATATTCTATCTTTTCTACTTATATTTCCTTTTTATACATAATTTCCCTACCTACATTATCACTAAAAAACCATTGTATTCACCTTAAAAGAATTTCGTTTCAACAATGCCTAAACTGCGCGAAATCATTCTGCGCATGTCTCTTTTGCTTAAATATACACCCCCTTGGCCCCTGGGCAAAGAGAGATAAACACATTAATGCATGCGCAGAAGAAAACGACCATCTATGACTAACTACCGAAAGTAAAATGAAATAACCCAAGTGTCAAATCAAAACAAATATGTAGGCCGAAATGTTCTTTTAGCAATGGTAAGTTCTTTTTTAATTTTAATTGTATTATTATTAATGATGTTAGTTACATTTTTATTTTTCTTATTCCATTTTCAGGTGACAGTCAACAGTTATGGATACTTTCAGGGTAAGTTGAAAAGCTACTTTGTGTGTAATTTGTGTTGTGAATCTTCCAAAGCAAATGCATTTGGATTCTCGCAGCACAATCTACACACATATGTATGCTTTGTATTTAATAGATTGTTTTTTTCTACTTTTCTTTTTTTTTCGTTTCCTAGGTACTAATTTCTTTAATTTCTTTTCAGTATTCAACACAAAAAGGAAATCATCGTGTGCTTACCAGGATGAGTGCAGTTGTTGGTGCATTACAGGAAAAAGCCACAAAAGGAAAATTTAGTTGATTTGGTACGGGCAGCTCCGGATGAGCCAAAGCCTAGCTACCAACAGCTGTCATCCTTTTCTGTGTGCGTACTATTGGCAGAAATTAAAAAATTCTTGGATTTTTGCCGGGGCCATAAGAAAGGATTTGAGGATTTTTCTCAACAGGCGGTTGAATGTTTGTTTTGCCTCGAAATGGCAGAGTTTGGGAATTGTGATTCCTGAGCATATTGTCTCACCTTCATGCACAGCGCTACTACCCATCAGGTAAGCTGCCTAAGTGCCCACGTAACACTTCTAGAAAATATATTGTAATTCACATAAGATGCGAATAAACTTTATTTTTCGATATAACATTGAAATAACCATGTTATAAATTAGTTAAGGATATAGGTTTTCATACAAATTATCGATAGCTAGTTATTTGCGCCGTTTACAAAGATTGCGTATTTACTTCCATTGATGAACTTGAGTTTTATAAAAGTATAGAGGAAGTGAATGGTTTAGGGCACATCCTGGACACTGAAGATACTATTTGTGAACCTCAGCCATTTTTGAATGGAATTCGTGTATAAATAAATTAAAAATTCTGTATACTAACCCACAGTACCTTTATTCTACTTTTTACTTAAAAAAAAATAACATTTAAGTATCAACCTGTTAAAATTAAGTTTTTCAAGTTTTTAATTGCAACACTTTTTTATTTTAGCCTGAAAGCCAGAGGTAATTTTCAAAGCCTATTATATCCATATTGCTTCTTAGTACCACTCGAAAACTAAAGCCCTCAGATCTCGATTTCTACACTTAAACTGTGGGGAATCCCAATTACAACAGTCCTGCAAACAATTTTTATAATCCCATCTTGCTAATGTTAAAATCAACAGAAGAGCCATTTAAATTAAAGATCTTGCACATACGGTTAAGAGGCTCATGTCTACCGTAATTAGTTCTAGGGAAATTTACATGTAAAAGTTCAAATCTTCGCAGATGGTGAGATCCTCCGCCGTAATTTATGCCAATACTGGCTAACAAATCAGGAGCATCAATTTGACCATTTATAAGTTGGTGAAGAAATATTAGATCATTATTCAACCTACCCAACACAACGTTGCCAAGTACAGACGTGTTTAAATTCGCTCCTTATTACCTATCAATTATAATAAAATAACTCAGTTTGCTTACCCCTGCATTTTCAATCGCAAACTCTCTGACTCAATTTTCTGCCCTTAAATCATTCTTTCATCACCGCCTTGCAGTCAATTCGATTTGAAAATTGTGCTTACCTGTTTTAACTTCTTGTAACAGTCTTTATTGCTAAAGTACAATTTTATTGTGTTTACTTTAATTATTCTGATTCAATTGTGTCGCGGGTGCCCCCATTCCACATTGTTGACTAATAATAAACAAAAATAAATAATAAACAAAAAATAATAATTAATTATGGTGAATCGATGTGATTTTATCCATTGTGAAGATAATGATCACAAAAATGCTGACCCGGTGCCTTGTAGAGGCCTTTGTAGTAAATCTTGTAAATCCACTATGTATTGGATTAAGCAAGAGATCAAATGCATATCGGAAAGATTATTTGGAGCACTTTTTCTTTTACTGGGATGAGTGTAGAGATTTCTCTCTTGCGCACGTGCTGTGTGCAATAAAGTGTCTAAGTGATAGAATGAACTGAATCCCAGCTGATAATAAACTGTTCCATAAAAACATTCTTGATCAGCTACAACAGTTGGATGTTTTCAGTAAATCTATGGACGAATTGAGCAACACTGTTGACTACCACAGCAAAAGGTGTACTGGTAAATTTTTATCAGTGGAAAAGCAACTAGCTACTCTTAAGCAATTGGTGTCAGACAATTCACGAGACGATCGTATCGAATATCCCATAGTATCGCTCAAAGACGAATTTAAATGTGTTGTGAGTAGCTATCAAAATGTTGACTCTGTTGACTCAATAAATCAAAACATAAACACCATGCGCTCCGACCTTGACCAGCATATGCAAAGCACCTCAAAATTAGTGATACCCGACCTTCGTCATCCACTTGCTCTTCTAGAAAATGCAGAAGGCAAAATCAACTCCATGAGTAGCTAGATTTTGGCAACAAGGCTAAGCATCGTTGATTTAGAACGTTGACACTAGAACAGCAACTTGCTAAATCGACAGCATACCGGAGCAGCTCCAGTTTAACCAATCTGTCTTCAACACTCCAATTCTTGCCGAAATAATGGATGCCACCCTTTTCATACCCTTATCTGCTCATCAGCCACTTCCGCTACCTTCAATTATGTCTACCACGGAATCACCACCATCAACCTTTGGCCTTGACTCTCCTGCTAGCATATTTATCACTACTGATTCATCTAACCATTCAGCCGCTCTTAAAACTGATTCACCCCACGCATCTGCTCCTGTCTCTACTACTCATCCATCCTTTTCTTCACCACCTTTGACCGCAAGTGCTCCTGGCCTTATTAAATTTGGAACTTCATGGTCCATCTTAGAGTGGAACTTAAGATTTTCCAAGCTCAATAGTGCAAACAAGAGCTCATATTTCCTGATTAATGCACCTCGAACTGCTGATGATTCCTGGGTCCGAACTTACTTCTTACGAACTTTTGCTATCGACATCGAATGCCAACGTACATCTACTTGCCGCTTCAAAATCTTCATCCCATCGAAATACGAATGGTTATTCTCCCGCTGTAATGGGCACACTCAGCTTGGTAACATGAAGCTATTCAAATGGATTGATAAAACATCATCATCATCGCCACCAAAAAGTAAGAATAAAACACGCAAATCTAAAGCCAAAATTTAATCTGGTATGAACTCGGAATCGGACTGGAACTTTAAAATAGGTATTCTTCCTAAATTTTCTCACTCTATTTACCATGACTCATCTTTCCTTAAAAGCCACCACCCAATCTTAAATTCTCCTTCTGTGTCTTCCTTACCCTTCTTCTTATTGCATTCATCCAATCTCTACTAACCCCTCCTTACATCATAAGAATAATGTGTATCACCCCATCCGAAATTCTCCCAAAGTGTGCTTTTTTTCCTCAAATCACTAATAGACCTTCTTCCCTCCGAAGAAACGAGTATCTTTTAATATCCCTAACAAACTGAATGACCAATCTCCCAATTTAAATCACCCTCGTAGCTCCTACTACCCAAATTTCATCCATTCCCACGTTCTTAATCTCGAGCATTCGTCCACTCCTCCCGTCACTGGCTCTCCCCCCTTCCGACCATATCTAACGTCTCCCCTTCTACTAATCCTCCAATGGCTCACTATCCCTTTTTAGACCCCCTCACTCCACCAACAGTAAAACAACATCCAGCACCCTCTTCTTCTCATGCTTCTCTTATCACCACACGCACATCTAACCACTACGCCACCGCATTAACATCTCCTGAGCCAACTTCCTTCCCATCTCCCCCCATATCTAATGCTCCATACCATACCCATAGTCACAGATCTTCGCCCTCATTTTTAGACCCTGTCAAAATGTCAGAGATCTTCGTACCAAAACTTCTGCAGTCTACCTTAATTCACTAACTTTACCCTATAACATTTTTGCATTAACTGAAACTAACCTGTTACCTAGTATTAACGATAGTGAGCTCTTTAACCCTGACTTCAATGTCTTTAGAGTAGACGGCTCTTTGCACGATGATGTATCTGTTGGACGCGGAGTTCTATTAGCGGTTCACAATCGATTTGATTCGACCCTTTTCAAAATATCTGATTCCTCCTCCTTTGAGTATGTCTGTGTCAACAATCAACAATCGCCAAAGTAACCTTTATATAACTTGCTGCTATATTAAACCCTGCCAGCCTATCCAATGTTATCAGCTCGCAGTTGATGCTATAGATTCTATCTTCGAAGTAGCTGAATTATCTGACGTGGTTTTCATTTTAGGTGATTTTAATTTCCCAAATCTCCAATGGACTCTATCTGATGATGAATCACATTATACGAGTTCTAATGCCATGACTGATAAGGAAATCTTATTCACCGATTGTCTCTCTAACTCAGATCTTTACCAAATGAGTGGTGTCAAAAACAATTTAGACCGTCAAATCGATCTTATCTTTTCCTCTGATGTGGACAACTGTGTAGTATCAGCGAGTAATCATCTTCTTTCTACCCTAGACCCGTACCGTCCACCTATTTTCCTTTCTTTTTCTTATGAATCTTCTCATATCGCCCCTGCTCCGGAAAAAGTAATGGCTTTTAATTTTCGTAACACTAATTTCCCCAAACTAAATAACTTACTTCGTGCCGTCGATTTTGATATTATCTTTGAAAGTCACGACATCGATTCTGTCCTTCATAATTTTTATTCTCTATTATTTTGCTGCCTTAGCCAATCAGTCCCTATTTCTCCCCAAAAAAAACATTTCTTCAAGCCCTCCATGGTATAATAATGATTTAAAATCTCTCCGAAATAAAAGAAACAAACTTTGGCGTAAGTACTTGCAATCTCGCACTAGCTATGATATCTCTACATTTCAAAGTGAAAACCATAATTTCTCTGAACTCTGTAAGTCTCTTTACCATAAATACTTTAGTCAAGTTCAATCTAACATTATATCTGACCCAAAAAGCTTTTTTAACTTCATTAATGCTAAAAGAAAGTCAGATAACTACCCTTCTACGCTTACTTATTTGAATACCAGTTCAGACGATCGCTTAATCATCGCTAACCTTTATGCCCAATTTTTTAGTCAATCTTTTTCTGATAACACTTCCCTACCAGACTACGATTACTTTTCCTTCTTAGACACCTGCACCCAAACGTCACTGTCTTCAATTGTCATTCCCCCTTCTATCGTTGAAGATAAGATTAATAAACTCAAGGTTAAATATACTGGTGGTCGTTTACCTTAATAATATTGAAAAATTGCTCGTCAACCTTAATAGAGCCATTGACCACTGTTTTTCAGCTTTAAAACTCACAAGGGATATTTCCTTCTCGTTGGAAATATTCCTACATTATCCCGATCTATAAAAAAGGCCCTAAAAAGAAATATCTAACTACCGCCCCATAGCTAAGCTATCGTGTATTCCTAAGCTTTTCGAAAGCATAGTCTATGACACTATGCCTTTCCCCTGTAAACAAATTTTTTCCCCCAATCAACATGGTTTTCTTACCGGTAGATCAACTACTACAAACCTAGTTGATTTTGTTTCTGATACTTCATGCACCATGGAGGCCGGGAAAGAAGTTGACGTCATCGCTACTGACCTCAGTAAAGCCTTTGATAAAAACTCACATTCCCTTATTCTCTTCAAACTCAAAGCACTTAGCTTTCCTCCCTCCTTCATTGCGTGGATCCATTCATATCTGAGCAATCGGGAGTATACAATCCTTTTTAGAGGTATCGAATCTATTCCTATCCTTGCAACCGCTGGCATTCCGCAGGGAAGTCATCTCGGCCCTTAGATTTCATTTTAACCATTAATGATGTAGACTGCGTCATCAATGGTTCTATAATTTCTGTTTATGCTGATGATAAAAATTTATAGATACATTTCCTCTCCTTCCGATTCTATTCTTCTTCAGCAAGATTTAAACAGATTTTCTATCTGGTGCCAGAAGAACTTTATTGAACTTAATGTTAGTAAATGTCAAGCTATAACCTATTCCCGTAAACGCTCACCTCTTCCTCCTCGAACATATTTTATTAACAATTGTGATAAAGAACTTAATTTTAGATCTCACATTACCACATCTATTAATAGAGCTAACTATGCACGTTTCGTTTAGCGCTGGTCAAAAGAATTTTCAGACCCCTTCGTTACAAAATCTCTTTATCTCACATTTGTTAGGCCTCTTCTTGAATATGCCAGCCAGGTTTGGTCACCATGTTATGTTACCCATTCCCTTCGTATCGAAGTCGAAGATTCCTTCGATTTGCGCTTCGCGGCCTTCCCTGGCTTGATTCGTTTCACCTTCCGCCCTATAAAGATCGTCTTCAACTTATTAATCTGCAACCTCTTGATAAACGTCGCAAAGTAGCCGACATTGTATTCATACACCAAATTTTAGCCGGTAATATTGATTGTCCTAGGCTTCTCCAAAACATTTTTTGCACACTAACCCTAGAAGTCTTAGATTGGTGTCTCTCTTTGATGTCAATTTTCATCGTACTAATTATGTTAGTAACGAACCATTGACACGCATGCTTCGTACCTCCAACCTTATGCAAGATTCTTTCGACTTTTACACCTCCAAACACTCTCAAAATCTCGCTCTAATCCAACCTTAACCACACAATCCCTGTACCGCCTTAAACACTTCCTTCTAGCTCTTAACTGCTTGCCTTCCATTTTTTAAGTCTTTTTTTTTTCTATGTAAAAAACTGGTGGGTGGGCCTACGGGCCCAGATTAGTATATAAATAAAAAAAAAAAAATTTAAAAAAAACAACGAAAAACCCACCATAGATTTTAAGTTTAGAATTAAGTTTAGATTTTAGTGCACGCTTGTATTAAGCTAAATAAATAAATAAATATATTTTATTCTTTTAATAAAATTATCTCTTACATATTCTTCTATTAATATAAGGTTTGAACCTGCAGTTGCTGGATCCAATGTTCATATGGTGGAAGGTTGAATGGATCAGCCCAAGGAAGACCTTTCAGAACAAAGCGATTGAATTCACGTTGGATTGATTCAATACGACTTTTATGAATTTCATAAATGGGCGACCATACTTAAGAGGCGTACTTTAGATGAGGTCGTACATAACAGTTGTAACGGGTGATTTTTTAAGAGGTTTAGAACTTTAAAAAAAAAAAACACAAAAAATTCGAAAAAATGAATGAAATATTTATTTTAAACCGATAGTTTGAACCTTGCAATTTAATGTTTAAAGATAATTTCATGCAAATGTTGACCGCGGCTGCGTCTCAGGTAGCCCATCCGCTGAGTCCAATTTTGGCATACTCTTTCACACATATCGGCCGGTATCTCACGAATGAATGCATGGATGTTGGCTTCCAGTGCGTCAATCGAAGCGGGCTTGTCCCTATAGACATTAACTTTGACATACCCCCACAAAAAATAATCTAATGGTTTCAAATCGCACGATCTAGGCGGCCAATTGACCGGCCCGAAACGTGAAATTAACTGTTCACCAAACTCGCCTCGCAATTGCGCCATTGTTTCGCGTGCTGTGTGGCATGTGGCACCGTCTTGTTGAAACCACATATCATGCAAGTCAAGAACTTCCATTTCGGGCAAAAAAAAGTTTGTTATCATCGATCGGTAGCGTTCACCATTGACAGTAACGCTGCGATTCGCATCATCTTTGAAGAAATATGGCCCAATAATGCCGCCGGCCCATAAACCGCACCAAACAGTGGCTTTTTCGGGATGCATTGGTAGCTGTTGCAATGTTTCTGGCTGATCTTCACTCCAAATGCGGCAATTATTCTTATTTACGTACCCATTCAACCAAAAATGAGCCTCATCACTGAACACAATTTTTCGATAAAAAAGCGGATCCTCGGCCAGCTTTCCAAGAGCCCATTCACCAAAAATTCGGCATTGTGGTAGGTCGGCTGGCTTTAGTTCTTGCACCAGCTGTATCTTAAAAGGCTTTACGCCCAAATCCTTCCACAAAATTTTCCACGTAGTGCTGTAACAAAGGCCTAACTGCTGGGAACGGCGCCGAATCGACATTTCGCGGTCTTCTGTCACACTAGCTGATACGGCCGCAATATTTTCTTCACTACGCACAGTACTTAAACGTGTTGGTGGTTTAATGTCCAACAAAGTAAATTTGGTGCGAAATTTGGTCACAATCTTCCGAATAGACTGCTCAGAAGGTCGAGAATGCCAACCATAAAATTGAAGCAGCGCGCGATGAACATTTCGAACCGAGCACGATTCGATAGTAAAATTCAATAATTTGCAAGCGTTGTTCATTTGTAAGACGATCCATGGTTAAATTGCAAACCAAACTAAAGCTGTTTGACAGTGACACAAGGTACTAAACACACGTCAGCTGTCAAAACTAGTGTTGCCAAAACCAAACCAGCTAAAAAATCACCCGTTATAAGGAAAGAGTAACGTATGGGTGGTCAAATTCCTTTGCCCAACGTTTAATAAACCCAAGCATATAGCTTAATGTGTTAACAATGAAGTTAATGTGTTCAGTGAATTTTAAACCCGAGCTAAGGTTAACACCTAAGTCCTTGAAACTAAGGACTAGACAGAGTTTGTGTTGTGAAAAAGAATAATTAAAAGCATTTGCAAGTCGCTTTCTTGAGAAAGTAATTGTTTGGCTTTTGGCAGGGTTAAGAGAAAGACCGTTCTTAACACACCAAGTAAGGAAACTGACTATATCGGCTTGCAAAAGATGCGGTCGTTGTTAGCCTTTATTGTTTTAAAAATCTTCATATCATCAGCGAATATAAGAATATCACTGGAATTAATGCAAGAGACAAGATCATATATAGCAAGAATAAATAGAAATGGGCCTAGATGACTTCCCTGGGGCACACCGGAGTGAGCCTTGAATAAGTTTGAAAAAGAAAAGTTATAAAAAAAACTAATTGAAAGCTATATTGGTTATTTTAAAAATAAGAAATCAAGTTTTATCAAGGGTATTCATACAGCATCGTAAAGACGTAGTAAAGGTAGGTAAACATAAAACTTCCTAAATATGTCACAATTTGCGTGTAACTTATAACAAAGAAGTTTAGGTAGGCGTCAGTCAAGATTATTCTCTTGCAGTCCATAACCGGGAATGGACTCCAAGACATTGATTTTTGGAGTAGCTTTTACTCATATTTTTGACGCCTATACTTCCTTTTTTGCTATAACTCAGATCTAAAATTTGCTGTGGGTTCGAATCTATAGAATCTTTAAAAAAATATTATTTGTAAATGAGAATCTTTTTTATACGGGCTTTGAGTTTTCATTAGCAGAATTTGGGAGAACAGAATTTTGAAATATAGAATTTTGCACACCTGCGGGTAAGGGGAAAGAATAATACTCGAGGTAGGCATGTCTGTCGTAAAATGCGACTAAATCCAAACTCCGTTTACTGAGATTTATGTATACATAACAATGCAATGAGCAAAGCAATAAGATGTAATACCCCAGGTGGCAGTCCAGGTTCACTGGAAAATCCATCCTTTTCGGAGGTCGACACTATGGATTCTGGAGAGAGCCAATTATTGCATTTAATAAATTCCTTCTTTAAAAGTGCAGGGGTATCTCGATCACCACCGTCTAAATCGAGTGCAAAACCATCTAAATTCGGGCAAACAAATCTACCCGTCTCGCCTGCTCACGATAAAACAAAAAATCTTGAAAAAGATAATAACGAACTTCGACAAAGACTAGATCTAGTAATGAAACTTTATCAAGAGCTAAGGAAAGAAGTCGATCTTCTTCTAAACAAAATGAAATATTGAAAAGCAAAAATCCTCAAAAAATATATAAATATATATATAATACAAAAAGCAGCTTGGGATAACACACCTTATCAAAGGCTAATGCCTCGCTTTAAAGATATAAAATATCCGCAAGAAATAAAAGATTTAGTGAAAGAGAAACGAAAAGCACGTAAAAAATGGCAGCAAACCCGTGCTCCTCAACACAAAGCTCATTTAAATCGCTTGAGTAATATGCTAAAAACGGGGATATCAGATTTCAAAAACATTGAAGTTGAAAATTACCTTGAAGGCTTATCAGCGGGGAAAGAATCCAACTACTCACTTTGGAAAGCTATAAAAACAACGAAAAAACCAAAGCTTCCAGTGCCTCCGATTAAGAAAAGCCAAAATGAATGGGCTAAAAGTGACAAAGAAAAAGCGACGGTATTCGCCGATTACTTAGAGGAAACATTTAAGCCGTTTGATGGGTAAGAACTCAACGAAAATATTAATATGAATTTTACCTCTAATGAAAGCTACATAACGAGAAATGCTACACTTGCCGAATTAAAAAGAGAAATAAAGAAGCTTAAGTCCAACAAAGCTCCAGGATATGACTTAATAACGGCAGAGATTTTAAAAATGCTCCCTCGTAAAGGGTTTATTAACCTCCTTTACATAATAAATGCCGCTCTAAGGTTAGAATATGTTCCGAGCCAATGGAAAGTTGCGGAAGTCATAATGGTTTTGAAACCGGGCAAACCATCTCACGAAAAGAAGTCTTACAGGCCAATTTCGCTTCTTCCTATAATATCAAAAGTTTTTGAAAGTTTTCTTACTCCTGCGCCTGCAACCGATAATAGAAGAGAAACAATTAATACCTGAACATCAGTTCGGATCTAGAAGCAAGCATTCGACAATTGATCAAGTGCATAGAATTACTGACGTAATTGAGAGAGCTCTTGGAGAAAAGAAAATCTGTTCGACTGTCTTTTTGGACGTGTCGCAGGCGTTTGACAAGGTGTGGCACGAAGGCTTCAAATTCAAATTAAGACAAGTTCTGCCTGAAGGACTTTACAACATTCTAAACGGATATCTAAATGAAAGACTTTTTCGTGTAAGACACGGAAATGAGTATTCTGATTTCAAAGGAATAGCGGCTGGGGTACCACAAGGACACTCGTAGCCACGTTTGCTGATGTTACTGCAATACTAGCAGTAGGCAAAACGATTAGCGAAGCTACAATTAAAGTACAAAATGCTCTTGATAATGTTAATGAGTAGACGAAAACATGGCGAATAGCGCTCAATGAACAAAAGTCAGTCCACTTGGACTTTATGTATAAAGAAATTAATAGATTACCCGTCTTTCTTAATACCGCTCGTGTTCCATTTGCAAATGAGGCAAAGTATCTGGGAATGACTCCGCACGTGAAAAAGAAATGCGAAGAACTAAAAAGTAAACTAAGAGATATGAACTGGTTACTCGGTAAATATTCAAAGCTTAGTATTGAAAATAAATTGATTTATATCGACAGGTTCTTAAACCTGTTTGGACTTATGGTATACAACTTTGGGGTTGTACCTGCGATACAAACTTAAATAACTTACAAACGTTTGAAAATAAATTGCTTAGGTCATTTGTAAATGCTCCGTGGTATATAAGAAACAAAGATCTTCACAGGGATCTCGAGATTCCTACGGTCCGGGAGGAAATAAAAAGTTTCGCGCGAAAACATAGAAGTCGACTATTAGAACATGCTAATTCAACGATTATTGACATTCTTGACAAGTCGAATTTAGTACCCCGTCTGTGAAGAACAAAGCCTTCCGACTTGGTGCGGTGAACAGAAAACCGCTTTAAAATCGCGGATTAAGCAGGAACTTTCACCGGAAAGTAACCTGCAACACGTTACTAAACTTCGTTAAAAATAAATTGCTAGATAAGTTTCAACTTAGTTGCAATCGGGAAGTGGAGGTGGTTTTAGTGTAGTAAGAATCTCACACTTCTATAAGCACGCGTTTTTCGGTCCTCATAGAGCCTGATATGCAGGTTTTGCACCGAATTTTATCAACGGTGGGTATGGGTTAATCATGAATCATAATACGTTTTCGCGTAAAAGTTATTGATTGGCATTTGGAAACGTTAAGCTACAAGCAATTTTTCAGACACCAAACGGAAAAACTGTCTAGGGAAGGGTCATGTGTCGAAGAAATTATCTTGAAAAACTTGGTATCATCAGCATACAGTATTTAACTCGCCAGTGGATGTCCATTTGGCCCCACGATCACCAGCTTGCGCCAGTTCTTTCTCGTATCCCTTGTGGCTCTAAGCAACGGAGTCCTAAACAAGATAGTTTCTGATTTCTGAAAGTTGATTTTCAACTTCCAGTCATCGCAATATCGCTGAATCTTCTCGAATCTCGAATCTTCTCGCTGCAAAAGAATCCTGATGACCTCGACTTTTGGAGCTGTTCTGTACGCAATTAAATCGTCGTCATACGCAATTGCCTCAGTTAGACTACTTATCAGATCGCTGGTGTAAATGCTGAATAGAATCGGCGAGTTGACCGCTCCCTGCTGAAGACCATTTTTAATATTAAAGGTTGTGGCAGAAGTTACATTGCCACTTTTGACAACAAACTTTCTGCCATTGAGCATATCATAAATCATATATAATAGTGGTTTACTAATGCCAAGCCTGGTCAGCTTTAGATAAAGACCCTCTAACCATACGGTGTCGAAGGCCTTCTCCCAATCAACCAGACAGGCACCCGTACACTGCTTCTTAGATTTGTTCCATTGGACATCAGAAACGAGTTTAGATGCGACATGAATGGTGTCATGTCCCGCCTTAAAACCGAACTGATTGTCCGGTATGATATTATTGTCCTCTGCCCACTTAGACAGAACTCTATTGATAACTTTTTCGAATACCTTGCTGATACTCGGAAGAAGACTTATCGACTGGAGATTCGCCGGATTGGAGTTGTCCTTTCCCTTTTTCGGGAGAGGATGGACCACAGCTGTCTTCCACCGCACTGGATAATATGCATTATTCAGAGCGTTGTTAAACAGAGTGGTATAAATGTCTACTGCTTCTTGAGGTAAATGTCGAAGTACAACGTTGGATATGCCATCGACTCCTGCTGACTTCTTCTTCTTTAATGAATCGAAGATGAGCTGTAGCTCCACCTTCGTAATTAACAGGGAACTGGGCCCATTTCGCTCGGCGATTATGGCGTTTGCCAAATGATCTTCATTGAACCCGGTGAAACCAAGGTTCTCTAATCGCCATTGCGTGATGTCATTCCGAAAGTAGAAGTGATGGAGCAAGGCTCTGTTTTCCAGGTCATGATTGGGGCGAATGCACGCATTCACCTTGTACACTTGCTGGAAAGCAGCCCCCACAGCCTCCACTTTCTCCTGTGGATCTTCGACAGTAAAGAGGTCATCGTTCAAGACGGCGTCCTCTGGATCAATTCCTGCTGTAAGACGTACGTCTCTGTTGTCTGTCGTTCTCTGAAGCTTGAGACACGGGAGATCGTTCTGATCATTCCTTCTAAATATCTTGTTAATTTGCGGAAACATACTCGGGTCGCTAGCATTAACGGCCCGAATTTTGTTATCCCAATTCAAATTAATTGACAACCGATAGTTCTCTTTAATTAGTTGGTTGATGTTTTTGATCGACGACTTCAGCGTCCTAATCTCCAGATCGTGATGGTCAGTAAACCGTCGGTACAAGAGTTTTAGTCTTGTCAGCAGTCCACGTTTTTGCCTGTGTAGTGCGTTAATGGTCGCGTTCCGATACATGTCGGTTGCGTCCCGTTGTTTGTATTTCGGTATTGTTCTGTTCATTGTTCGTTTGATTGTCTCAACCATTTGTTCTAGGTATTGGTCTATTTCGTTATTTGTCAAATTCCTGTGATGTGGTGGGGATATGTTATTCGAACTGATTTCGCTCGATAAGGCGTTGGTAAAGCGTGGCCAGTGCACCTTACTGTAATTGTAAGTATGCACAGGTACATACTCATCCAACTCCACGAGCTCGTTCGGAAGCTGTATTACGGCGGCGAGTCCGCAGTGGTCACTGTCGTACTTGATCGTTCGTAAACAGTTTCTTGGTCTTTGACCCACAGTGTCAGTAATTGTCAGTCTTGCGTCTATTAGCAATAGATCCAGATAGGCACCGCTTCTTGGAAACGATGGCCGATCCGTAGCCAACAGGTCGACACCATACTCAGTGTTGTATCGACTCATCCAATTGAAAATATGAATACCTCTTTGATTTTGAATTTGATTTCCCCAATCTTGGTGTTTGGCATTCAAATCACCGGCCATGAGAAAGTAATTTTCTTCCAAGCTCAAGCGTAGACATTCGAAAAGTTTTTCAAGCTCTGTCATAAAATCAGTTGGCTGAGGTGATGCCGGTGCATAAGCCGCGATCATATAAATTAGCTTCCCCTGTTGGAGAGGAATGCATACGATGCACGCCTCTAACAGCCGAAATCTGCGCATTTCACTATTGTATATAACTTTATGATTTATGCCTTTTCGTATGAAGATTGCGACGCCCCCCCCCCCCCTTGAGTGGAGTTTGGTCGATCTCTTCTAACCATATTGTAATTATTGTTAGTCAACTTATGTTTCTGGTTCAGCTTAGTTTCGCTAGCCATAAACACATCTGGGCTTTGGTCTTTCAACAATTGGAAAAGATTAGCTCTACGTTCGGTCCTAATCAGCGAATTTACATTCACAGCAAGGATCCTAAGAGGCCTCTCCGACAGCGCGCCTTTAACCTCTAATTTGCGTTAAGCTAGGCAAAACAGAGTAGAGATAGTCTACCCTAGTCGCCTGCTCCTTTATCTGGTTGTGAAGTCCTGTTAACTGGCCTTGAATTGCCAGCAACATGCTTCTTAATTCGGCCTGAGCGTCCGGCGCCTTTGGCACTAGGGCCGGTTGGGCGGCTGCCTTAGATGCAGGTTGTACCGTTTTTCCCCTTCCTGCCGCCATTTGGGCGTAGGAAATTTGGGGATTAACGAACGTTGCTGCAGGAGCACGCGTTGATGGGCGTATCTCTACGGCTTTGTTAGCCTGCTTAGCCGCTTTGTTATTCCTTATTTGCGGAAAAGCTGAGCAACCCCGATAATTAGCAGGGTGCCCCTCTTTTCCGCAAAGTGCACATTTAAGCTGGGTCATGTCTTCGACCCGTTCTTCACCGAGCTTACACTCCCCCTTAATGTGGTCCTCACCACACTTAACGCAGCGTGACTGCATTTCGCAGTTTGCTGCAGCGTGGCCAAACCTTTGGCAGCGCATGCATTGAAGCATGTCGCCACGTCTCTTTAATTTATCCCAAGTAACAACCTGGTACTTGAGGACGGAGATACTCCTCAACCTATCCAGTTTGCTGTTGGGCAATAGCTGAACTAGGAAGAACGGCAAAGACCGCTTATCCCGTCTGGCTCTGACTGTAGCGAACGGCTTAACCCCGATAAAGTCGAGATCGTCGCTCGCTTTTTGACGGAGCTCATTTAAGAGCACCTGTGGTTCCGTGCAGGAATCTATGCCCTTCAAGAGGACCGTCTGATATTTATCCACTTTGGGGGTAAGACTGAAGAACTCAGTCGTGGAGTTTTTTAACAATTCCTTAATTATTTTATGCTGCGCCACTGTTGAGCAGTGGATAGCATGTCTATCTTTATTTAAACGTTTAATAAAAAAGTTTTGGCCTATGGCCGACTTACATAGGTCAATAGTTTCCTGCAATTCCATCTTGTAAGTGTTTATTGGTGGCACTTTTTCTTTTTTATTTTGGGGCGGCTGTGGCTGCTGCTGGTGTTCTCCTCGTTGCAGTTGACTCCGCTCCTGTGGTTTTTGTTGCTGTTACTGCTGTTGCTGTTGTGTTTGTTTTCTCGGTCGTTGCTCCTTCGGCTGCTGCTGTTGTTGTTCCTTTGGCACTTGTTGTTGTTGCTGCTGCTCTTGAGCATTAAGGTCTGGCTGCTTGTTTTTCGGTGGCAGCTCTTGCTGTGGCGTTGCTTTTTGCGGCGCCTGTACCGCTTTTTTTTTGCTCACGCTCCTGTCTCTCTCTTTCGCGACGAGTCTCTTGCTTGTTTTTGAGAGCTTGGATCAGAGGGGTCACGGGGGTCACGATGAAATTGAGGCGTTCCATCTCCCTTCGAATTTCATCAATCCCTCGCCACCCTCTGACATATATTCGATTTCATCGTCGGATGGCGAGGTATCCAGTTGTTCTTGTATTTTTGCTGCTGCTGTGGTTTTGGCTGTGCGCGCCGTCTCCTTCACCCCAGCTGGCAGCTGGGCTGAGGTGATGGTGGAGCGGCGTTTCACGAGGTTCGGCGCACAGCTAATTCTCTTCCTCCTCTTATTTTTAGTGTCGGCTGTTGTTGCCGTTGTTGCTACGGCACTTGTTGATGGCGTGGATGGTGGTGCCATCGCTTGCTTGGTTGTCGTTGTTGCTGTTGCTACGGCATTTACTGCAGCTTTGGTTGCTGGTGCCATAGCTGGCTTTATTGTTGTTGCTGGGACACCTTTCGATGTCCCCGCCGTGTTGTTAGCTGCAATTAGCTGCTCCTCCCACTCAATGAAGTTTTCGACTTCTCTATTATGAAAAAAAGCAGCCAACTAATAATTGTTGCCCGACTGGGATTCGAACCCAGTACCCCTGGATTCTCGGTCGGCCACCACTACCTCTGTGCTATTGCACTATTAAATAAAGTTGGTTATAATATGTACTTTGAGAAGTCACTCCGATTTTAATAGAATAACACTGTGAAAGCCGATAACGTGCGCACACTTCCGCAGATCGAGATCGACTGAGCCCTTCGCACTTACCATCATGCTAAGAGGTACTTAACGTTTCATACAAAATATTTTAAAAGAGAGTTTGGGTATGTGATGAAGCTTGGCGATTGGACGATTATTGTTAACATCAAGCTTCGAACCCTTTTTGTTTATTGGGATGATGAAAGATGATTTCCATATTTGAGGGAATTCACCAAAACTTAGGGAACGACTAACAATTTTTGAGAAAAGAAGAGAAAGAGTGGAAAAGTATTTTTTTAGAAGTATGGCAGGTTAATTTAATTTAGTTTCAATGAGATATGGATCAACAGTGCGAGGCAGAAGAGGTCCAACAGAACTAACTAGATTTTATAAAACGAATTAAGATATACATAGATAGTTAGTGCTTACCTGAAAATATTTGACTCGTATATTTGAATTTATTTTTATTTAATGGCTCAATATCGAAAAATTTCTCTAAATTATAAGAAAAAAAGCCACAGATGTATAACATCATCTTGGACTTTTTTTTAAATAAATAATATTAATAAATAATAAAAATAATTTTATATAAAATATATGGCCCCAGCATTTCAAATGGCCCACAAAAATTTCGAAAAGGCCCTCATCGCTTTTTTCTTTCTTAAAAAAGTTTCTTTGGTTTGTTTTTCTTTTTTTTACAAACTGTGTGACTGTCACTGGTTGGGCGCCTGTTCAGATGAATGGAATTAGTATGCTAAAAAAAAGATTAGCAAAATTGGAAGAACTAGTTAGTTATTATATATATGTTTAGAAGATTGTTAACTAGTGTCATGCTAAGCGCTTAGCATGCGCCATTATGTACCAACCTACTATTGCTATACCACGATAAATTTTGTAAAAGTTTGAAGAATTTTCTCTATGCAGGTACCTAAAACATTCTTTATTGTTCAAGACTAAAACTTTCCCCTTGTTTCACATAAATGAAAAAATTGCCGCAAAGCTATGAATTTATAATTTTATCATACAATTGTAAACTACGCTTCATTTCTTGTTTCTCACCCACTCGCCAGAATGTTCGCAACTTATTTGGGAAAGTGTTTTAAATTCCATTTTTCTTGCTTTCGTTGTCGTCGCGACCTCCAGGGAAATCACATTTACGGGTAGCGAATCAACAAGGAAATTTACACTCCCAACTGGGGCTTCAAGAACTTTTTGGGTAAGTGTTTAATTATTTTATTGGTACCTTGACACTTTGTTCTTTAGCGTTCGCTTTAATCAAAATGCAAATGAACTTTCCTCATTGAAAGACGTTAACCATTTTGAATAAAAAAAGCTGTGGGTGAATTTTTCGTACCAACCTGCGGTAAAAATTTTATATTCAAGTCATTTAATGCTTGCATGTAAAACAGCACTAAGAGTAGAATTTAAAGGACGACACACGACTGACCGACAAATGACCATGAAACCGAATGAATTAACCCATAGGCTGCAAGCGCTGTTATAACCAAACACACTTGGTCCACAAGGACATCCGAAGGTCCCAACTGCAAACATGTGCGTTAAGTTAATTGAGTAATAGCTACGTTGTTTTTGGGTGGGTATATTATTTACAAAGAGGATTACGAAAGACTTTATTGTGAAAATTTATATTATTAATTTAATTAAGCCTACGACTCAATGACTGGACATGGACACAGTTGGAATTCAACATCATTTGTACATTGTAGACGAAACATTTGCATTTTATAATTTTTTTCACACACATGTTCACATGCATGTTATAAGGGCGGAATTTTGAAAACATAAAACATTTAATTCGTGAGAAGGAGAAAGATGAATTCAATGGAAAAGCCGAAATAATAACATCATATTTGGAGAGATGTTTGAGAACACGTCGATTCCTTGTGGGAATCGGCATTAAAATAACTGCCACAAATGGGATCAGCTCAACTCGTTCTCTTTTATTTAATAGGGCATGTGTTGGTTTTCGAATATTGTTCGAAATTACTTAATACTACTAGTCCATTAGAATTAGTATCAAAATGGGCAGATTTTGTACGTATGTACGTAGTCATGCCATCAGTTCTGTTACATTCAAAAACCCAATAAAACATAACCAGTATGTCTTTTTCAAATATTTATGTTATATGGTGAGGCGTTAGTGCACGATATGCGGGTATACCTGTCATTTCAACTTGACGGGCAGTGTTGCCATAATCTCAAATTGCAAAATGCTATATTTTAAATTTCATAATCCTAAATCGTATGGGAACTCAAAAAACAGAATGCTAAATCTTAAAACCCATTTACGAAGAAGTTTCCCTTCAACAAAATTTGATATATCTCTAATTGGTTTTAATCACTTTTTATATAACAAAATAATACTTATGTTTTTCAACAATATACCTACTCTCAAAATAACAAAACATGCAATTGATCTAAGTCTTATAATACAAACAATTTAGGTATTTTAATGTTTGATATTTAAAACATGTTTCTTTGAAATATAAGTATAAATTATTCTCTTAATTTCGTTGGGCTAGTCGTTCATACGTTGAGACGCTGTTTTTTAAACGACAAATTTGTTCGTATAGTAAATATATTTATTTCATTAATCTACTAACGGTTCCTTAATTATAAAAATGCCCGACTGAGTCGCACGTACTTGTTTTTATGTTCAAGACGCTGCACAGTGTTTTGTCCCCTTATGAATAAAACAAAAAAAAAAAAAAATTAGATATGCATATTTTTAGTATCAATTCATTATAATGAAGTGTCAACTCATGCTAAAACGGTTTTTTACTTTCGATAATATACTTACAATTCGCTCCTAAAGATGTGTATATGAGGGAATGAGAAAACTTTAACGGATTTATGTGAATTTTGAAAGAGTGATTATTTATGTATTGGTAAGGTTTTCAAAATTGTTAAATTTTGTCTGGTGTAGTTTATTGTTATTGTGTACATTTTCGAAAAAAAATTTAATTTATAAAAATATGGGTGAGTTATCAATATTTCTATGGTTTGAAAAAAAAAAACTAAGTCAAATTTGAATTCAAATAAGATTTAAAAAAAACATGTTAAAACATGTTCATAATTTTTTTATATTATGTCAAATTTTTTCTAAATTTGATGTTGGCAAAGTTTTGTCTGCATTTGTTTGCCCTTTCTGAGTTATTTGGTTTAATTTACAGCTTGTCAACGACCCAAAAACAGTTCCATATTTGCAAAATGGCATAAATCGGACGAAAACAACAAAAATATTTCTCTTTTCAATTACGTTTTAGACTTATACCAACAAGAAGATGCTACTGATGTTATTATATCCAGAAAAAGGAATCAGTCAATTGTTTTTTTATTAAATACAGTCGAATCCCTCTAACTCGAGTTTTTTCACCATATTGATGCATTCCACTCAATTTTCTATACAAAAACTCCCATTAGTCGACAATCCCTTTTACATTGCTACATTTTTTTGTTCCTTGGCCTGTTTTGAGTGGATTTTTTTTTATTTTTCTTGGTAAAAAAAAAGCAATCGACAAAAAATATCACCCTCACGTAACTTGTATTCTGATATAAACATCAAGCATACATATAAGTATGTAGGTACATGTACTCGTATGTACGCTCTCTTTTCAGTTTACAGTGTGATAAGCAACTTTTGTTCATTTTAATTAAAATGTTTTGCTTCCAACTTTTATGTTTAGTGGGACAAAATTATAACACAAAATTCAACTCTTAAAAAATGCATTGCTAGGTTAGTAGGTAAGTGATGCCTTCTACAAGAAGCAAGAATATTCTTTTTACTTATTTGGTTTTTTCATTTATTTTTGTATCTTCTTTTAAATACTTAAAAAAAAAATATTTATCTCTGACTCAAATTTATCTAAAACTTCCTCTAAATCGAACTAATTTTGATTTCCCGTCAAAATTCCACTAAGGGGGAGTCAACTGTATTTGTAAATATTGGAAGTTATGTAATAAGAATGAACTTAAAGTAAAATGTTAAATTCTGTGTATTTGAGTACTATTTTTATGTTGAGTGAAGATGTTTTAAACTTCTTAAACAAAAAGAATAATACGAAGTTCCAAGCAAGGAGGTACTCAATGTAGCTTCAAAAAAGCGGAGGGTAGTAGATTTACTGTGAGATCCCAATGCAAATAATGTTGATTCATTGTGGTACCCTGATGGATTGGACCACCGCCTTAAAGATAATATAACCTATGAAATCCTAGGCATCCGAGCCATTTTAAGGCGTTAATGGAGTTCAAAACTTTTGAGATGTTATCACCTGCTGACTTCAAGGTTTCTGCTACATCGTTAAAGAAATAGCTACCCAAAAATTCGAGGTTTCTGCTACATCGTTAAAGAAATAGCTACCCAAAAATTTTCTTCCTTATATTGCAGAGTGCTAGACAGTGGTCTGGATAGTGAAGGATATCCTCCCTACTTCTTCGTCTCCGCAGCCTCTGCATAGGTATGCAGTATTTAGCCTCATTTTCTTTTTATGATACCCTAAGAGATTATGTCCTTTTTTCTTCACCATAACCACGGGACTAGCATATTCGGCAGTACTAGGAGCAATTATATCATTACCAAGCCATTCATTTACCTGTTGTTCTTACTCAGCTGACTCCTTCAGTGAGGATAGTTTTCGTTTCTATTGGTGTCTGGACGTTTCTGTTCGGTTTGTAGCTTTTAATAAGTTTTATTACCTCACATCTTTCAGGCACACTAAGTTCTCCGTTCAGTTCCATTTCATCGACATGATATATGTTAATGATTTTATGTACCGTGTTTTCGTCTGGGAACCCATGCCGAGATTTCTACTCCTTCAGGGCTTACGTATAAGATTGCATTTTTAAGAAGTTCTTGTCCAACAATAATTTTGACTTGAGATGATGCATCTGGAATGACGTAAAAATTATATAAAAATATATAAGAATCAATTTGGATTTGTATTTCTATAACACCAAGTGGAACTATTTCTTTTCCGCCAAGGCCAACTAAAGTTTTACACGTCGCATTGAGTTTTGGTTTTCCTAGATGTGATGAACTTCGCTGGTTAAAATATTTAAGGAACTACCAGAGTCAATCAAATCCTCGAAGCTCTTTTCATTTATAAAAACTATCTTGTGAAAATTGTTTTATCACGAACAGCACTGGTGTAACTCTGTTGCTCTTTTCCGCTTATCTGCTTATTTGCCTAATGCTTTGGCAAATTTCGTTATTAGACACACATTTTGATGCAAAATGCATCTACCACGTGCTCGACCTTCTTTTCCATCATCGACTCTCTTATCTTTTGGATCTGATGTACTGCTTACATTTAATGAACCACCACCACGTTTAAATTTCTTACCTTTTACTCCACTGGCATTTGATTTCATTTTTTCAAAGCAATCCAACTTAATCTTGAATTCTTTAAAATTCGATGCCCCATACAGAACCATTTTGTGGAAGTCATCACCTGTTATTCCATTTATAACATAGTGGATTATTGATCCTTGATCCATCTTGATATTGCTACCTATCTCCTGCATAGCCTACAAATATTGTCTGTAGCTCATGGTAGGAAGCTCTTTTCTCTTCTGCATCGCCGCATGGATTTCGGCAGCAGACCTTTTCACCTCAAATTCCTCGGCCAAGCGAATTTTAAGTATTGTCCAGGAACGAATGCCAATTAATGAGCTGGCGAAAGCTTTTGCCGATCCTCTTAGCAACCTTTTGGCGTACACCAACATTTGCAGCTTGCTCCACTCTAAATTACCTGCCATCCTGCAAGAAATACACTGTCTAAACCAATAAAATCGAAAAAGAACATTCCTGGTTTTATTGCTTCACTATATCGAGCGTCTACTATGTACAATGAGTCAATGACAAATACGTTAAAACTGCAGAACAATAATATCTAATCTTACTACATATATCCTTGCTTAGTGTTTTTTTTACAGAAAAAAGTCGATATTGTTAAAAAAAAGTATCGATTTTTCGATTGTAAGGAATGGCAAAAAGATGACAGAAGAAAATGCTAAGATAAAAACTAATTAATTGAATCGGTCATTTCAAAAACCCTTAAGTCACATTTCGTCTCCAATATGATTTCTTAGCTGTAATCACTCTGGTCCATTAGACCCTCGGTTCGCAAACTGTGTTCCGTGAATCCTAGGGTTCCGCGAAATTCTTGAAGAAAAAGAAATAATTTTTATAAATAATTTCAAAATAAAAATATTCAAGGTGCAAATTCCAATTTTTTGTTTGTATAGGTGTAAAAGAATTGCACCCAGAATGTGAAGATTTTAAGTTACGTGAAAAGGTGTCCTCTCCATCCAGGATTGGCCAAGTAAGTGTGCAAAATCTTGGGAAGTCAGTACGAATCATTTTAACTTTACACTTAAATGGCTTGCTTGAGGAAAAGCTGTAACCATCAGGGGCCTATAACACAATACATGAAGTGCTTGTTGAAGAAGTGAAATTCAACCGGTTTTTTTAAATTTCGTGTAACACGGAACAACAAGTCTAAGAGATCGTAAATAATTGTATTGGTTTCTTTCAACAAGTGGGAAATTTCATAAATCTACCGTAACTGTAACTGAAAACAACAAGAGTTCAAAGAATAGAGAATAAACTTGTTGAATAGTTTATAAATTTCAACTGACAATTGCGGACTTGTTCAAAGTCAGAAATAAAAGAATTGTTTAGAATTTATTAAGTGGTACATAAGGAATTTGGTTTATAAAGTGTTAAAGTTTTTATTCTGAATCAAACAGTGATTGTAAGAATCAAAAATAAACAAATATGTTTTAAGAAAAAAGTTGTTGAACTGGTTCAACAAGTTGAGGGATTTTTTTCCAGTTGACAATTGTAACGCTTTTAATTGAGTTACAGAAATGATTTTCACTTGTTGAACACACATATTTGAACCAGTAATTGTTGACTAGTTGACTTGTTGTTCTGTATGTCATAGGCCCCAGGTTATTTGAAATTCATGATGAGGTGAAAGTTTTTCAAACTAGATCAAAAATGTAACAGCGATGGCAGTATATCACGGCATAAGGAATGAATTGCAAAATTAGCTTATCTTGCAAGCAACCTGTGAAATTTCAAGGAAACTGCTACGGCTTTGTTGGGAAAATCAGCAAACAAACTGGCAGGTTTGAGAAAAAATGAATTTCAAATGAACTAGAATCATTTATTGTATTGAAAACCAATATTGAGTATTTTCCAATTTTGCTAGGAAACATGGTGAAGATCCGAGCTGATATTCGCAATGAGATCGCTAAATACTTGGAAGTGCATAGAAAGATCTTTGCTACTTGGCTTTCCATTAGAATGAAAACTCAATTTACCTTAGGTAATATATATATAGAAATTACAAACACTGATGTTTCTTTTACATAATACTCGTAATTAGAGCATGTTTTTAATTCTGTATGATAAAACAAATTTTGTGTTGTACTAAGAGTTAATACCCTGGGTTTGCCAAAGCCGCTGCATATTCTAGTTTTGCTCCCTTTTATCGCATCGCTGGTGAAACGGGCTTATCAACATAAGGTAATGCAAAAACTAAATGTGGACGCTATCCTAGAAATGCGAATACATCTTTCGGACATAGGACTCAACTTTAAAGCAAATATCAATCAAATTTATTCCTTGCACTAGCTTTGATGGAATTTCTCTAATAAAAAAAAAATATGATTTTAAAATATTAATTTTTAAGTTTGATATTTTGCTATCGTTTAGTATTGAGGTTCCGAAATATATCTGGCTCTTTTTTAGGGTTCCACATCATAAAATGTTTGGGAACCGCTGCATGAGGCCATCTAATAACACTTTTGTATACATTTTTTAATGGTTCAATTTTGCGCAAAGTGATTTATGATAGGTTCATGATTCGATGCGACCTTTGACTTAGTGTGGCCTAGTTTTTGTAAAGTGACTTATGTCGTTTTTGAAATTAACGATTCAATTTTTTTTTTTGTAAAAATCGAATTTGTATGCTTTCATGAATTTTTAAGCCTACTTCTTTAGAAGAAAAAACAAACTAACCGTAGGTACCTACCAAAGGCAGATGTGGTGAATGTTAAATTATTTTTTCTGTAAATTATTATACTGTCTAACTTTAATTGAAAATAATATTGAATACGAAGACAATTTGAAATATAAAATTCTTCTGCTCAAGTGGATCGACTGAATTTTATAAACAAGTAATTAAAATTACATGCACTCTTGCATCTGGTTCCTATCCTAACTACCAATTATAACCTGCTGCCCTTCTAGGGATAAATGGTTGATCCTGAGGATATGCAATAGTCTTATATAAAATAATTTATAACTTTGAGTATACCCAACCCAATCCTTCCATTAAGCGATCCGAAACCCACTAAACCCAAAAGTTCAATAAGAATAGGCATAGGCATAGGCACATCATTTTTATTTGATCAAAGCACACCGTGAAGGAAGGAGCTTAATTGAAATCCCCGCTTCATTTGAAAATTACAAAAAAAAAACAAAAGTTTCATTCATGTTTTTAAAATGCATTGCGTGTATTTTTACTATGAATCCAAAATCCATGATGGCGGCATGGAAAAATTGGAATGTAAATGGATGAAATCATTCATCCACTTACATTCAAATTTTTTTTAATACGGTTTTTTTTTTACAAATTAATGATATGACGTCTCCAAAATGATTTTAAGGTGTAGAATCTAAAAGCAAACAAATTAATATCGAAGAAGAAAACTTAGATAGGTCTAAATTTTGGCATCAATTGTTTTTTCTTAAGAACTATGTATGGGTTCCAATTTTTTTTAATTTGAATTGCATCCAATTTCAGGGTCATCCGAATTAAGTGCTCAGTTGGTATTACAGCACTTAATTAGCTCCTAGGAAGGACGTAATTTCTGCATCACTAGACTTTCGAATTTCGTTTGTGGTGGTGCAATCTTAACAAAAGTGCATTCATCTAAAATGTTATTTGGCCCTTTAAGGGTGAATGGGTTGAGGTAGAAAAATGAAATGTGACTTTTTGTAAACCTACTCGACAGCACTTTAACTGTGGCTTTTCGACTTTTTGGATAAAAGTGGTATGTAAAAAGTCTAGTCGTTTATATTGCAGAACTTAATTAGCACCTAATTAGCACCTAACTATTGCATCACAGGTTTTTGAATTTCGTTTGTGGCGGTGCTATCTTGACGCCTACCCCATAACAGCACAAGTTCCACACACCGTCCACAGTCCTGTTTGACCATGAAGGGGTGGGAATAAAAATTCAAGTTGTACCTTCAAACTCATCGCTCCACCTGGAAATATTTAAATTATCATCGCCTGAAAATGACTGCATAGTTTACTCGATATCATGGAAGGAGAATTGCTACCACGTGCTTTTGATGTATCCTGAAACGATTCGACCTCTTCTTTTCTCTGCGTACCCTTTACTTTCTCATGGAGACCCGTTTTTTCTGACTTCTTAGCCCCTTTTTTTCCATCCAACTCTGTATCCTTAGCATGACCTTCCTCATCAGAATGTTTGTTCTCAGCTTCAGACTCTGAGGTATCATTTTCGTTGTTCGCTGTTTCACCAAGCAAATGTTTCCTCAGTTTGTTCAATAAAACTGGTCGTATTCCCCTTGAACATAGATTATAACTCTCTAGAAGACATCGAAGTTAATCAAGTGTGAGCTTGTCAGCCTTGGCCAGGATAATATTTGCATCCATATTTGACATTCAATTTCGTAGCAGTCTATGCACCGAAATTCCAAATTGGGTAATGTAGTTAGATAGTCGCACCAAAAGCAACAACAGCAGCAAGAAAATTATTTAAGTGATGTTAAAGTAAGAAGGTGACGATAGGGAATGACGAATTATAGATTCCAGTTAGGCAATCGTTCGATGTATATTTAGAAGTAATTAACTGGATCTTGTTTACTTCTTATTTTGCAGTCAGAGCTGCCCAACCTTTGTGTCGTGCACCCAACACTTATACGGTCGTTACTTTTGACCTACAAAAATGTTTGCCCGCGCCGAACTTGGAAACATCTGTATCTTTTTATAAAAGGCTCTTTGGAAATACAATTTAACAGTCCACGACTGTGTCTGAACAACCAGTTTGCATGATGTAGCACGAAGGCCTTGCTAAACGTGGAGGAAATGAAAAAGCATCATATATTTTAGAATATTTAAGGTCCATTCGAAGTAGCTGCAAACATTTGATTTTATATAGTGATTCGTGTGTTGGCCAAAACAAAAACGCTTTTTTGTCAACTATATTTTCAACATTTTTTCTAGAGCGAAACAACACTCGACACCATTGACCACAAGTTTTTAGTACCGGGACATACACACATGGAGTGCGATACCGATCACTCAATAATAGAATGCAAAAAGAAAAGAACCAACGCACAAATTCATGATCCAAAAGACTGGTACTGATTTATTTCATCTTTTGGAACTAAAAACATCCTTAAAGCTTATGTGGTGCAAAACAAACACTCATGGAGAAGCTTTTAAATGGAGCTCCATTAGATGGCTTAGATACAAAAAAACGTTTGGCCAAATAGAGTATAAGACCCGTTTAGATCAATCCGAGGATTTTTAAATCTTGAACACAAAAAAAAAGTGGAATTAACAAAGTAACGACAAGGGACGTAAAAATAGCATACGATGAACCCATTAAAATCAGTGCTGCAAAAAAAAAAAGGATCCTATTGACATGCTCGACTTAATTAATTCTAATTTTTACCTTAATTTGCGTTGCGATGATCAACTAGATGTTCATCCAGATCTATCAGACGAATCACAATGTTTGAAACCTAATGTTTGAATTCCTAATTATTTTGTTTTATTAACTTTAAGACCGCTTTAACGTAAAAAGCAATGAAATCTAATTAAGTTTTTTCTTCAGTTTTTCCAATATTTTTCGTTATTATTAATTTGACTTTTAAAACTACATATGTATGTATGTAAAATGAAATCGATTTAAGTTTTTTCCAATAAATTTTTAATTTGGTTTATTTCCTTTTTATTAATTTTAAGTTTGTATTGACTTTAAGGACAAACTGTTTCTCTTTTTGTAATTAGTTTTTTTCTGTGAACCAAATATGATTTTAAAGTTTTTTTTTCTAAGAAATTCAAGCTTTTTTTTAAGTTTTTTTTATTATTAAAGTTTGTCTCTATAGAACAAATAAGATTTTTTTCATTTTAAGGACGTTAACTTTTAACAATAAAAATCAGAAAATATCATCTTAAATCTTTTTTTTTCCACTTCTGCACACGCATCATATTAAATGGACATTAGAATTGAAAATGTTCTCCGAAAACATGAGGCAAAATCTCAACTTAAGATTTTGGAAACTTATTTTATTGAAATAAATTTAAAAAAAAATCATAAAATCGGCATCTAAAAGATATTTTGGGAGGAAGCTTTGAAGTGTTTTTTTTGCTCTCCTGAAAAATCATCAAAATTGACTTAAGATACTTTATTTTTTCAGTCGAGGATTAAATATACATACATAATTCATATGCGCGTATGTACATAGTAGTATAAGAGTATGGTTCTCGTAAGAACAAAATAATAATAAAAATAATGTGATAATTCAAGTAGATAATGGTTTAAGTTTTAGTATGTAATAATACATAAGATCTATCCCTCTGTATTTAGTTTGGATCCCCAGCTTCTTGTATTGTAGCCTATTCGACGCACGGTGCTCCTTTTGAGGTCGACTCTCTGGAACTCCCGGAAAAGGCACAACTTCTGCTTGAGATAACGTAGGTAAGATCACGCTAGAGTCAGGCTGCTCTTGGTGGGTTTCAGGACGATGTAGTGGTAAGCAACCAAGTTCCTCAACTTTGAGTCCTGCTGGTCTTAGTTGATGGCGTAGCACCACTCGAGTGATTCCATTCATAACAACTAGGTATCAGCTCTTCGATAGAACTTCTGAGACCTTAGATTGTACCCATTGGTCTTTAAGACGATACCAAACCTTGGCACCAGCATGGAATGTTTTATCTTGGATATAGAATGAAATATGATCGCCGAATGGCGGTTTTAATTGATTAAGAAATGTCCTTGGAGAATTTCGAAGCAGAAACTCACATGGACTTTTCTGAGTCGATGGACACGCAATTGTTCTATAATAAAAAGAAACTGATCAATATGTTTGTCCATGTCCTGATCTAAAATGATGCACCTCTCTGACCAAAATCCTGCGCGTTTGACTACTTTAACCTCAGCTTCTGTAAGTCCATTTACTTGTGGAAAGTAAGGGGGGCTTTTCTTGACTTCAACTGACCGTATTCTCCCATCCATTTTATGAGTTGCGTGCTACTGAAGGTAGGTCCATTATCAGTCAATGGACCACAATATAATGTGGAATTCCAAAAATACTGAACGACTTCCTAAATCTTGCGACTACCTCAGACGCTGTTGTCAACTTCATTAAATACAAATTTATCCATTTTGTAGTAGAATCCACAATAAGCAAAATATTCATCCCAAATACGTGCAAGAAATCAGCATGAAGTCTTATCCAAGGACGCTGATATTTAGGCCATCCTTCAAATATGGTTTCCGATGCATCCGAACTCTGGAGTTTTTGGCACAGCTCACTTAACGACTTAACTTTCTCCTCCAAATTGATATCTATGCCGGGCCACCAGCACAAGGATCTGGCAATTAATTTCATTTTAACAATTCCTGGATGATTGTCATGAAGACGATGTAAAACATAATTCTAAAGGACAGTTGGTATAAGTACGCGAACACCCCAGACTAAGCAATCTTTCTCTATAGACAGACTATCTCTTTTAGAAAAATACGGTTGTAATGCGGGATCGACACAATACTTTGTCCATCCTACTCGTACGAGTTCAAGAACCTTGTATAGTATTGGATCCATTTTAGTCCCTTTGATAACATCTTTGAAATCAAGAGGAACGCTGCCTTCATAATAAATTGCATTAATGAGGGTATCAGATGTTTCATTAGTGGTAACCTTACTTAGTAGGAGACGAGAAAGTGCATCAGATGATGCTTGACTCTTTTTATAACGGATTGTATATGTATCTATATCCAGACAAAATAATGGACCGCCTTTGAAGTCGGGCCTCTTATCCTCTTATTGGGTGCGAAAATAGTTTTGAGTGGCATGTTAACTGTATACAGAGTAAACTCCCAGCCAAATAAAAACTTATGAAATCTCTTGACACGGAAGATAATAGCTAAAGCTTCTTTTCTGAGCTGCTTCTGTGGATAGTTCCTCTCTGGTGACGTTAAGGTTGCTGAAGGCGAAGGCTATCGGTACGTCTACATTATTTTCCATATGGGATAAAATAGCTCCCACACCGTAGCTGCTCGCGTCACAGGATTAAACCAGTTGTTTAGTAGGATCGTAATATGAAAGTAAAATCTTTTCGGAAAGTGAACGTTTGCTATCTAAACAATGGTTTTTGGCATTGATTTGACCATTGAAATGGGACACTCTTTGTAAAAGTTTGTATAGCGGGGAAAGGGCTGGAGCTAGCATTGGGACAAACTGTCGGAAAAAATTGAGCATTGGAGCATTTTGCAAAGCATTGACTGTTTGGCATGGACGAACTCCTTTAAGAATTAGAATAAATCATAAGTATTCAATTTCATGTACTAAAAATTTACACCTGCTATGGTTGATCCGAACATTGACTGAATTCAAACGAGAAAGCACTTCCTCAACGCTTCGTTTGCAACTGGCATAATCAGCGCCAGATATGATTACATCGTTTATGTAACAGCTAACGTTTGCTGTACCCCGCAGAATTTTATCCATCAAAGGCTGAAATATGGAAGGTGCCGTTTTTATTCCATATGTGAGTTTGTTAAATCTGAAGACTCCCACGTGTGTATTAACGTAAAATAAACTTTGCTCTCTTCAAAAAGCTCTAATTTCTGATAAGCTCCATTTAAGCCTAGATTAGTGAATTCTGTTTTGTTACTCATATTCGTAATAATATCTTCTCCGGGTTGTTTTTGAGACAACGACAACTGGACTAGCTCACTCACTGCTTGAGACTGGGTAAATGACCCCTTCTGCTTTCGGTTTTGCATATTCAGCTTCTCCTTTTGTTCTCAATACAAATGGGACAGCATAAGCATAAGAAAACAGCCGATGCAATAATGGTGGCATATTTCAGCTTTCATTGGAACTCGGTTTATTTTTATATCGATAAAACATGGGCTTACGTGTTATATCCAGTTTTATTTTGCAAATATTATTTTTACCTGAGAATACTGCTCATACCATTGATCGTTTTCTTCCAAGAAGTCATCTTCTGATCTATTGGCAAGACCATCATTTTCACTCTCCAAAACAACATTAACATTTCTACGATTAGCTGCACAAACTCGAGAGGTATGTCCAACACTTGGACACGAACGAACATCGTGTCTTCTTCCACACCTACGACAAGGGCGAAGGGTTCGGCTAAGAACTTCACTGACGTCTTTGTTACTGAAATTAGTAAAGGATTCATAAATTGACTGAAAAATATACAAGCTTTTTTTCACAAGAGGGAGGTGGAAAATTTTATTATTTGGGAGAACCAGCAGATGAAGAGCGAGAAAAGTACGGTTGCACCGAAAGGTGGCCCAGCAATGATAGAGGAAGCTGCAATGGCACCAGCAGCAGGTACATCGAAAGATGTATCAGCAACGGGCCCAACAGCAAGTACATCAACAGCAACGGTGACATCAGACGATATCCCCGTAAAAAGAAGGAAGAAGATAAGATGTGCGCAGAGCTTGGTTAAGCGGCGCTCTACTACCACTTCAGCAGAGCTGCCAGCTGGGGGGGAGGGGCCACTGATTGAAACTAAAACAAGAAACTCACCGCGAAAAAGAAAAACAGGAGCACGAGCGGAAGAAAGCAGCACAGGCGCCACATAAGGGGGCGCCTCAACAAGAGATGCAGGTGGCAGCACAGCAGTTAAAGCAAAATTTGCATTCACAGCAGCAACAAGAACAACTGCAACAGCAACAAGCTAAGCAGCAGCAGCAGCAGTCTGTCAGCAGAAAAGCTGACAGTGAAACAATCACAGTAGCAGCCCAAAGAGCAGAGGAAAGAAAAAAAAACATGAGCAGAACCAACAGCAGCAGACACAATAGGAAAAGCAGCAGGAGGGGATTCAGCAAGGAGAACACCAGCAGCAGCCACAACCACCCAAAAGTAAAAAAGAAAAGGTGCCGCCAATAAATACGTATACGTTCTTCAGCTTTACCCCTAAAGTAGATATAGTCCAAACGGTCCCACTGAAGGGCATAGATTCCTGCACGGAACCACAGGTGCTCTTAGATGAGCTCCGTAAAAAAGCGGCCGACGATCTCGTCTTTATCGGGGTTAAGCCGTTCGCTGCGGTCAGAGCCAGACGGGAGAAGCGGTGTCTACCATTCTACCTGGTTCAACTCTCACCCAGCAGCAAACTGGATAGTCTGAGGAGTATCTCCGTCCTCAACTACCAGGTTGTAACATGGGATAAATTAAAGAGATGCGGCGACATGCTTCAATGCATGCGCTGCCAAAGGTTTGGCCACGCTGCAGCAAACTGGGAAATGCAGTCACACTGCGTGAAGTGCGGTGAAATTCACATTAAGGGAGAGTGTAAGCTCGTTGAGGAACGGGTCGAAGACATGACCCAGCTTAAATGTGCACTTTGCGGAAAGGAGGGGCACCCTGCTAATTATCGGGGTTGCTCAGCTTTTCAGCAAATCAGAATTAATAAAGCCGCTAAGCAGACAGCGGTAGAGATACGCCCATTAACGCGTGCTCCTACAGCAACGCCCGTCAACCACCAAATTTCTACGCCCAAATAGCGGCAGGGAGGGGAAAAACAGTACAGCCTGCAGCTAAGGTAGCCCAACCGGCCCTAGTGCCAAAGGCTCCGGATGCTCAGGCCGAGATTAGAAGCATGTTGCTGGCGATTCAAGGCCAGTTAACAGGACTCGCGCAGTGCGGCGGAAGACAGCTGTGGTGCATCCTTTTCCGAAAAAAGTAAGGGACAACTCCAATCCGGCGAATCTCCGGTCGGTAAGTCTTCTTCCGAGTATCAGCAAGGTATTGAAAAAAGTTATCAATAGAGCTCTGTCTAAGTGGGCAGAGGACAATAATAGCATACCGGACAATCAGTTCGGTTTTAGGGCGGGACATGACACCATTCATGCCGCGTCTAAACTCGTGTCTGATGTCGAATGGAACAAATCTAAGAAGCAGTGTACGGTTCCTGTCTGGTTGATTTGGATAAGGCCTTTGACACCGTATGGTTAGATGGTCTTTACCTAAAGCTGACCAGACTTGGCAGTAGTAAACCACTATTGTATATGCTTTATGATATGCTCAATGGCAGAAAGTTTGTTGTCAAAAGTGAGAGAGAGAAAGATTAGATTTTTTATTAGAATATTATAAATACATTTTACAAATCATGTTTTACATATATACAAAAAATCATTGTGACATGGCATTAGGCGCCTGCCAGATTGACAATTAACATAAATTAAACAATATTATAATAAGCTTTTATATTTATTTATATTGATTGAGATAAGAAGTTAATTTTAGAACTTTAAGTTTGAATTAATTAAATGGATTATTGTTTGATATATCAAAAATCTTCGTTCATTATTCTAGATATGTAATTTAACGCGGCCTTGCAATATTTGTACAAAATGCCGACATTTATCTCATTCAGAATGGCAACAACTTGTTCATACGATAAGAAGTCACTTCCCAAAAAGCTCCTTCTTGTTTCCCTTAAAGTAGGGCATTTTCCAGCGAAATGAGTAACGTCCTCTCCGTCTCTAAGATTGCACATACTGCTCTTTAATGGTAATTAAGGTCTGTGTGGTATGAAATTCATGCTTAAAAGTTCGCTTCGGAGTCTAACCATTGTTGAGATCTCGTTCACACTACTTGCATCACTGAAGTAGTTTCTTTCAGCAAGATTGTTTTGTCAAAAGTGTAACTTCTGCCACAATCTTTAATATTAAAAATGGTCTAACTCAGGCAATTGCGTATGCCGACGATCTAATTGCGTACAGAACAGATCCAAAAGTCGAAGTCATCAGGATTCTCTTGCAGCGTGACTTCGAGAAGATTCAGCGAAATTGCGATGACTGGAAGTTGGAAATCAACTTTCAGAAATCAGATACTATCTTGTTTAGGACTCCATTGCTTAGAGCCACAAGGGATACAAGAAAGAACTGGTGCACGCTGGTGATCGTAGGGCCAAATGGACATCCACTGGCGAGTAAAATTATAGTAAAGCACCTTGGCATCTGGATGGATCAGTATTTGTGTTTCGACAGACATATAAATGCTGCTCAGGCCAGGGCTAGGGGAGCTTTTGCCCTGACGAAACGGTTGTTTTATAGCAACCGGCTTGACAGCAAGGTGAAGGGGTGATTTGCTACATGGCCCTTATCCGGCCGATGATTGCCTATGGATGCCCGGTTTGGTTCAATGTTGCCCCATCTCAAATGGAAAAGATTCGGGTGTTCGAGAGGAAGTATCTTCGACGCTGCCTTGGATTGCACAGAAAACCAGAGTCGAAGTACAAACACTATAATTCCAACCTGGCTCTATACAACGGCGCCAACATAATCAGGATAGATAATTTCTTGCTGAAGCTTATTCGGGGTCACATTGGAAGAGCGATGTGCTCGACTAACAGCTTAATTTTTGGGGCTTATTACCATAAGTACGAATACTACGAGAGTGTGCGTCTAAGCGGCTTTATTCCGCCCGATGCATTCGCATGAGGGCTGATCCAGGATAGAGCGGCGGTTCCGCTAATCTACCACGTTGGCCGTAGAACTGTAGATCGGCGGCTCCTTTACAGTCGAGACGTCCTCGCACAAGACGGAGCTGAGCACCTTCGGTTCAGTAGGACTGTGTCCGAACGGGACCGAAGAGATTGGGTAAAGCAGGAGAACCAGTTCTGGTGGTTAAAACATGAAGAATGAAGTCCCTTTAGAAACTAAAAAGTTGTCCTTGTTTTTTTCTGTCATGGCCGGCTTATATAGGTTTAGGTAGTTAGGTTTAAGCAGTAACAGTCAGGGTGGCACCAAAAAAAAATTATAAAACACTAAAAAAAAAAAATTTGTTTAAATATAAAATTATAACACCGGAAAATGCTTTTTGTGGCAGTTCTAGTTTGTAAGTAGTCTGCAGGTAGTTTGTAGGTAAGTTGTAACTAGTTTATAATTAGTTTTAAGTAATTTTAAGTAGCTTTAAGTAGTTTCAATTAGCTTTTATTAGTTTTAATAAGTTTTAATTTAGTTGTATGAAGTTTGAAAGTTTTATGTAAAACCACGAAATAAAGACCGATACCGAGTTTTATTTTGTAAATTCTTCTCGGTAAAAAAAAAACCGACCTGGATTTTAGTATTAAGATAGTTCTTAGGCCGAAAGGCATTAGCATTAAGTTATTATAGTTTTACTTAGAGCGCCCGATTAGGGCCAGTAAGTTAGTTTTAAGATATTGATAAGTAGGCTAGTTTTTATTAATTTTTGTCTAGCTTTAAGATAGTTTTAAGAAAATGGAAAAATAAAAATGAATTTAATAATAAAATAATAAACATTTGCTATAGACGGCGACGACGCGACTGAGTTTTCATGCATTAATCTAGTTTCTGAAAAAGGTAATTCTAAGTTCAAGGTAATTTTGCATGCATTCTTAAATGTTAAATTGTCTTCCGACAATAATTTTATTGGATAACTTCACTTTGTATGCCGTAAACTAACTGATCACGTAATGCCTGCGAAAGAAATGTATTGAAACTGCTCGTGCTTGATAGCTTCTTCAATTCAACGATATACTGCAATATTATTTCATTTAGTATTTGATCCCGTTTGTGGGATCTAAAGCGTTCTAATACTACTAACGGTTCCCGACTAAAATGTTTTTTTAATCAAAGCAAACTGTATCATTCTTCGACATGGAATGGTACATTTGTCCCGATTAAAGACATTGTGTATTTAAATATATTATTTTATATTTTTTCTTATCTCTTGGCCAATCTCAGTTTAAGTGCAATTGTGCTCCGTGTTAATTATTGTTTATTTTGTGTTAACTTCGTGTATAATTTGTTGTTGACTGCGTCAATAATTTTCTTTTAGTTGTTCTACATTTGTAGTGTTTTAAATATTGCAATAAATTAAAATATTCTTGTCTATCTATCAATTTTATTATTGGTAAGATCCCGGCATTTTATTTTAATTTCTTGATTGTTATTTACTTTCAACTTTGTGAGAGCGTGTTTTTCAAAAGCTTTTTTCTCTATTTAATCTACATATTTACAACCGCACACCTACAACCATTGAGTTGAAGTGCGTGTAAATTATTTTCTTTCTCTTTCTTTCGCTTTTAACTTTAATAAATCAGTTTTGAGTTTTCACTGATAATTTGCTCTTAATTTATATTAAGTTATTTCATAATCTGCTTAATTTTTATTTCTGCTATAGCTTAGTGGTCTGGAGCGTCGGTTACAGGTGCAACAGTCTTACAATTGTGAGTTCAAACCCTAGCTGAGTCAATAGATTTTTATTTTTTTTTTTTATTTATTTTTTTTTTTTTTTTTTATTATTTATTTATTTATTTTTCTCTTTTCTTCTTTTTATCAATTTAAATTTTCTATTATTTGTTCTTATCATGGAATGTGCCGCGACTAATTGTATTGAAAAAGACTCAAACATTCCTGTATTTGGTTGTTTCGGACCTTGTGGGCGAGTGTTCCACGCAAAATGCATTGGAGCTACAACAGCATTCTTAGATAAAATTAATTCATCTAGTATTGCCTGTTGGTATTGTGCCGACTGTAAGAAGTTTTCCCTATCGCTTTTGGCAGCTAAAATGTTTAATTTCAAATCAGACATTTGTAATCTTTCAAAAGGTTTTGAGGAACTTGTTAAAATATTCAACACATCAGTGTCGAATCTTGTAACATTTTCTTCTCCCTATGCTTCAGACGAAAAATCAACGCAAACTGAAGACTTAATGCCAGTTTCTCAGTTAATTGAAAAGCCTTTAGTTTTAATTGATCCGATCGGACCTTCTACTTCTTCCACAGCTTCTAACATCGCGATCGGTTCTAAAAGAGTGCGTGATGGCTCAACTCAAATAAGAATAAATTCTAGCCCCCCAGCGAAAAGAATGACGCTTAGGAGCGACGTTAAAAATAACGACAAACCACCAGCTCCTTTGGATACTAATTTACCTGATACTGCAGGAAATAGCGTTGCCGTTGTTTTGGAATCTGTTCCGATTCCGGTACCGGTTCCATTGGGAGTTACGATTCCGATGGAAGCGGTTCCGAAACCGAAATCAGTCTTCATATCGCGACTTAAGCCCGAAATTGTACCGAATGATGTTCTTAATCATTTGGTCACCAAAAATATTATTCCGTCTAGCAATGCTATTAAATGTATAAAAATTAGTAAGCCTGACAGTTTTGTTTCGTCATTTAAAATTTTTTCACCTCCATCACTATTCGATTCTATTACAAATCTTGAATCATGGCCTGATGGAACTTTAGTAAAGGAATTTTCTTTTCGTAATAGAAATAATATCATTTCTGGATCTGACCCTGTCTCAAAAAACTAAATAAAATTTCTCTCTTTTATCAAAATGTAAGAGGGCTTCGTAGCAAGACTACTGATATCTACTTAAATTCTCATGTACTCCCGCATGACATTTTTATTCTTACCGAAACTTGGCTAAATCCAAGCCATTTGAACACTGAACTTTTTAATTCTGAATATTCGGTCTATCGAAAAGATCGTCATTTGGACAAACCAAATGAAGTAGGTGGAGGCGTTTTAATTTCTATCAAAAATTCTTTTTTGTCCTCGCAGTTAGTTCTTCCATTTTCTACAACAATTGACGTTTTGTGTGTGAAAGTATGTGTGTATTCAAAAATTATTTACTTCATTAATGTTTACATTCCTCCAAAGAGTCCTGTCTCCGCTTATAATGAGGTCTCTTTAGTCTTAGATTTTGTTTCAGAATTATCTTGTTCTGACAACACGATATTGCTTATTGGAGACTTTAACCTACCCGAAATTAATTGGGTTCCTTCTGACCATGGTTCTTTTCTAGTCGCTTCTTCTTCCTCTTCTCAACGCGAGCTTAGTTTTCTCGACAATTTATTAACAAATGACTTACAGCAAATAAACTGTATCAAGAACTTTAAAAATCGAACACTCGATTTAGTCTTCTCATCTGACTCTGTTAATTCTGCTGTTTTCAAATCTAATCGCGGCATAACTAACATAGATAACTACCACCCTCCTTTGGATATTGTTCTTAGTGTTGATACCGAAATTTATGATCGATGTAATCCTCACGACTGTGTTTATACTTTTGACTTTCGGAGAGCGAACTTCAGTTTACTTTCTGATGAATTATTGAGAGAAGGTATCCACAAGATATCAACTTTCGAAAATATTGACTTAGCAGTTTCATGCTTCTATTCGATCCTTAAAAATAGTATGTTAAAAATTATTCCCCTTAAAATCCTAAGAAATTCAAGCTTTTCCCAACCATGGTACACCAAAGAACTTAATGCTCTGCGTAATAAGAGGAATAAGGCTTGGAAACGCTATATTATCAATCCAACTTCTGTCAATCATGATTTGTACAAAACTCTTTTTGAAGACTTTAATATACTTTCTAAAATTCTTTATTCGAACCACTTAAACGAAGTAGGTTGCTCGCTTAAAAAAGATCCAAAAACATTTTGGAAGTTTGTTAACTCGAAAAAAAAAATCTGATGGCTATCCTGCTCACTTCGTTTCCGAAAATACTCATCTTAATACTTCTGTTGATATCTGCAATGCATTTGCCATTCATTTTAGTAAATCATATTCCGATAAGCCTTTTTATATTGATGCCCATTATTTTGATTATATGCAAAACTGCTCCAAAGTTGAATTCAATATTATCCCTATAGACATGGATAAAATTATTCAGTGCATGTCCACTCTTCATGACGATTTTTCTTCTGGTCCCGATGGAATTCCACCAATTGTTTTAAAAAATTGCCGTTCTATACTTGCGTTTCCTCTCTCATACATTTTTCAGCTTTCTATTAATTCAGGCATTTTTCCAGATATCTGGAAAAGTGCTTTTGTTAAACCAGTTTTTAAAAAAGGTGATAAAATTAATATTAATAACTATAGACCTATTTCCAAACTTTCCTGTATCCCTAAATTATTTGAACAGGTTGTGTGTGAATCAGTTTCATTTTTGTCTAGAAACATTATATGCAATCAACAACACGGCTTTATGAAAAAGAGATCTACTGTAACCAACCTCTTGTCTTTTTATAATAAATGTTCCAATGCCCTTGAAAGTGGCCTTGAAGTCGATTGCATTTATACAGACTTTTCTAAGGCTTTTGATCAACTCTCACATAATGTAATTTTGTTCAAACTCAAACAATACGGCTTTCCCCCAAAGTTCACTGAATGGATTTACTCTTATCTTAAAAACAGGTCCTATATAGTAAAATTTCGTAATACTTTATCTAATCCTTTTGTTGCACTGTCTGGTGTTCCGCAAGGAAGTCATCTTGGTCCCTTGCTCTTCATTTTAGCCATTAATGATGTCATATCTTGCATTTCTTCCAGTGAGATTTTAATATTTGCTGATGACATGAAGATTTTTAAAGCTATACAAAATGATTTTGATCGTGTTGCACTTCAAAATGACATTTCTAACTTTACAATCTGGTGTAATAAAAATGGTCTTATCCTTAATGCTTCCAAATGTCAATTTATTACATTCACAAAAAAGAAGTTTCCTAGTAGTACCACCTATCTAATATCTAACCATGCTCTTAGTCAGGTTTCCAACTTTCGTGATCTTGGAGTCCACTTTAATTGTAGTTTAGAATTTACCGAGCATATTAGTTCAATAGTTAGTAAAGCTAACTCTATGCTTGGATTTGTCAAGAGGTGGTGTAAGGAATTTGATGACCCATATGTGACACTGGCTTTGTACAACTGTTATGTACGTCCTCATCTGGAATATGCTTCCCAAGTTTGGTCTCCTTCCTACGAAATCTACAAGTCCCGAATTGAAGCTGTCCAACATAACTTCATTCGGTTTGCACTTAAAGGCCTCCCATGGGAAGATCCCTTTAATCTTCCTCCCTACCAACACCGTATCCAGCTCTTGCAGTTGCAAACACTCTCCCAAAGGCGTGTAAACAATGATTTAATTTTTTTTCATCAACTCATTACTGGTTCCATCGATGCTCCAGATTTGCTATCTAATATATCATTTAATTATCGTGGGGGATCTTACCATCTACGTAGACTTGATTTAATTAACTGTTCCTATCACAGAACAAATTACGGCATGCATGAGCCGCTTTCTCGCATGAGTAGGTTATATAACACTTACTCTTGCTTATTAGATTTTCATTTCAGTAAGATCTGTATTAAAAATATATTAAAAACCAGTGCACCACCAGCATGATTTATTTGTTTTAGTTTTTTTTTATTATATGTTATTTTTGTTTTTTGTTATCTTAGTGTATTTTTAATTATTTGTTTTTTTAATTTATGTATTAATTTTGTCATTTTGTATATGTTAATTTTTATATTGTTCTTATTGTTTAGTTAATATATCTGTATTTGTATTTGTACGTTCATATGTGCTTGTGTTATCTTTCGTTTTTACTAACTACTAACACTTGCACTTATGATGATGAGCGTCGACACCTTAATGCTTGCTTTAAGCCTGGTGTGACATAGTTCTCTGAGGTGTAAAAAAAAAAAAAAAAAAAAAAAAAAAAAAAAAATGTTTTATTGTAAGAATAAGAAATGCGATCCATTTGATAGACTTAACTTGACTGGCTCTTTATTCAAGCCTCATAAAGTTAGCATTACAACTTTCGAAAAAATTACTTTTGAGTATGCCAGTAATTGCCGATTAATTGCCGTAAATATGCCGTGGAAACAAAAAAATTGCTGTTCTTTCGGTTTGTCCACAAAGTACAATACTGCTAACATTATATAAAGTTAGCATGACACTTTTTTATTTTTGGTCAAAAATTATTTTTGAAAACGCCAGTAATTGCCGATTAATTGCCGTAAATTTGACGTGAAAACCAAACAGTTGCATATCTTATGGTTTGTCTTAAAAGCGCAATCCTGCTAACTTTACGCGTAACACTTTTTTGTTTTTGGAAAAAAAATTATTTCTGAAAACGCGATTAATAAAAAAATATTTTTGAAAACGCCATTAATTGCAGATTAATTTCCGTAAACATACCGTGAATTCAAAAAAATTGCAACTCCTACGGTTTGCCCACAAAGGGCAATAACGTAAATTTTAGGCAAAAGGCTAGCATGACAACTTTTGATAATAATATTTTTAAATCGCTATTAATTGCCGATTTATTGCTATAAACAAAAAAATTGCCACTCTTATAGTTTGCCCAAAAAGAACCATAACTCTAAATTTATGTGTAAGCATGAATTTATAATTTTTGGTCAAAAATTATTTTTGAAAACGCCGTTAATTGCCGATTAATTGCCATAAGCATACCGTGAAACTGAAAAAATTGCCACAGTTTGCATACAAAGGGCAATAACGTAAATTTTAGGCGTAATTTTAGCATGGAAACTATGTATTCATTTTCGATCAGCTTCCATTAGCATATTTTATCCAATTCTAAGCACATTTTATTAAAATATTTTGATCCATGTGCGATAGTTCTCACCATGTGAAAGCTTAGGATTGCAGTTCCCGAACGATTTAAATAAAACAACTGTTTAGGTGAGGATTATTTATTCAAGTGCTCTCGACTTATCGTGATGAGATCATGCAACCAACTGCCTTAATAATACATTATAAATACAAGTAATGCTTCATCGTAGTAACTAGACTTATATGAACAATATACATACACTAGTGTTTTTTTACATAATGCAATTGTTGTATATATTATAGGACATTCCCCTTCTTAAGTTTTTAATTTAATAGGTAATTAAATTATATTTTGTAAAATTTGTGAATATAAATCAAGAAACAAATCAAAATCAATACAGATATTACAAATATCATATTTTACCTAATTTGTATTGAAAGTATGTAAGTAAAATAAAAATAAATTCAATTTTTATCCAATATAGCGTATGCCCACTATTCTGGTTCTTTTACTACTCGCCCACTTTTGGTTTTATACGTTGGTTGCTCAGTTCTTCGGACGTTTGTATATTATTTTCAGGATCAGCAGTGGAAATCGCTTGTTTTTCTTCTACATTTGGCGTCTGCGGCTCCTCAATTTATTTTTTTTTAAATTTTTTTTTTTGAGAAAAAAACATAATCTCTTAAAAAAATCAATTATGTTTCCATTTTACATATATAAGAAGCGCAACATCAATACTATATCGGTCCTTTTGTCGAATACATTTTTCTGATTTTAATTCATCATACACTAGCCAATGTTGGTTACGCAGAGAAATGGCTTTGTAATGTGCGTCGTCACCTGACGCATACGCTCCGTTGGTGTACTCAACCAACCCATCCAGTTTATAGGTTCATAAGGAGCCATTAACTAAGAGTTATTGTACCTACTAACAAAAGTTTCTTCTAAAAGTCATTTGTCCGTTGCCCCATACAAATTTTTTTGAAACTTTTGCACTTTGTATGCTGTGCGCGAATTCCATGTCCCTTTAAAATAATTTAAAATGGTGTCATTATTAAAACAGACAGCGGAAACTTTCAGTCACTTTTTAAGAGTTTTTTCTACCATTTCACCATATAAAATAAAAATAATTTCAAACTGCAAACTCTAAATATTTTCTTTATTAGTTTTTTACGTTTTTTACAATTTTATACAAAAAATCAAAAGAAAAATTAATATTTATTTGCTTATTTATTGTGAAACATCTTCAATTTGAGTCTATTTTCGTCTCCAAAATTCTTCAAACTGGTCTTCCGCCCTTCTTCAAAAATCTGGGGAGATTGATGGAATTTAAGGATTGAAGGTTGGTCTGTGTATTGTCTTCGTTAAGCATTGTCTTTTGTCTAATCTAACCCGTATCTTAAAAACTGTAGGGGCGATTAAATCAAGTTTTTGCACCGGTTTGGAAAAATCTGACTGATATCAACGTATTATATATATATATGTTAAATATATTGTTTACTTACGCCTAAAATTTACGTTATTGCCCTTTGTATGCAAACTGTGGCAATTTTTTCAGTTTCACGGTTTGCTTATGGCAATTAATGGCGTTTTCAAAAATAACTTTGACCAAAAATTATAAATTCATGCTTACACATAAAATTAGAGTTATGGTCCGTTTTGGGCAAACTATAAGAGTGGCAATTTTTTTGTTTATAGCAATAAATCGGCAATTAATAGCGTTTTTAAAAATATTATTATCAAAAGTTGTCATGCTAGCCTTTCGCCTAAAATTTACGTTACTGCACTTTGTGGGCAAACCGTAGGAGTTGCAATTTTTTTGTTTCCACAGCATAATTACGGCAATTAATGGAGTTTTCAGAAATAATTTTTTTCCAAAAACAAAAAAGTGTCATGCTAACTTTACGCGTAAAGTTAGCAGGATTGCGCTTTTAAGACAAACCATAAGGACTGCAACTGTTTGGTTTTCACGGCATATTTACGGCAATTAATCGGCAATTACTGGCATTTTCAAAAATAATTTTTGACCAAAAATAAAAAAGTGTCATGCTAACTTTATATAAAGTTAGCAGTATTGTACTTTGTGGACAAACCGAAAGAGCGGCAATTTTTTTGTTTCCACGGCATATTTACGGCAATTAATCGGCAATTACTGGCATACTCAAAAGTAATTTTTTCGAAAGTTGTAATGCTAACTTTACGCGGCTCTTTATTCATGTGCAGCAGTTAAGTATAATTAAATATATGTTCATAATTCATATGCGCGTATGTACATAGTAGTATAAGGCTAGTCACGCACATGCTACTGCTACCTCAATTAAATAGTTGAGTCAGAAGTTGACTACTGAGCGCGCACATGAGCGACTCCACCAGCAATCGCAACGAACCTAACCAACACACAGACAATGTTTATTCAGTTTTTCTATCTCATACATTCAAAGAAAAATATTATCGCCTTCGTTGCGTTCTATTCTTTTGCTCACCAAATCAAAGAAAATATACATTTGTTCTCTTTCGCACGGAGAACATAACGCATTTTGGAAAGAACAAAATTCAACGATGTGGTTTAATATCCGCAACTATTTGGTTGAATGTTCGCGCAGTTACATATTAATCCATATGACACAAACTGCAAATCTGATTT